>JAHRHZ010000040.1:36271751-36285176 GCA_024137785.1 Ginglymostoma cirratum | reverse complement strand
GGATAGAGGAGAGGATAGGTGGAGAGGAGGCAGACCCTCTCCTCTCCTCTCCTCTATCCATCCTCTATCCACCTCCCCCTCTCTCCCTATTTATTTCAGAACCCTCTTCCCCTCCCCCATTTCTGATGAAGGGTTTAGGCCCGAAACGTCAAGTTTTCCTGCTCCTATGATGCTGCTTGACCTGCTGTGTTCATCCAGCCCTATGCTTGTTATCTCGGATTCTCCAGCATCTGCAGTACCTTTTATCTCTGAGATCATTTTTCTTCTTCATTTGACTTTTGATTTGTTTCTTAAACCATTTGCATAATGTTTGTTTAATCTGAGCTCCTTATCCTATGCATGGTACATATCTCGATTGCACATCATTATTTGGTTCAACGTGTTCTACTTGCCTGTCCAAAAATGCTGTTGAACACCCTCCTCCAATCCATTTATTTTAACTCCTTCCTTCTATCTATGATGCATACTTTTGCATTTTTAATCGGGCAGTCCCTCCAAACTGATGGTGACATTCTTCCATGCTGGTATTCTGAGTCCTGAGGGGGCTCAACAGTCCGATACTGCCTCTGCACACTCTGCCACAGCTGGGGAAGGTGAATGGAGGGCTCACGTTTCCTCACTTTTCTTCCACTGCTTACTGATATCCTCCATCTGAGCCTGCTGAAGATGGTAAATGGCTGGTGCTGTTGCAGATGCTTCTTTTCCAGTTTGGGAGTTCTTGGGAAAGTGATTCCCACACATCGATGGGGATTTTGCATCTTTTTAGGGAGGTTTCAAGGACATCCTTGAACATTTTCCTCTGCCCTTTTGGTGGCCGTTTGCTGTGATGAACTTCACAGAGGGGACCTCAGGCTCAATCTTACTTTTATGGCGAAGTGTCAATTTCGTCAAGTTTCATGTAGGGATTCTTTCTTTAAAGCATGGCAAAATTTCTTCCACTATCGTCCCAAACCTGCCTCATTAGCCATCTATCCTGCCTCTATGGCCTCTATCCCTCTCATTCCAGCTCAGGGTAGGGCAGAAAGAGTCAAGTCATATGGTGGGCTGCCCAGCATTCAGCTCCTCACCATTATGAGCAGAGGATCCTGATTCTGACCATCCGGACTGGCTGACTAAATATGTCGAAGCCTCTGGCCTGATACAGGAGCCTGCCTTTGGCTTACTGTGCCCTGACACCGTCACTAAAGGCTGTCTCCCTTGACTTGATTAAGGACAGCTGACAACTTTGACAAGCTTCTAGGCTTTGTGTCTCCTTTAAATGGCAAGGCAGGACAGAAATACTGTAAGCCAGGTCGGTGATGTGATTAGTAATCGAGCACTAAGAGAGCAAGCAACCAACCCTAAGACATGATCAAAAACAGAAGTTCCTGGAAAAGCTCAGCAGGTCTGGTTGCATCTGTGAAGAAAAAATCAGAGTTAACGTTTCAGGTCCGGTGATCCTTCCTCAGAACCCTAAGACTTGGCCTGGTCTGATCCATTGGCTGGATGCCTGTTCTTCTGCACAGTGACCTGGAAGGTGTAATTCAGCCATTGATCATCAGTTGCCAGCGTGAACTGAAATGCAGCTTTAAAGGGCAGAAGAGTCCTGTAAATGGATCGGAGAGGGTTATGAGAGTCCTGAGAGGCTGGCAGGTGTCAGATGACAGTATCCATTATTGAGGGGTGAGTGTGCCTGCTGGCCAGGCAGCATATGCTGATATATTATTGTTGGGTGGTGGCTCAGAGGAACAAACAACGAGCTGGATTCGCCAGGTGCCCTCCTTGACTTTCATGTCAGGAATTCTTGGAGCCTAGTTTCCTGGTGGTATGAGGTAGGATAGGAAGCTGCATATTAATGAGGCAAAATGTGCTGTCAAAAAGCTAATTTCAAGTAATAATTCCCTTTAGTCCACATCTCGCCTCTGCCTATTGAGAATCTCATTCCAAGAGTTGAAAATTAGTTGCAAAATACTAGTTGCTCTCAATGTCCAGAAAGGTCTTACAGGACCTTTTATGCAATTCTCTCAAATTTCTCACCGTTGCCCATGTTGTTCGGGGCCAATAAGATTACATCCCCTTGTATTGAAAGTCTCATGTCAGTCATGCTGATTGACCATAACTTATGCATGGATGTTAGCCAGAAAGAAGACACTGATATTGGAGCACAGATCCTTTAGCACTTGAAATTCAGCCAAGCAATCAGAATAATCACAGCAGTCCAAACAATAACTTGTCACTAAGAAGGAAAGAACACTGGAGCTTCTTTTCAATTTGAAAGCACACACAAGGCTGGTCAATGGAAGAGGTCAACTTACCTTCAAAGGACAGGTCCCTAGGCTGAATTACTGCATCAAAAAAAACTGACATTTGAAAGTGAGAAAACATTGCAGAACGCAGACTTCTCAGAATGCACACTGACCTTTACATCGCCGAGGCCAGGCACCAACTTTCTGACACCTCCTCCTAAGAACCCCTCAATCATGACCTCACCTCTGACCACCAAAACATCATCTCCCAGACAATTCATAACCTCACCACCTCAGGTGACCTCCCACCCACAGCCTCCAACTTCATCATTCCCCAACACCGCACTGCCCATTTCTATCTCCTTCCCAAAATCCACAAACCTGACTGTCCCGGCCGACCCATTGTACCTGCCTGCTCCCTCCCCACTGAACTTATGTCCACTTACCTTGACTCTATTTTTTCTCCCAAGGTCCAGGAAACCTATGTCCAGGACACCACCCACACCCTCCACCTCTTCCATGACTTCTAATTCCCTGGCCCTCAACATCTCATCTTCACTATGGACATCCAATCCCCCGTTTGTATCACCCACACAGATGGCCTAAAAGCTCTCCGCTTCTTCATCTCCCGCAGGCCCAACAAGTACCCCTCCACCAACATCCTAATCCACTTAACTCAACTTGTCCTTACCATTACCAATATCTCCTTTAACTCCTCCCACTTCCTACAGACTAATCGGGTGGCCATGGGCACCCGCATGGCCCCCAGCTATGCCTGCCTCCAAGTAGGATATGTGGAACAGTCCCTCTTCCGTAGCTACATTGGCACTATCTCCCACCTCTTCCTCCATTACATCGATGACTGGATCAGTGCCGCCTCGTGCTCTCATGAGGAGCTTGAACAGTTCATCAACTTTATGAACACCTTTCATCCCAACCTCAAGTTCACCTGGACCATCTCTGATACCTCTCTCTCCTTCCTGGATCTCTATGTCTACATCTCTGGTGACCACCTCGAAACGGACATCTATTTCAAGACCACCGATTCCCGCAGCCACCTAGCCTACACCTCCTCTCACCCACCTTCCTGCAAGAATGCGATCCCCTACTCCCAATTCCTTCACCTCTGCCATGTCTGCTCCCAAGGTGGGGCGTTCCACTCCTGCACATCCCAGATGTCCTGCTACTTTAAGGACCACTACTACCCCCACTCCAGTGATCGAAAATGCCCTCAATCACATCTCTCGCGTTTCCCGCACCTCTTCCCTCACATTCCCTCCCCCCAACAACAATAAAGACGGAATTCCCTTGTCCTCACATATCACCCCACCAGCTTCCGCACCCAACATACCATTCTCCGCCACTTCCGCCACCTACAATCCAACCCCACAACCAAAGATATATTTCCCTCCCCACACCCATCTGCCTTTAATAGGGACCGCTCTTTCCGCGACTCCCTCATCCGCTCCACACTCGCCACTAGCCCTACCATCCCCAGCACCTTTCCCTGCAACCGCAGGAAAAGCGACACCTGCCCCTACATCTCCCCCCTCACCTCCATTCAAAGCACAAAACTAACCTTTCACATTAGACAGGGGTTCACCTGCATATCCGTCAACTTGGTCTACTGTATCTGCTGCCATTTACGTGGCCTCCTCTACATCGGTGAGACCAAGCGGAGGCTTGGGGACCGTTTCTTAGAGCATCTGCGTTCTGTTTGTGATAAGTGACAACACCTTCCGGTCGCAAAACATTTTAACTACCCCTCCCACTCCCTTGGTGACAAGTCCATCCTGGACCTCTTCCAGTGTCACAATGACACCACATGCAAACTGGAGGAGCAACATCTCATATTCCGCCTCAGAAGTCTACAGCTCAATGGCCTAAACATGGATTTTACCAGTTTCAAGATCTCCCCCTACCCAGCCTCATCCCATGACTAAACCTCCCTCTCATCCCCGCATCCTTGACCTGACACAACCTGACCATCTTCTCTCCCACCTATCTGCTCCTCCCACCTCACTGACCAATCCCCACCACTGCCTACCTGCACTCACCTATCACCATCCCACCTACCTTCCCCAGTCCCACCCTTCCTCTCTTGATGTATTTCTGAGCTTCCTGCCCCCTTCCCATTTCTGGAGAAGGGTCCTAAGCCAAAAGGTCAACTTTCCTGCTCCTCTGATGCTGTCTGGCCTGCTGTGTTCCTCCAGCTTCACACTGTGTTATCTCTTTCTCAGAATGTTTTCTGTTTTTTTCGCAAGTTCCCAAAACTGATGTGCTTTTAATGGGTTTCCAAAGCCATGCGTCACCATTCAAAATAGGGAGCTGAGACAGAACAGGGATAAGTATGTGTTTTGTAAACTGAGCATTGGCAGCTCCCATAAAAGGCCAGAGGAAAATGATGTGGGGTTGGGAATACTGAGGAAAATTCAATTTCCTCCAAACAAGCAAATTGTAGCTATTCATATTCCAAAGTGCACCTCAAAACAAGACGCAAGTTCAGTCCCTCGTATTAAATACAATGTTTTTAGAGTGTATTCGCAGTTTTGTATAAAATATCCAAAGGTGAAACCTTCGCAAACCCACTTGTGATAACTCAGCATGCAATTACCAGGGGCTTATGTGGAAATAGAAACTAGAACTTGCATCTGCAGTTTGGAAGTCCAATAAAGAGAATAATCTTTTGATCTTTTAATTCAACCTATTCATGTAATATAGATATCACAACTGAGAAAATGCAATTAACGAGATAACAAGCATGGGGCTGGATGAACACAGCAGGTCAAGCAGCATCATTGGAGCAGGAAAACTTGACGTTTCGGGCCTAAACCCTTCATCAGAAATGCAATGAGAAAATGCAATTTGCAGGATCAAGTTGAGATCTGCATGATCCTAATTCCCTTACTCCACATTCTTAATATGCCTCCTTTATTACTCCTGCCTCATTCGTCATTTTTGGTAAAGCATCCCATGTCCTAATAGCCCTCTACTCAGAAAGGATTCTTCTAAATATCTCCTCATTTTCTAAATGATTACATTAAGTCTATGCCATCTGCTATTGTTTTTCCAACCATAATTTAACCTTGCTCAGCTCTCAATTTGATTAAAAGCATTTATTAGATCCATAATTAACGTTTGTTTTTAAAAATAAACCTCTTATTCTGTATCTTTTCTCTTATTAATGAAACTATTCATTTTTGATACAACTCCAATCAAATCCTGATATATCTTTCCTGTGGTTCTCCATGGGCTGCAAAACGTCAATTTCTCTCAACTGGTCTCAGTGAAGTGCTGTGCCAGTTCAATATTACATGGTTCTTTTATATTCAATGTTACAATGTATAAAATTTCAGAGCCTATTATATTATTTAAGAGAAAATTAGAAACATAAAGGATAAAAACACAACTATGTACAATCTTAAGTTTTTCTTCATTTGTCTTGCAATGAAAACATTTCTTTCTTTTAGGATTTTTTTGTGAAAAAAGCTGCCATGCTGCTCTGTTAGGCTGATATTAGTTAAAATACAGTTAGTCCCAAAAGATCCGTCATCCAACCAAAATAAATAGTTTTGTTTGACCTTAGATCTGCTCACTGTTGTGTATCAGGGTTGCAGCTGCGAAATCAGAGGATCATCGGAAAACACAGTGGAAGGATAACTCCAGGCATTTCATCAGTCGTGTACAGCCCACCAGATTTTCACAAAGATCTTATAACTTCCAAATTTATAACTACATGTGAAACTTCAAGCAACTCTGCTCCTGAAGCAGATCAATCACAAACCTCTTTACTGCAACCATACAAACGTATAAAATAGTTTCTTTAAAACAGACGTGTTTGGTATCAAAGAAAAATAAAAACTTAAGTTACTTAAGGGAAGCTTCATTCTATGATGAACAACCTTAGTTAGTAGGAGGGAATGCCACAGAGGATATCATTCCCTCAGAGACACTTTGACATTAGAAATCAGATTATCTACCATATAATCTTTACTACATATTGCCTATTCAGGCATCTTGTCGGGTTGGCAAATTATTTCTTCACAAAGGAAGCTGAACAAAAAAGGCAACACAACATATCAACAGCATGACATGAGCAAAATAATCTTTACGATACTTCCCCATAAATCTGGATCAATGGTGAATGTTCCCACTTAAAAAGCAAACAGGATTTCACAAGATATCTACCACCTTAATTTTATATCCTTTCTGTGGTGTAGGGACTGACACAAGGAATGGGTTCTTTTAAATTGAATTTTTAATAGTTAATTAATGGTTAACTAGTAAAGGATCTACTAAATTGAATTTTACAGAAGATTGATGGTTAGATTCTCTCTTACTAGAGATGGTCATTGCTAGCATTTTTGTGTTACTTGCCACTTATCAGCCCAGGCTTGGATGTGTGCAGGTCTTGCTGCAAACGGACACAGGCTGCTTAAGTATCTGAGAAATCGGGAATCTTGCTTAACAGTGTGCAACCAATAGTGAACATTCCCACTTCGCATCTTATGACTGAGGTCAGTGATGAAGCAACCGAAGACAAGTGGACCTGGCACACTACTCTGAAAAACCCCTAAGATAACTGAACTGTAACAACCATAACCATCTTAGTTTGTGCCAGGTATGATTCCAACAAGCAAAGCATTGTCTCCAATTCCTGCTGACTTATGAGATAACAAGATGTAGAGATTGATGAACACACCAGGCCAAGCAGCACCAGAGGAGCAGGAAAGCTGACGTTTCGGGTCTTGACCCTTCTTCAGAAAATATGTTTTGTTACAGATCCTTGATGCCACACTTTGCAAAAGACTGTTTTCATCAAGGGCAGTCACTCTCATATCACTTCAGGAGTTCTGCTCTGACTTTGTTTGCACCAAATTTGTATTCAGGTCAGAAGTGAGCAGCCTTGCTGGAAGACAAACTGAACTTCAGTGTGCAGGCGCTTTGAAATAACTCCACTGAGATCAGTACTAAACATAAACAAAAAGAACTGCAGACACTGTAAATCAGGAACAAAAACAAAGTTGCTGGCTTCACAGATGTTGCCAGACCAGCTGAGCTTCTCCAGCAACTTTGTTTTTGTTCCATAGAGATCAGTATCCCTGTCACTCTTTATTTACACGTGGAGAGTCCTTGACACTGATCCAGCTTCCTCAGAGCCAGCTGTCATAGTGAACAGAACCTCTGACAATCCTGTTTATATCTGACAGCCGGGACTCCTGATTGGATCACATTAGCAGCCCCAATCAGGGAACTCATTTTCTGACCTTGTTACAATCGCCACATCCCTCCCAAGCTGAGTTTGATGACATAGGAGAGTTGTTTTTACTTGTAGCTCCTTCTGGGGTGTTTTAGTACCAGGTCAGGTTCCTCCAGAGATAATAGGAACTGCAGATGCTGGAGAATCTGAGATAACAAGGTGTAGAGCTGGATGAGCACAGCAGGCCAAGCAGCATCATAGGAGCAGGAAAGCTTGACGTTTCGGGCTTAGACCCTTCATCAGAAAACCTGATGAAGGGTCTAGGCCCAAAACGTCAAGCATTCCTGCTCCTATGATGTTGTTTGGCCTGCTGTGCTCATCCAGCTCTACACCTTGTGATCTCAGGTTCCTCCAACTCTGCCTGTGATACAGGCAGCACGTAAGGCACTGTACCTTGCCTGAAGCATCTCAGAAGCAACTATTCTCTACCTCAGGTGGCAAAGGCATCGAGGGTCCAACATTCGCCATGCCCATCACAGATTCCGAGGTCTCTCCAATGCTTGACAGAGAGGGAGACCAATGGGTTCAAAACAGTCGGAAAGGCAGTCGAGGAGCAGGCACGCTTTCCTCCCACACCTTTTGCAAGTTTGCAGCTATCATATAGTCTATTTGTTTGTTTAGGATTGTTGCACCTACCCAAACTTTAAATATCACTGCACCTGACCTCACATCAACTATGCCTCTTACCCATGCAGGACCATTCCCATGGTTCCTACACTAAGCTTCGGTCCCTGGAGTAAACAGTCTCTCTCGCTTAGTTGGTACTGGAAGAGTCTGTAATAGTTTTAAATTTTCTCAACGCACTTTCAGCCACAGTTGACATTACCAGAATTTGAATGCAGAATGATCTCTTGTGTCTGGCACTGGCATTCCTGGTGCCATACACCTTCCCCCCAGGTCTGGGAAGATCACATTTAACCTGGTGCGCAGTTATCCCTGTTGTTTCGTGACCAGTGGCTCTATAATCAAATAGGAACTGGGACAGTTTGGTATCTAGTGAATCTGTAGGCTGTTTTCTTTAAGCCTGCATTCAATGTTTGGACTGCTGTTTCTGCCAGACCATCGGATGATGAACGGAAATGTCCTTGTATGACGATTTATGTTCGACTTTAGGAAATACGCAAATTCCCTGCTGGTAAGCAATGGCCCGTTATCTGTGACCAACACCTCTGTGAGTCCCTGTATTGCAAAAGATGCACACAGTTTTTCTATCATTATCCACATGCTGGACGAATGAACTTTATACAAGTTCAGCCATTTTGAGTGAATGTCCATTTTGCCTAAGAACATTGAGGCCGTGAAAAGACTGCATAATCAATATGTAACAGAGTCCAGGGTTTGCCCGGCCATTCCCACAAATGTGAGGGAGCTGCTGGCTGTAGTGTTTGTCCTTGTTGGCACTCTGGGCACTGCTCTGCCAATGCAGGTATGGTCCGCATCTAATCCTGGCTATGAGACATAACTCCTCATCAACATCTTCATTTTGGAAAGCCCTGGATGACCCTGGTGGAGTTTAGCCAGTATCTGGCAGCGACCTTTACTCGGGACAATCTCTTTTGCACCCAACAATGATATGCTGTCCTCAACTGTGTTCTGGTCTCTCCAGGTCCGTAAAGGTTTTGATTCTGGTTGTGACAGTCCTTTGGTTTCCCCCATCACCAACAGCTGTTTCAGTTTTGCTAGGACCAGATCATTCTGCATTCAAAGTCTGATATTGTCAACTGTAGCTGAAAGTGTGCTAAGAAAATTTAAAACCATTATGGACTCTTCCAGTGGTGGTAACAACGGGAGGCAGCTCAATGCATCCACATTTTCTTCTTGGCTTCCTGCACAGTGTTCTAACCTGTAATTGTACGCACTTAGTATTACAGCCCACCACCGAATTCAGTCTGAAGCTATGGTCATTTTTAAGCAGGTCTAGCAGGATTTTGTGGTCCATTACTATTCCAAGTGTACGTCTGCAAAGGTATTGGTGGAACTTCCTGACTCCAAATATGACCGCCAAACCTTCCTTCTCTATCTGGGCACATGGCTTGGCTACGTGGCCATTTCCAAGGCTGATCCTTTTCTAAGAGCTTATGCAAAGGTGCCAGAATGGAGGCCAGGTTATGTATGAACGTTCTATAATAGTTCACCAGCCCAAGGAAGGACCTAAGTTCTGGTACAGACATGGAGCCAGGGCACCTTTAATCATCTTTGCTGTATCTTCCTACTGACATAACCTGGTCTTGACAACTCTGTAGCCCAAGTAGGTCACTTAGGGTGCCTGGAACACACATTTTCCCTTCTAAGGCAGATGGCCACCTGGAAGAAATGTCTAAGGACTGTGTCCAAGTTCTCTAATTGCTTGTTATTTGTCTTCTCTGTTACAAGCACGTCATCTAGATAAATGGTGAACTAGGGCAGACCTTGTAAAATGTTCTCCATGTCCGCTGAAAAATTGCACAGGCTGACAATACCCCAAATGGCAGTCTCTTATATTGATACAGACCCTTATGGGTATTAAATGTAGCACACTTCTGGGAATCCTCATCGAACCACAACTGCAAGTATGCATGGCTCATGTCCAGCTTTGTGAAGGTCAGCCCCCTGCCAGCTTTATGTACAAATCCTCTGTGCAAGGAACTGGGTATTTATTCAGCTGCAAAAACTGGTTTACTATTTGTTTAAAATCCCCAAAAAGGCAAACCAAACCATCAAGATTCACAATCAGTACAACCGTTGCTGCCCATTCCACAAGCTAGACTGGATTCCTTTGCTTTCCAGCCTTCTGATTTCTGCCTCCGCTCTTGTCCAGAAGGCAAATGGCACCAGGCAGGCCTTGCAGGATCGTGGAACTGGTTCCTGATCGACATGCAAGGTGGTCTTGGCTCCTTTGGCAGTCCATAGACCTTCCTGAAAAACTTCCAGGTATTTAATTAGGATTTTACTCAGGCAGATTGTTCAGCCAATCTGGGTGAATCTTTCTCAACCAATTTCACCCCAACAAGCATGGGGCCCAAGCCTCTTACTACAATCAGTGGTAACAGATCCAGCTGCTTCTGTTAAGAGTCCGGAACTAATGTTGCACCCAAATTCTGTTAAGATTCACCAGTGTAGGTTCACAGTTTAGCTGAGGTCTTGTGCAAGCTTAGGTTTGGAGTCCAGAGTGAATTTTGTTAAAGACTGGTTATGCAATCACTGAAACAGCCGCGCCGGTATCGACCTCCATTTGAACCAGGTGACAATTTAATTTGATTGGTTATGATTTGGATGTCACTCCAGTTGGACTGGTGAGGGTGTACACTTCCTTCAGAACATCATGTAACTTATTTGCTCCACTTGTCACATTTTCCTATGATAAAGCCAATTGTAGCGCTTGTCTGAGGTGTAGTTGGGTTTCAGCTAGGAGGCAATTTTGCGACGTTACATCATTAATCCTACATACCAAATGGTCTCTCAGCATCTCATTAAGGGTAAAACCAAAGTCACATGCCCCTGCTAGTCATTTTAACCAGTCAAAAATCCCGATATGTATGTCTCAGTTCTCAAATTACAAAGTAAAACTGATAGTGTCTCAGAATTAGAGGTAGCTTGAAGGGTTTTAATATCTGGTGCCTCAGGGAAACTAAAGCCCCTAATAACCAAAAAAGCTGCAGGTCCACAAGGTGTCAGGAGAATTATTGCTCGAATGTCATTTACCACATCCCAAAACCAGCCCAGCTTGTCCCCACCTCCTTAACCTGTCCTTCCTCCCACCTATCCCCTCCTCCCACCTCAAGCCCCACTCCCATCTCCTATCTACTAACCTCATCCCGCCCCCTTGACCTGTCCGTCCTCCCTGGACTGACCTATCTCCTCCTTACCTCCCCACCTACACTCACCTTTACTGGCTCCATCCCCGCCTCTTTGACCTGTCTGTCTCCTCTTCACCTATCTGCTCCTTTATCCATCTTCTATGCGCCTCCCCCCCTCCCTATTTATTTCAGAACCCCCTCCCCCTCCCCCATTTCTGAAGAAGGGTCCAGACCCAAAATGTCAGCCTTCCTGCTCCTCTGATGCTGCTTGGCCTCTGTGTTCATCCAGCTCTACACCTTGTTATCTCGAATTCTCTCCACATACAGGGTCCAGTCTTTGAAGGCAGGAAGAAATGAGTCAAGCTTCCCAAATAACGGCATGATGCCAGAAATGCTTACACCGAATCAAACAGGAGTGCTGCGAGCGGATTTCTTTAGGAATGTGTTTTTCTCTCGACTCCCTGAAATAACTCCCCAAAGACTGGTATCTTGCCACCAAGTCACCCTTTCTTTACACGTGGACTCTCCTTGACACTCTTCCAGCCCTCTCTAAGCCAGCTTTCAGAGGGAACAGAAGCTCTGACACTCCTACGCATATCTGCCACCGAGAGCTCCCTGTTTGGTCCAGACTAACAGCCCCAGTCAGGGATCACATATTCTATGAGGTCCACCTGGCCGGCCTCATTACTATCATTACATTGGTGAGACCACATCAGGAGCGTCATGAGCAGTTTTGGTCTCCCTCTCTAAGAAAGGATATACTTGCCACAGAGGGAGTGCAGTTTGTGTCCGAAGTTTTGCACATGTAAGATGATATCGATGCAGATTACACTTAACCATCTACTTGAGATATTTTGTTGCGATAGGAAGGCAGTACCTCATCAAACATAATGAATGGTTACACATTCTATAAATATTGGCGGTAAATTTCCACAGGTTGAGTGAGCTACTTTTATGTCAAAGGAAAAACAAGCACACTCCGTCAGTAGCCTGGAAAGGTGCACACAAGTGTTTGACATAAATTCAATGTAAACAAGTGTCATTTACTGGAGTGGATAGAAATTGGTCGGCTTGTAAAAAAGACAACCCAGGCTGAAAATTTCAGCAGCAGACTTGGGAACACGCACGTAAGCTAAGAGCAAGGTTCCCCTCACTCTCATCACAGTTCAACTCGTTCAGTTTTGACATTATTCGGTTAGGAATCCAAAGTCAAGAAACCATGCATTGTCTGACAGCTCACCGCATACTTCATTGCTTGCTTTTAGAAAAGTGACAATTTCAGGCATCAGATCAAAAAATCTCTGCAGGGCCTTCCTTTAGTATAACCACCTGACATCAGCATGGTGGATGAGTTCACCCTAAGTAGCATCAAGTTCACTGAGTAAGGATTTAAACTAGAGGTAGTGGAAAGTTCTTGCTCAAATTAAGTTTACAATCCTAACAACTTTCATTACATGAGACAAGTCCCTAACTTTACTCACTAATGCTTTCCAGTGCATTATGTAGTAGTAATTGACCAAAAAATATACAGAGCGTGGCTGGTGCACCAGTTGTGATGGAAACCAGTTTCTTGATTGCAATGTTTTTCTCAAGCACATGCTTTTTGAATTCATTGTAGATATCCTCACAACTTGTTCTATTTTTAATGAGCAAAACTGTGAGAAGATTCTTTTTAATTGTTATGTCTTTCAAAATCATGCACACAAAAACAATAAGCTGGCTTGTATTGGTCATATAGTGGAATCATTGAACTGCAGTGAAGACCATTCACAATCCTTCAAGTCCTAAGGTTAATAAATGATGTAATTGGAGAAAGCTTCCAATTTGCTTCCTGTGGAAGTAGTAAGTGACACGCTCTGGATGGCCATTACTACTTCTTCTTCGTTCTTAAAGCTTTAAATAAAGAGTCAACAGCCACAGTCATTCCTTAGAACATAGAACAGCATAGTACAGGCCCTTCGGCCCAGGATGTCGTGCTGAACTTTTACCCTAATCCTAAAGTCTGGTGTGTTAGCTTTCATTAATAGAGGGATTAAATTCAAGAGCCGGGAAGTTATGCTCCAGCTATACAAAAGTCTGGTTCGGCCACATCTGGAGTATTGTGTCCAGTTCTGGTCGCCTCATTGCAGGAAAGATGTGGAGGCGTTGGAAAAGGTGCAGAGGA
>JAHRHZ010000040.1:36184992-36271741 GCA_024137785.1 Ginglymostoma cirratum | reverse complement strand
CCCTAGCTTTCTCAACCTTTCCTTGTAAGACCTTCCCTACATTCCAGGCAACATCCTGGTAAATCTCCTCTGCACCTTTTCCAACACTTCCACATCTTTCCTGTAATGAGGCGACCAGAACTGGATACAATACTCCAGATGTGGCCGAACCAGGCTTTTGTATAGCTGGAGCATAACTTCACGGTTCTTGAGCTCGATCCCTCTATTAATGAAAGCTAACACACCATATGCCTTCTTAACAACTCTATCCACCTGGGTGGCAGATTTCAGGGAACATGAACCCCAAGATCCTTCTGCTCCTCCACACTGCCAAGAATCTTTCCGTTAACCCTGTATTCTGCTTTCAAGTTTGTCTTTCCAAAATGAATCACCTCACACTTTTCAGGGTTAAACTCCATCTGCCATTTCTCAGCCCAGCTCTGCATCCTATCAATGTCCCTTTGTAACCTAGAACATCCCTCCGCACTATCCACAACTCGACCCAGCTTTGTATCGTCCGCTAACTTACTAATCCACTCTTCCACTCCTACATTCAAATCATTTAAAAAAATCACAAAAAGAAGAGGACCGAGAACAGAACCTTGTGGTACACCATTCGTAACTGAGCACCATGTTGAATATTTTCCGTCCACTACCACCCTTTGTCTTCTAAGGGTCAGCCAATTCTGAATCCAATCTGCCACATTTCCCCCATCCCATGCCTCCTTACTTTTTGCATGAGCCTACCATGGGGAACCTTATCAAATGCCTTACTTAAATCCATGTATGCCACATCCACTGCTCTACCTTCATCCACGGGTATGGTCACCCCTTCAAAGAATTCAATAAGGTTTGTGAGGCATGATCTACCCCTCACAAATCCATGCTGACTATCACAAATCAAACTTTGTCTTTCCAAGTGATCATAAATCATATCTCTCAGAGCCCTTTCCAATAATTTGCCCACCACAGACGTAAGACTAACTGGCCTGTAATTTCCGGGGTTATCCCTCTTCCCTTTTTTGAACAAGGGAATGACAGTTGCCTCTCTCCAATCTTCCGGCACTATACCTTTGGACAGTGAGCACAAAAAGATCATCGCCAGAGGCCCTGTGATCTTTTCCCTCACTTCCCACAGAATCCTTGGATAAATCCCATCAGACCCGGGGACTTATCTATTTTCAAGTTCCTCAAAATTCCCAGTACATCTTCCTCACTAACATCCACCTCCTCTAGACTACCAGCCTGTTTCACACTGCCCTCCTCTACAACTAGGTCTCTCTCAGTTGTGAATACCGAAGAAAAGTATTCATTAAGGACCTCTCCTATCTCTTTAGGTTCCGTACACAAATTCACATTACAATCCTTGATCGGCCCTATCCTTTCTCTGGTCATTCCCTTATTCCTCATGTACTTGTAAAAAGCCTTGGAGTTTTCCTTGATCCTATCTGCCAAGATTTTCCCATTCCCCCTTCGAGCTCTCCTAAGCCCTTTCTTCCTGGATAACCTGTATCCATCCACAGCCTTTTCCGATCCTTGTTTCCAAAACCTTATATAAGCATCCTTCTTACTCTTAACCAGTCGTTCCACCTCTCTTGAGAACCAAGGCTCCCTCACTCGACCGCATCTTCCCTGCCCGCTAGGGACAAACATATCGATCACACGCAGTATGCATTCCTTAAACAATCTCCACATTTCAATCGTGCTCTTCCCTGACAGCATCCGTTCCCATTTTATGTTACTCAGTTCTTGCTTAACAGAATTGTAATTACCCTTCCCTCAGTTATAAACTTTACCCTCCTCAAGGGACCAATCCTTTTCCATGACTATTGTAAAAGTAACAGCGTTATGATCGCTACCGCCAAAATGTTCTCTTACCACCAGTTCTAACACTTGGCCTGGTTCATTGCCAAGCACTAGATCCAAAATGGCCTCTCTTCGTGTTGGTCTATCTATGTACTGTGTCAGGAATCCTTCCTGAACACACTGGACAAAATCCGCTCCATCTAAACTATTACAACTAAAAAGTTTCCAACCAATATTTGCAAAGTTGAAGTCACCCATGACTACAACCTTGTGACTTCTGCACCTTTCCAGTAGCTGCCTTCCAATCCACTCCTCCACTTCTCTACAACTATTAGGGGGTCTGTAAAAAAACCCCAACAAAGTGACTGCTCTTTTCTTGTTCCTGACTTCAACCCAATCTGACTCTGTAGACATATCATTCTCGAACTGCCTTTCAGTCGCTGCTAGGCTAGCCCTGACTAGCAATGTCAATCCCCTGCCTCTTTTACCACCCTCCCTATTTCTTTTAAAACATCTAAACCCCGGAACTTCCAACAACCATTAGCGTCCCTGAGTTACTCAAGTTTCTGTCATGGCCACAACCTCGTAGTTTCAAGTACTGACCCATGCTCTAAGTTCATCCGCATTTTTTCTGATACTTCTAGCATTGAAGTATACACACCTCAAACCATCCCTGTGTCCACAATTGCGCTCCATCGACCGCATTTCTTTATTAACAACCTTACTCCCTGTTGTGTCTGTGGAAGGCTGGATACCTCATCCTCTGAATTACAAATCTGGTTCCCCACCCCCTGCCAATCTAGTTTAAACCATCCTGTTTAGCTCGAGCAAACCTTCCTCCCAAGATATTAGTGCCCTTCCGGTTCAGGTGCAACCCGTCCTTACTGTACAGGTCCCACCTTCCCCAGAATGTGCTCCAATTATCCACATAATGGAAGCCCTCCCTCCTACACCAGCCCTGTAGCCACGTGTTTAGCTGCACTCTCTCCCTATTTCTTACTTCGTTATCACGTGGCACTGGTAGCAATCCAGAGATAACTACCCTGTTTGTCCTGGACTTCAGCTTCCAACCTAACTCCCTGTACTCGTTTTTCACATTCTCAGTCCTTTTTCTACCTATGTCATTGGTACTGATGTGTACCATGACAGCTGGTTGCTCACCCTCCCCCTTAAGGATCTTGAAGACATGATCTGAGATGTCACAGACCCTGGCTCCCGGGAGGCAACATACCATCCGTTCGTCTCGTTTGCGTCCACAGAACCGCCTGTCTGTGCCTCTTACTATTGAATCCCCCACTATAACTGCTCTCCGATATCTCCCCTCTTCCCTTCTATGCCACAAGGCCAGGCTCAGTGCCAGAGACCTGTCCGCTATGGCCTTCCCCTGGTAGGTTCCCCACCCCCCCGCCACAACAGTATCCAAAACGGTATACTTATTATTGAGGGGAACAGCCACAGGGGATCCCTGCACTGTCTGCCTGTTCCTTTTCCCCTTCCTGACAGTCACCCATCTACCTTTTTCCTGTGCTGTGGGTGTGACCACCTCCTTGTAACTCCTCTCTATCACCCCCTCAGCGTCCCGAACGATCCGGAGTTCATCCAGCTCCGGCTCCAGTTTTCTAACACAGTTTTTGAGGAGCTGGAGTTGGGTGCACTTCTCGCAATTGAAGTCAGAGGGGACACCAGCAGTGACCCTTACCTCCCACATCCTGCAAGAGGAGCATGCAACTGCCCTGGCTTCCATTCCCTCTACTCTAGGTTTCCAGAAGAATAAAAAAAATCAACAATAAAGCCTTACCTTACCGACCCTCCACACAGTCTTTTCTTTGGTTAGAGGAGCAGGATGGGTGACAGGCACTACATGTGTAGTGTTTCGGGTTTAGCCAATGCCCTAACATATTAGTTCCTTCCTGGCTCGCGTTCTCTCCACACACCTGCTGCTGAAAACAAGAAGGCCGCTGCTGCACGAGATAAGATTTTATGTGGAAAAAAAGACCTTACCTTCTTGTTGGCATTCCTTCTTTAATTACTTCGCCATCATGCATTATTTCTTGTGTTTTGCTAGAAGATGATAAACACAAAATGATGCTTCTGTGCAGGCCTTACCTTTTGATTCTGGGTTAGAAGAAAATCTGTTGAGCTTTCAAAACAGCTTTCAGTTTGCTAACTTTCTTTACCAAAATGGGCTGCTCAAGGGAAAATTATCCTCAAATTTACTGAGCATCATTCTGTGGCGTAATTCCAAATTTCCCTTTCACGCCATGATATACTTCAGTGACATATAAGACAAATGCATTTATCTTTTGTAGTTGTAAGCAGAAATTCATTTCCCATTCAGTGTGGAAGCTCTACATTTGTGGTTTCTTTTTAAATGTTACAGGTTCAAGAAGAATGTGTTTCAGCAGTGGAGCACTGAGGTACTATGTACTCATCTCTGCAACTAAGGTGACTCTGCATTCGTAGCCAGTTTTTCATTTTAGATGCTCATGTGTACCTTCTGTAATGTTAACTGGTCTGCAGGAGGCGCATTCATTTGTAAGGGCAATGATGACAATCAATCTGCGTACAGCAAGGGAATGCAGGCAGGAGATGAGACAAATTGTCAGAGACTGCAATCAACCAGTTGCTTGTGATCTACATATTGAAGACCACAGATTTAAGAAGATAGAGAGTATAATTGAGTTAATCGCATTGGTTGTCACGTAAAAGTAAATGGTCCTAAATTGCTGCTGACTTGCAATGATTCCAAAGTTTAGGAATTCATCAGTTCTCTCCAAAGGCCTGACAACTGAGCAAGAGAAGAAATTTCTTCTCATCCTTGTCTTTAAATATGTAACCCCCTTATTCCAAATTTATGCTCTCTGGTCCTAGACTCTTCCACAAAGGGAAACAACCTTTCTCCATCTATCCTGTCAAATCCTCTATGAATTTTGTATGTTTCAACTGGTCACCTCTCAGTCCTCTATAGACCAAAGAATACAGACCCAAACTACTTAACCTCACCTCGGAAGACTCCCTCTGTATCTGGTATCAGCCCAGTGACCCTTTTCTGATCTGCCTTCAATGCCAGAATATCTTTCTTTATATCGGGGAGCTGGAGCTGTTCACAGTATTCCAGTTGTGGACTGATTAGTGCCTTGTATAGTTTTAGCAAAATCCTCTAACTTTTATACACCACTTCCTTTGAAATAAAGGCCACCATTCAATTAGCCTTCCCTATTATGCACTAAACTTGCATGCTAGCTTTCTACAATTCATGGACATGGAACTCCAAATTCCTTGTTTCCATAGCTTTCTGCAGACTTTCTCCGTTTAAGTAATATTTAGCTCATCTATTCTTCCTGCCAAAGTGTAGAACCTCACAATTCCCCACATTATGTTTCATCTGCTAAGTCTTTGCCCACTTGCTTAACTTGTCTATATTCCCCTGCAGACTCTTTGTATCATCCTCACCACTTGCATTCCCACTTATTTTTGTGTCATCTATTAACTGGGCTATTCACTTTCCTCATCCAAGTCATCAATATATATTGGACCTGTTGCTCTTGATGTCAAGAAAGGTCTCACTTCATTTCTCATGTAATTCTCCTAAATTTCTTGTCATAGCCCATATCTTTCAGGGCCTGGGAAGATTCTTTTCCATGATTTTAAATTAGTATGTGCCTCCTGGAGTAATAATGGAAGATTGTGTATATTGTAGGGGTTTATGACAGGAGAGAAAACACTGAAATACGTCAAATTGCTTTCAGTTTTAGAATAATAAAGGATTGATTCTAGCTGACAAAATGAATTTTGAAAGCATTTGTTCAGTTTGAAGTGTCCTGACTAAAGTCAGATGTAAGTACAGTCTCTTGTAGGAACAGGAGATTGTTTACAGCAATTAAGGAAGCAAGTTACCAAAGTGAAAGGATATATTTTATGAAACTCCCAGACACAGTGTCTGTTTAGAAGTCTGCACTGGTTATTGAAGAGGGAAAATCTCTAAGATCTGAATGGTGTGAATTTTCAAGGGGAAAGGCTCACATCTCATAGACTAGAATTGAGAAGCAGTTAAACTAAACCCACACTGATAGGGAAGGGAAACGTCTCCAGATTTGTTTAACTGTAAAGTGATAGTTGGGGAGTAAATGGGATTTTGTTTTGCTGTGTGTTGAAATAGAGCATAGAAACAGGAGCAGAGCCTTCGTCCATTGAGCCCTACCCCACCATTCAATATGATCATGGTTGATTGAACGCTTTAATGCCTTAATCCATCCCACCCCCATAACCCTGTATGCCACTGGTAATCAGAAATTTATCAATATCCACATTAAACATGGCTGTGTTTCTACGGACCCACATGGCAGAAAATTCCAAAGGTTCACAATTATTTTTTCTTCATCCCAGACCTAAGTGGCATCACTCTTAATTTTACGGTGTCCTAACACCCAATTAGTTTCCACAACCAGAGCTGCACCTACTCTATCAATCGCTTTTAATTTTTCAATCTGCATTATATTGAGACAGCTTGATTTGTTTTTATTAATTTTTCTTTTGTGTTATTAACCTCCGTTATATCGTTAACACCAAATCCATAGCCTTGTATGTGTACATTTCAGTGCAAGACCACCACAATTTTTTTAAAAAATATGATTTATCAAGCCAGATTTCATTATGGAATCTGACTTGTCTAGTGGCAAGCCAGCTTGATGATAACAAGGCAGGGCAAGTGACTAAAGTGTCAGTGCGGGGAGCACTTTCGGGCCATTCACCATAATTCTATTAGTTTTAAAATAGTAATGGAAAAGAATAGACAGGATCTAAAATTAAAGTTCTAAATTGGAGGAAGGCCAATTATGACGGTACAGGTAGTTCTCCTATAATGTGATAGATATGTTAGTTCTCCTATAATGCGATAGATATGTTCTTGTGTGACCTTGCACTTAGAAAATCGCCATGAAAAATCACGTTATAGGAAAATCGCTATAGGAAATCACTATAGTGTACAGCGGAAAGTTTGCATTATCCAAACGGCATCCACTATTCATCAATCGCATTACAGCCAATTTGCGTTAATGAAACATGCATTAGAGCAGAACAACCAGTATTAGGCAAAAACTTTCGAAAGTTGATTGGGGGTAGATGTTCTCAGGTAACATGGGATGGCTGGAAAATGGGAAGCCCTCAAAAAATAGATAATGAGAGTCTAGAGACAGTATGTTCCTTTTAGTGTGAAGGGCAAGGCTGGTACATGTAGGGAACGCTGAATGTCTAGAGAAATTGAGGTTTTGGTCAAGAAAAAGAAGGAAGCATATGTCAGGTACACACAGCAGGGATCGAGTGAATCCCTAGAAGGGTATAAAGGCATTAGGAGTATACTTTAGAGGGAAATCAGGAGGACAAAAAAGGGACATGAGATAGCCTTGGCAAATAGGATTAAGGAGAATCCAAAGGGATTCTACAAATACATTAAGGACAAAAGTGTAACTAGGGAGAGAATAGGGACCCTTAAAGATCAGCAAGGCTGCCTATGTGTGGAACCGCAGAAGATGGGGGAGATACTAACTGATTATTTTGCATCAGTGTTTACTGTGGAGAAGGATACAGAAGATAGAAAATGTGGGGAAATAAATAGCAACATCTTGAAAATTGTCCATATTACAGAGGAGGAGGTGCTGATGGAGGTGGATAAATCCCCTGGACCTGATTGGGTGCACCCTAGAACTCTGTGTAAGGGCCCCTTGCTAAGATATCTGTGTCATTAGTAGCCACAGGGGAGGTGCCAGAAGACTGGTGGTTGGCTAATGTGGTGCCACTGTTTAAGAAAGTTGGTAAGAAAAATCTGGGGAACTATAGTCCAGTGAGCCTGACATCGGTGGTGGGCAAGTTGTTGGAGGGAATCCTGAGGGACAGGATTTACATGTATTTGGAAAGGCGAGGACTGATTAGGGATAGTCAACATGGCTTTGTGTGTGGGAAATCGTGTCTCATTAACTTGATTGAGTTTTTTGAAGAAATAACAAGTACGATTGATGACAGCATAAGTGGTGGATATGATCTACATGGACTTCAGTAAAGCATTCAACAAGGTTCCTCACGGTAAACTGGTTAGCAAGGTTAGATTTTTTTTTCCCTTTATACATTCACAGGATGAGAGTATTGCTAGCTAGGCTGGCATTTATTGTCCAGAGGGCAATTAAGAGTCAACCACATTGCTGTGGGTCTGGAGTCACATGTAGGCCAGACCAGATAAGGATGGCAATTTCCCTCCCCAAAGGACATTAGTGAACCAGATGAGTTTTTCCTGACAATTGACCATGGATTCATGGTCATTACTAGATTCTTAATTCCAGATATTTATTGAATTTAAATTCCACCATTGGCTGTGGCTGGATTCGAACCCGGGTCCCCAGAACATTATCCGGGTCTCTAGATTAACAGTCCAGCAATAATACCACTAGGCCATCACCTCCCCATATGGAATACAGGAAGAACTGGATTCCTGGATACAAAACTGGCTCAAAGGCAGAAGACAGAGGGTGATGTTAGAAGGTTGCTTTTCAGACTGGAGGCCGGTGAACAACGGTGTGCCACAGGGATCGGTGCTGGGTCCATAGTTTTTTGTCATTTATATAAATGATTCGGACGTGAACATAGGAGGTACGGTTAGTAAGTTTGCAGATGACACCAAAATTGGAGGTGTAGTGGACAGCGAAGAAGGTTACCTCAGAGTACAATGGGATCTTGATCAGATGGGCCGATGGGCCAGGAATTGGCAGATGAAGTTTAATTTAGATAAATGTAAGGTGCTGTATTTTGGAAAGGCAAATCAGGGCAGGACTTATACACTTAATGATAAGGTCCTGCAGAGTGTTCCTGAACAAAGAGACCTTGGAGTGCAAGTTCATAGTTCCTTGAAAGTGGAGTCGCAGGTAGATAGGATAATGAAGACGGCACTTGATATGCTTGTCTTTATTGGACAGTGCATTGAGTACAGGACTTGGGAGGTCATGTTGCAGCTGTACAGGACTTTAGTTAGGCAATTCTGGTCATCCTGCTACAGGAAGGATGTTGTGAAACTTGAAAAGGTTCAGAAAGGATTTACAAGGATGTCGCCAGGGTGGATGGGGTTAAGCAAAAGGGAGTGGCTAAGTAGGCTGAGGCTATTTTCCCTGGAGCATCGGAGGCTGAGGGATGACTCTATAGAAGTTTATAAAATCATAAGGGGTATAGATAGGGTAGATACAGAAGGTATTTTCCCTGGGGTGGAAGAGTCAAAACCTTGAGGACATAGGTTTATGATGAGAGGGGAAATATTTAAAAGGGACTAAGGGGCAACTTTTTCACGCAAAGCGTGGTGCCTGCATGGAATCAGCTGCCAGAGGAAGTGGTGGAGGCCGGTACAATTACAGCATGTAAAAGGCACCTGGATGGGTATATGAATAGGAAGGGTTAAGAGGGATATGGGCCAAATGATGGGAAATAGGACGAGATTAATTTAGGATATCTGGTTGGCATGGACGAGTTGGACCGAAGGGTCTGTTTCTGTGCTGTCTCTGCCTATGACTCTATAATATTTGTCACATTGGTAAGCATATTATTGCAAGCCATGGACACCCACCACAGCCATGCAGAGAAGGCTAATTATGATGTAACACAATACAATGCTGATTTTAACCAGCTTTGTCTATGTTTGGAGAACAACATTCCAGCTAATGCCATCTCTTAATCAGGATAACTGAATGCACGTACAACAGCAGGAAGAAACATCCTAAATCAGCATCAGTCAAAGGATTATGAACTAATTACAGGTTACTTGCCAGTTGATTTCTTTTGGCTGTTGTTACAATTTCATAAGTATATATTGCTTTCTAAAAGTAGCTGTTTCTAGACTACAAGAAGGGCTGTTGTAGATGTTGTTTTGTTGACATCAAGCTTTTGCACCAAGTATTCAGATACTAACACGTTAGTGCCAATGCTAAGTATATAGGCAGCCATCATGTTGGAGTCACTCTTGGGTGGTCCATTGATGTATTTACAACATATATGAATGCCTTGGATGAGAAAATGAATTGACTGACGTCAAATTTGCAGATGACGCAAAAATAGGTGGGACGTCAAATGGTGCTTTAACACAAAGAGAACAGGGAATCTAGAATTTTCTACGACTGAGGGCTGCAGAGGTTGGGTTGTTAAGTACATGCAAAGTTGATACTGACAGATTTTTAATCAGTAAGGGAATCAACGGTTATTGGGAAAGGCAGGAAAGTGGAGTTGAGAATTATCAGATCAGTCATGATGCCAATGAATGGTGGAGCAGACTCAATAAGTTGAATGACCTACTTCTGCTCCTACATTTGATTATCCCATGAGCCATTGACTAGTTCTAAGGAAGGGTCACCACACTCAAAACATTAACTCTGGCTTTTCTTCATAGATGCTGCCAGGCCTGCTGAGCTTTTCCAGCAACGTATGGTTTTGTCCCTGATTTACAGCATCCGCAGTTCTTTTGGTTTTTACAACGCATAGCATGCATGTAGTTGAATCTACCTGAGACAGACAGAATCTTTGAGAAATACAAAGATAGCAGGAAAGACCCAAACAAGGTCTTAGAGGGCTAAAAGGAGCATGAAATGTCCTTGGCAAACAGGATTAAAGAGTATCCTAAGGCGTTTTATACATTTATTAGGAGCAAGAGATTAGTTCAGGGAAGGGTAGGGGCACTCAAGGATAAAGGAGGGAATTTATGAAGCTAAAGAAAGTAGGTGAGTGTCAGGAGGGATATGTTGATGTTCTAGGGCATGTCATTCTTTTTCCAGGCTAGAAATGGCAATTACTAGGGCACATAGGTTTAAGGGAAAAGGGGTTATGTTTAAAGGAGATGTGACAGGCAAGTTTTTTTTACACAGAGCGGGTAAATGCCTGGAATGCGCCGCCAGAAGAGATGGTAGAGGCAGATACAACAGCAACATTTAAGAGAATTTGACAGATATATGAATTGACAAGAAATAGAGGGATGTGGGTCACATAGAGGCAAAGGATTTTAGTTTCGAAAGGCATCATTTACTGGCACAGTCATTGTTGGCAGAAGAGCCTGCTCCTGTGCTGTAGTGTTCTTTGTTATTGTTTGGTGTGCGAACCTGAAGTCAACTGAAATCAAGGTGACAGCATTCTATTGGATAAAATTTTACCTAACACAAAATGAGTTTTGTCATGGTTGTTTGAAATCAATCAAATACAGGACATCAATGTAGAAGTTCCCCACAGTAGTATCTGAGTCACAACTATTTTCAGTTGCTTCACCAATAACTTTCCCTCCATCATTAGGTCAGAAGTGGGGATTTTTGCTCTGGGTTGTAAAGTGACAATATTTTTTGCAATTCCTCCGATACAAGTACAAGGTAACAGAAATAACAAGGTGTAGAGCTGGATGAACACAACAGGCCCATCTTCAGAATTTCTGAAGAAGGGTCTAGGCCCGAAACTTTAGTATTCCTGCTCCTCTGAGGCTGCTTGGCCTGCTGGGTTCATCCAGCTCTACGCCTTGTTATCTCAGATTCTCCAGCATCTGCAGTTCCTGCTATCTCTGAAACAAGGTAACAGAACTTATTTTTGCAATCCTTCTAAAGTAGGATAGGGATTATAGACTTAGGCAGCGTCCATAGAAAGGTGAGCATCTTCTTCCATTATTTTGAAGACCAAAATATCTCAAAACTGAGAGATGTACTGACACTTTGATTAAGTATAGCACATGTTTCAGGACTAATTTGCTTTCCATTTTAAATTTGAGAAGAATACCAATTTGAGACTCTGTAAATCACTGTTATGCTGATATGAAACTTTGGACTGCACTCTATATTCATTCACATGACTCCAGAAAACTCATGTGTTCTCTTCTTTTGCAAATTGTAGACAAAAACAAGAAAGCAGCTGGAGGTTTTGGCAAACATATTTCATGACGTTTCAGCATACAACCATCGTAAATCAGTTACATGTAAACTTTAACAGGAAACAAATGCCACTTAAGACAAGTTTTAGACCACAACCTATAAAGAAATTCCAAGTTGATGCCTCACTAAAATTGCAACACCTATATGTTTCTCCAAAATTTGGGAGCCAATTCATTAGTTGTCAGTGCGAGTGCAAAGAGAAAAAATAAAACTATTTTTTACTGGGGATTTTAATCCACTGTGTCTTTCCATAGTATGGTATAAGATGGTTGTTCTAGAAACTAGCCTGTAATATCACTATTATTAATGTTAATTTTTAGTCCCAACCCTTTCTGAACTTTGCAAAAAATTGTTCTAATATTTTCCAGGTCTTCTGGAAAAAAAATCCTATCTCTTCCAAAGAACTGTTGTCTTGGATGAGTCCCATATCCTAGAAATCATTAAAGCTTTTGAATCTGTGACTTGGCATTCATCTCTAAAAAGACCCAATTGCTTGCAACTTGCCTGTGCAAGCAGTATCCTATCTACACTTGACAATGTTAACACTGGGATTTGAAGAACTTCAGATTCAAATGACACTTATTACAGCTTTGCGAATGCATTGAAAGGTATTCAGTTAAATTTTGCCTTACTGTTTTCTTTTCAGAACGCCCAATAATTTTTAACTTATTTTGTTAGCATAACATTCAGACAATTGTTGGCCACTTCTCCTTAATTCATTCAATAAATCTTTGCACTATTCTGTTTAGTTTGAGCAGTAGAGATACAGACTTTAAGCATGTTCAAAAACCAAATTGGATGTTACCAGCTTGTAGATTTGAGACAATAAAGGCTCACATTCTCTTTCCTTCAGCAGACTAAATGGGGATGAATAGTCTGCAGTGACAGGATGGTCAATGATCCTCCAATGTAGCCTTTTTAAAACTTCAGATGCAACATCCAGACAACAGTTCTCAAAGCAGAAAATGCCCTTCAAGAGTGAAGGAAACAAAAGGTTAAATGATGTCAGGGAGGCTATTGCCCAAGTTGGATCAGAAACAAAACCGACAAAGGGACTGAACGGTCCTTTTTCCTTATCCTGTGAATTGAATCATAATAATAAGAGATTTATGAGAATATGGGGCTGTACAATGGATAATAAAAGCAAATGAAATAAAATAGAGGCAGCTGTAGCCATGAAATGTGCTATACTAGTTACTATCAGTCATATCACTAGACCGGGTTGCTGACCACTATAGCCACAGCATGTACTGTATTTGTCACAGACAATCTTTTGCATATTGGGATCAGAATCTCTAAGGCGGAATCAGGATGGCAAAGGTCTGATTAAACTACAGACTTGTCTGGACTAAAACACCAAAGTTGGGAAACAGAGATCTGAAGAACACTGAATATTCAGTGCCTTTTACATTTTGACACAATTACAATCCTGCTCGATAAAGTTGGGACAGGGAGAAAACACAGTGCAATTTTGTAACAACAAACTTCATAGAATCCCTACAGTGCAGAAACAGGCCCTTCGGCCCAACAAGTCAACACCGACCCTCAGAGCATCCCACCCAGACCCATCCCCCTAAACCCACCAAATGTACACATCCTTGAACAATTTAGTATGGCCAATCCACTTTGTAGCTTATCCTTCCTCAGTAACTATACTTTCTTCATAAGACAGTCCATTATTTCTCTCTTAAAACAAGCTATTGCTCCTTCATTATGCACCTTTGAGGTTCGCAACATATATACTATAATCCACCTTTATTACCTTTTTTTATTGTAACTATTGACTAATCCATATTCGGTGGCCTATGGTGTAATTTCTGGAAATGTAAACTATTTCATTACAGGCTTAGCCTCAAAAGGTAATTACAACTGGATTTTAAAAGCTTTAAATTGACCAAATTGCTTTTCACTGTTAGTATTTAGATATGATATTTGGGTTGCTAATTTGCTAATGGGGGAACTGCTACAACTGTTTATTCATGTCTGGCACAAAAGCAAAATGGGCAACAGGACCAATCCATGGCTTACAAAGGAAATTAGAGATAGTATCCTATCCAAGGAAGAAGCATACAAATTGGCTAAGAAAACCAATATGTCTGAGAATTTGGAGCAGTTCAGAATTCAGCAAAGAAGAACCAAGGGATTGAGTAAGAAGGGGAAAATATAGTACAAAATTTAGCTTACAGGGAACATAAAGACTGACACTAAGAGTTCCTTTAGGTATGTGAAGAGAAAGAGATTGGTGAAGACAAATGTAGGTCCCCTACAGACAGAAACAGGGGAATGTATAATAGGGGACAAAGAAATAGCTGAGCAACTGAATACATGCTTTGGTTCTGTCTTCACAAAAGAGGACACAAATCAGATTTGAGAAACATTGGAGAATGCAAGACTTAGTGAGACAGAAGAATTAAGGGAGATCGATATCAGTAGAGAAATGGTGCTGGGAAAATTCATGAGATTGAAGGCAGCTAAATCCCCACAGCCTGATAATCTATATCCCAGAGTACTTAAAGAAGTGGCTCTTGAAGAAATAGTGGATGCATTGGTGGTCATCTTCCAGGATTCTATAGACTCTGGAACAGTCCCTGCAGATTGGAGGGTGGCTAATGTCACTCCAATATTCAAAAAGGGGGGTGGATAGAAAACAGAGAATTACAGACGAGTAAGCCTAACATTGGTAGTGGGCAACATTCTTTTACCATTATCAAGGACTTTATAGCGGAGCATTTAGAAAGCAGTGGCAGAATCAGAGAGTCAACATGGATTTATGACGAGGAAATCCTGCTTGATAAATCTGTTGGAATTCTGTGAAGATGTAACTCATAGAGCTGACAAGGGAGAGCCAGTCGATGTGGTATATTTGAACTTTCAGAAAGCACTTGACAAAGTCCCGCATAAGAGATTTAAACGCATGGGATTGGGGAAAGCGTATTGAGATGGATCGAAAACTGTTTGGTAGAGAGGAGACAAACAGTAGGAATTAATGGGTCCTTTACAAATTGACAGGCAGTAACTAGTGGAATGCCACAGGCATCGCTGCTGGGGCCCCAGCTATTCACACTATATATTTATGACTTGGATGAGGGAACAAAATGTAACATCTCCAAGTTTGCAGATGATACCAAGTTGGGTGGGAGGGTGAACTGTGATGAGGATGCAGAGTTCCTTCAGCGTGATCTCAACAGGTTGGGTGAGTGGGCAAATTAATGGCAGATGCAGTATAATTTGGATAAATGTGAGGTTATTCACTTGGAAGCAAAAACAAGAAGGCAGATTACTACCTGAATGGCTGGAAATTGGGAGAGGGGAGTGTGCAGCGGGACCTGGATGTCCGTGTGCACCAGTCGCTGAAGGTAAGCATGCAGGTGCAGCAGGCGGTAAAGAAGACAAATGGTATGTTGGCCTTCATTGCGAGGGATTTCAAGTACAGGAGCAGGGATGTGTTGTTGCAGTTATACAGGGCCCTGGTGAGGCCACACCTAGAATATTGTGTACAGTTTTGGTTTCCTTTTCTGACGAGGGATGCTCTTGCTCTTGAGGGAGTGTAGCAAAGGTTTACCAGGCTGATTCCAGGGATGACGGGACTGATGTATGAGAAGAGATTGAATAGGCTGGAATTGTTTTCGCTGGAGTTCAGACGAATGAGAGGGGATCTCATAGAGACTTATAAAATTCTAACAGGGCTAGACAGGTTAGATGCAGGGAGGATGGTCCCGATGGTGGGTGTGTCCAGAACCAGGAGTCACAGTCTCAGGATTCAGGATAGGCCATTTAGAATGGACATGAGGAGACATTTCTTCACCCAAAGAGTAGTGAGCCTGTGAAATTCATTACCACAGGAAGTAGTTGACGCCAAAACATTGAATGTATTTAAGAGGCGGCTAAATGCAGCACTTGGGGCTGGGGTCAAAGCTAATGGGAAGAAAGCAGGATTAGGCTATTGAGTTGGAGGATCAACATGATTATGATGAATGGCAGAGCAGGCTCGAAGGGCCAAATGGCCTCCTCCTGCTCCTATCTTCTATGTTTCTATGTTCTCCACATATTGACTCAGCTGTAAAAGGGTGCAACTGGAAGGTGCCAAACACCTGAGTTGGTTATCTGCTGTAACTATTTTTATGCACCTGGGAACACCACCACTTACAAGTTCTCCTCCAACTGGCACAGTATCTTGGCTTGAAGCTACATCGCAGTTCCTTCACTGCTGCTCGATCAAAATCCATAATATATGTGCTGCAGTAATTCAAGAAAGCAACACACAACCATTTCTCAAGGCCATTTACTCATGGGCATAAATACTGGCTTTGCCAGTGATGCACACATACCATAAAGAAATGTTTTAAAATATCTTTAGCGTCCTATATGCAACCTTATGAAGAATGCAGTCAATTTCATGCTAGAAAAATGCACATATCCAATTTTTTTTAAATCAAATGGTGATGCCTACTTTGTAATAATGAAGCCTACAAATTTTTGCAAAAGCTGAGCAAAGCAGATAATGCAACTTCTTCTGCAATTTATTTTCTTCGCTTTCTGAATGGATCATTCTATACTATGTAGCAGCTTGACTGAGCAGACTGTGCACAGACCCAGCTCACAGACTTTTAATAATGCTGCTTAATAGACATCTGCTAGGTGGTGATCGAAATGGTCTTGGGTGATGAACATTGGAATTTATTTTTCTTCCCTGTGACTTTTTCAGCTTGGAAGTGACCGATAAGTGAACAAATTGCTCAAATGGCACACTATCCTTTTCCCTCTCCCAATGCAAATCCTTACTTCTCCACTTTCTCAAACTTCTAATAAGCGTTTAAGTTTATTTTATTTGCTATTTCAGGAACCTTTCATACTTCTTTCAATTGAATTTTTCCCCAACAAATTTGTTGCCTTTTGAAAAGGGAATTAAATGAAAAAAATTTGCATGTCCCAGAGAAAAACGGTGGGAACCGAAATTTAGTAATGACAACAGAACTTCAGTATGACTAAAACACGCACTTTGTCAAAGATTTTCATCTTGCACTCATCATAACCATTAGCAAGAAAACCAGTTCAAGGAGAAAGCCAATATTTATACTGCATGGGAGGAAAATGCTGATTAGTTGGCATTAATGCATTGCTATAGGGAAAGTACCCATTAATGTTAATTGGCAGTTAACAGACAGCTTTTGCTAAAGTTTAGCCAAGCAGGTTGACTCAGATTGGCAGGGTACTGCCCCGAAAAATAAACCAGCGAATGGCTGCCACTTATTTTGTTGAGTTAAAACAGGCACAGTATACGTACATGTTCTTTTTGTCTGCAAAGAAAAGAGTCGTGTACTAATACGAATAGCTTCCAGAAAAAGCAAATGTGATACATTATGAGCCTGACTGATTATCCTAGATTGGATGTAATTCTTTGCACATTCAGGATTATCCAACAAATGCTGTTCAAATATAGAATCACGTCTAAAGTTGGACACTCTGTTGCGCACCTTGCAAATGTTGACTCACTGAGGACAGTCAGTACTTTGCCTGTTCCAAACAGCCAATGGATATGCTGCTTGATAGAATCCACCACATGTCTTTGGGGTGTCACAATAACAATTCAGAGCAGTTCAATCCAAGCTTCTGCCTCATGGAGCACACTTCATCCTTCCCAACCCACATTCACTTTAGCCCGATGCTTTTGAATGCTTCTTTAAAGCATTCAGGTCATAAGACTCATAGAGTCATACCGCACAGAAACAGACACTCCAGTCCAACTAATTCGTACCGACCAGGCATTCTAATCTGACCTAGTCCCATTCACCAGCACTTGGCCCATATCCCTCTAAACCATTCGTATTCATTTATCCAACCAGATGGCTTTTAAATGTTATAATTGAACCCATCTCCACCATTTCCTCTGACAGTGCATTACATATATGCACCACTCAGCGTGGAAGTTACCCCTCAGGTATTTTTTAAATTTTTCCCCTCTTACCTTAAACCTATGCTCTCTAGTTTTTGGACTCCACCCACCCTAGAAAAAAGACCTTGGCTATTCATCCTATCCATGCCCCTCATGATTTTATTAACCTGCAATAGCCTCCAACACTCAAACGCTCCAGTCCCAGCGACATCCTTGTAAATCTTATTTGAACCCTCTCAAGTTTAACGACGACCTTCCTATACAGGTAACGAAAGGACTCAACTGGGTAGATGTACAGAATATCTTTTCACTTATGGCAGGAGTGTGAAACCAGTGGTTACAAATATGACAGCCAACAATAAATTACAGGTCCGAGATAATCTTCTTGGTTTGAGGTTGGAATGTGGAACACACTCTCACAGTGAGTGCTGAGTGAATAGCACAGAGATATATAAGGAGAACCTATGGTATTGATATCGAAAGTAATAACAGAATATAATATGATATGGTTAGATGAAGAAGGGTGGGAGGTGGCTTATGTGGGCAGTTTCTGTGCTACACAAATGACACAGCTTAATATTTCTGAGAAACTATTTCATTGTACCCAGCTTTGACTTAAAATGCCAAATCAGACTCTCCCTAAAATTGTAATTTTTCCACCTTTCAAATGAGCATGAGAAACTTAAAGAAGGTAATCAGAAAAATACTCTAACACCCTCTGTTTTAAGTGAATGTGCAATCAGGAAAAGCCATCAAAAGCAAGCATCATGAAGAATGTAAGTCTGATCATTCCATTCACCAGAATGAGTGTCACTCCATTGAAAATGTTGGTTCATTAGCAATGTCACGAGCGGTCAATCATCAATTAGATACCAACAGTAACCTTTTTGTTAGCTGCAATGGAACGTCAGAAAAATGAATATCAAAATGCAGCTATTGTTCAATTTCAAGCAAATGATTAAAACTGCCATTAAATGTTAAGATACTTACCCATTCTCCTGCAACTGAAGGTAGACTCAGATCCTGACGTGCTTATGTTACTAGAAAATCCTGATTCAGAAAGCTGTCTCGATCCATGACTTGAGTTTAAATTTTTTGAAGACTGGCCACTAGAGGGAGTTATTTTCCCACATTTGGCCAAATTCATTTGATTGATGGCATCTTGGGCCCGCTTCTTCTCTTTCTTTAGCATATTCACAAGAATATCTAAAATAGCTATTCAAGGAAACGAACAGTGAAAAGACACTTTGCTGTACCATTATGGATAATAAGCAAAGGAGAATTTATATTAATAACTCTGCATCTGTTTTCGTAGTGTAAGAGGGAACAAAAACCAAAAAAATTTTGGAAAGAAAACTGTATTAAAAAAAACTTAAATAAATCTCCTGTACTGAATGTATTCCAGCCTAATGAATTAAAACATGAAGTGAACAACTTGAAAATGCTATAGACATCATTTTCTGAAGCTCTCTGGATTTTATAATCATGCCATTGAATCAGAAAATGTCACTCCCATGAATAATGCAAAAAAAAGGCCAGGAGAAACCGAAGAACTTCAGGTGTATTAGTTAACTTCGATTACGGATAAGTTATTGGAATCTATCAGCAGGTTGGGAGTGAAAAAGCATCTTCCTTTAAGAAATCTGTAAGATTCAATTTGATCAGTGCTCATCCTTTAAAACATTAGAGTATACAGGCGCTGTCTTGCCCAACCTCTCCTCAGTTAGCCCGATGAACCTCTGCTGCACTCCCTCTACGGCAAATTTAACCAAAAACGGAACACATTATTTCAAGTATAGTTGAGCTGAAGTTCTACAAAATGTAACCAAGACATTTTTTATTCTAGTTGTCAAAGGTCAGAATACCATTTGTCTATTTAACTGTTAACAGCACCTGGATGCTCACATTTACCGTCTTATGAATCAGAATGGGATGATTTTGGACATCAACACTTCCAAATCTCCCACCATTTAAGTAACATTCTGCACCTTCGTTCTTATCCACACTATATTCCACTGTTACATTCTTGGCCACTCAGCCTGTCAAAATCTCCTTGAGCTCTTTTGAATGTGTCTGGTTTTCAAATGCCCTCTGAAATAGCTAGCAGGTCACTCAAATGTAACACCTGCTACAAAGTCTCAAAAAAGAAATGAAACCAGGTGAGTTACCTGGCATCGAATTCAGCATCAGAAATGACAATGGCAAAAGTAGCCCTTTCGACCCTGCAAGGCTCTCCTTACTAACACCTGGGAGATGTCTCTCAGACTAGTCGAGTAACAGGCTGACAGAATCATACCTTACAGACAATGTCCTGGACACCACCACTACTGTCCCCGGATATGCCCTGTCCATCGGCATGTCAGGCCCAGCAGAAATGGCGGCAGGGTACTGTACAAGCGAGTGGGTGTATCCTGGTAGTTCTCAACATTGACTCCAGACACCATGAAATCTCATGGCTTCAGGTCAACATGGGCAAGGAATCCTCCTGCTGAATAACACGTACTATCCTCCCTTGGAGGAAGCATTAAGGGAAGAAAGGTGCAGAATATTTTCTGGGTGGAGGATTTCAATGTCCACCATGAACAATGGCTGGGCAGCAACACTACTGATCGAGCTGGTAGGGTCCTCGGGGACATAGTCATGAGACCGGGTCTGCGGCAGCTGGTGAGGGAACCAACAAGATCATCTTTACCAATCTGTTGGCTGCAGATGCATCTGTCCATGACAGTATCGGTAAGAGTGGCCACCTTGTGGAGACGAAGTTCTGCCTTCACATTGAGAATACCATCCATCGTGTTATGTGACACTATCACTGTATTAAATTAGACTGATTTCAAACAGTTTAGGCAACTCAAGACTGGGCATCGATACGGCATTGTGGACCAACAGCAGCAGGAAAAAATAGACTCCCATAAAATCTGCAACCTCAAGGATCAGCATATCCTCCACTCAACTGTCACCATCAGGGAATCAAGCCTGCATCAATGAAGAGTGAAGGAGCGCAGTTGTGAACTGCAGTGGACAATTAAACAACTCACTGGAAGAGGAGGGTCCGCAAATATCTCCATCCTAAATGATGGGAGAGCACAGCACGTCAGTGCAAAAGACAAGGCTGAAGCATTTGCAATAATGTTCAGCCAGAAGTGCTAAGTCAATGATCTCCAGCAATCCCAAGCACCCTTTATTCACATTGTTTATGAATGATTTGATGACACAGAAAGTCTTCATTCAAAATATGTTAACAACACAAAGTTACTCAACACTGTGGGTGTAGATGATAACATAAAATTATAAAGGAATATTGACAGACTAAGTGAATGGGCAAAACTGTGGCAGCTGTATTTCCTTGTAAACTAATGTGAGGTTATCCATTTTGGCTTGAGAAAGGATAGATCAGGATACTTTCTAGATGGTGCGAAGTCAAATTTAGTGGTTATTCCAAAGATGGGGTTCAGGTCCATAGATTTTTAAAATGTCACGAATAGGCACAGAAAGTAATCAAGATGGCTAATGGAATGCTGGCCTTTATGATTGGAGTGTAAGGACACAGGAGTTATGCTGCAGTTATACAAAGCACTGATTAGACCCCACTCGGAGTATTGTGAGCAGATCTGGGTGCCTCACCTTAGGATGGATATCCTGACCTTGGAAGGAGTACAATGTAGGCTTACAGGAATGATATCTGGACTTCAGGGGTTAAGTTATGAGGAGCAATTACACAAATTCAGATTGTTTTCTCTAAAATTTAGAAGGTTAAGGGGTGAATCTGATTGAAGTCTTTAAGATATTAACAGAAAAAGACAGGATAGATTACAATAAACTATTTCCAATGGTTGGGATTCTAGAATTAGGGGGTCAAAATCCTGGAAAGCCTCCCTAATGACATTGTGGGTCTACCTGCAGGACATGGACTTCAGTGGTTCAGGAAGGCAGCTCACCACGACCTTCTCCTCGTTCACTATGATCTGCCTGTACTGCTCACAGAAAAAGCTTTTCATTGTACCGAGACACATGCGACTACAATAAATCAAATCAAATAAAAGCAAATCAAAAGTAACGAGGGACAGGCAATAAATGCTGGCCCAATCTGCAAGTCATTTTTTATTCCATTTTAATCATCAAAGGATTCCCACAGACTGGAGTTATCACAGTTCTGTTAAACAGTAACCAGAACGAAGCACTCATTACCCCCTCCTTCCCCCATTTCTCATTTGGAGGGGGGAGGAGAGAGTGCAAAACCTCCTCCTCACCCCCTCCGCCGCGGCTATCAGTGAGGAAGGATGAGGAGTGTGGGGCAGCGATAGTCATGTCCCAAAAGGGAACAAAAACAAAAAAAAGGTAAAATTTGCAACCTTCTAATCTGCAAGCACCATTCCAGAATCTACACAGTTTTGAAAAGTAATCACAAATGCATCCACTATTGCTATAGCCAAGTCCCTCAATACTCTTGAGATAAACATGATCATTTGTCAACTTTCAGTCTCACTTATTTTTCAAACACCACACTTTTACCTATATTAATTTCTTTTAGTTCCTCATTCACAGTACTCCTTTGGATCTCAATTGATTTTGGCAGATGTCTTCTTTTATAAAAGCAGAAATGATGGACCAAATGGCCTCTCTGTACTGTAAACTTTCTATTATTCTATGATTTTAATTACTTTGCTTCTTTTCCCTTTTCTTCCAATGATAAATTTTCCTGCTTCTGCCTGTAATAGATCCACATTTTTCTTTGCTAATCTTTTCCTTTTTACATAACCATAGAAACACACACAGTCTATTTTTATATTGCTTGCTAGTTCACATTCATATTGATTCTTGATTTCTTTATAAGTTTCCTGGTCCTCCTTTACTAAATTCCAAAATGCTCCCAAAACTCAGGCTTACTACTTTTTTGGCAACTTTATCAGCTTTGTTCCTTTGAAGTAATATAATCTTCAACTTCCTTTATTGGCACAGTTGACTCATTTTTCCTATTGGGCTTTTGTGCCTTAAGTGAATGTAAGTTTGATGCAAGCCATGGATTAGTTCTTTAAACATGAATATTGTCTGTCCACCATCATACCATTTAAGATATTGACTGACTCCACTACAGCCAATTTGCCTCTCATTCCTACATACTTTCCTTTGTTAGATTCAATATCCCGGTTTTGGATTGAACTGCATCGTTTTTCAAGCATAATAAGATGATTCCATCTCACTATCATTCTTTCCTCAAGGTTATTTTACAGAAAAATTATTCATTAGTGCTTTCTTGTGGCCTCATTCATTCATCAACAAACTAGAAAACTACCTTGCACAGATTCTGTCCTCTACGCATTGGCTCTCATTAGATTTACTCAAGTTTATGTAACTGAAGTCACCCTTGCTTGCTGCATCACCCACGTCACAGCAACCTCTAACTTCCAGATGTACCTTTTCTTCCTCTTTGCTTTTCCTTCCTAAATATCAAGAAACCTTGTGTATTCAGACACCAGGTTTGATCACCTTGCAACCACATTTCGGTAATGGCAATTAGGTCACACCCAATTATTTCTATTTACGTTATCAACTCACTTAGTTTGTTAAAAAAGGGAATTCAGATGGAGGACCTTTAATTCTGTCTTTCTAATATTATTCTGCATTTTAACATTATTTGATGCTGGGACGCATTCATGCTGCCCTTCCTACTTTTCTACTTCCCATGAACAGCTTCTTTTTATTCAATCTGAATTCCCTCTTAGGTTCCCATCCCTCTGACAAGCTAGTTTGAATCCTCTCCAAGAGCTCAAACAGATCTCCCCACGAGAATGTTAATCCCAGTCCTGCTAAAGTGAAATCCATGTTCCTGATAAAGTTCTCACCTGCCCCAGTATCAATCCCAATGCGCTAGATGTCTAAAGCCCTCCCTCGTATAGCATTTCTCAGACCACAGGTTCAGTCAAACAATCTTCCTGCTTCCATCCTCACAAGCACATGACACCGGGAGTAATCTTAAGATTAACCTTCAAAGTCCTGACTTGCTAATCTATTTCCTGACTTTCTAAATTGTTTTCAGAACCTCATCTCTTTTTCTATCTATGTCACTGGTGCCAATAGGGGCCAACTATGGGTGGTCACCCTCTCCCCAAAACGAAGTCCTGTAGTTGCTCAGTGAAGCTACACATCATCCTGGAGTCAAGTTTGCAGCAGAAATGATTATCTGTTCCAATTATTGTATCTTTTCTCATTGCTGACCTTCCACTATGCAGCTGAGCCACTCATGGTACCTTGAACATCCTACATCTATACTGAACAACATTTGATCACACTCATTCAGGATAATCTACATTCCAATGTGTTCAGTCTGCGCTACAAAGTCTTCATTTGACATCCAATGTTCATCTAAAATCAATGATCCTGAAATGAAATCGCACAGCACTCCAATCATATCAATTGCAAACATTTAATTTTGTTTAAAACACTCAGTAGCATTCAGCTGAAGCCATTGAAAATCAAATGACCATGAATTAAACAAAAGCTGCCAACAATTCCTCAGTCATCTAAGTGCCAGCAGCAAATGTGTGATAGTTTAACGTAGCTGAATCAAAGAGGGATCATTACAGGTATTAATTATGATGGTTATTATAATTAGTTATAATTTAATATAGTTTTTTAAATATATTACAGAACTTTCCCTTTTCACCTCCCTCTTCTGTCTTCCCACCTGCACCGCTTCCTTCCCTGCCGTTCCTTCATCTCCTCCATGTACCCCACTTTCACATTCTCCACCATTCCTCCTCCTTCTTATTCCAATCTCCCTTCACTTTCCTCCTCCACTCTCTGCTCTCATCCCCAATCATCGCCTATTTACCACCCTCCTTCTCCTCACTTTACCCTTTAATCTCCTCTCACTTTCCCTTTCTCCTTCCCTTTTCTTCCCCCTTCCAACTCCACTCCTGCCCCTCCTCCCCAACACTGTCCTTTCCCACCTCTTCACCTGAGCACCATGCTCACTGCTAACCCCTCCCCTCAAGCCTTACTTCTTGTCATGACCCCTACCTCTTTCCCATTACTGAATGGAGAATGACCAGCTAGAATCAGAAGATTTGCTGGAAGCCTATCCCGGTTTGCTGCAGTATGAATGGAGCAGGAAAGTGCCAGCAAAATAAATGAATTTGGAAGGTCCCCGTGGCCTGCATGAGTAATGGGGTGAGCAAAGTGTGTGAAAAGGTATCATTGCTCAATGCCAAAACTGAGGCAGGGATTGAGGGGTGTCATGTAGTCCCAGGATGGGGAGGTGGGCTGGGATTATAGTCCTGAAATAGAAGCAGGAGGGAGGTCTTGGCATAGTCCTGAGGAGAAAAGTGCATGGGGAACTTAATCCCAAGATTAGTTGGGTAGTGGGGACGGACAACTGGAGTTATGTAATCCTGAGACTCAGGCGTGTGGAGTGGGCGGGTCAAGCCCAGACCCTTGTGGGTTTGTTTCCAGCAGGCCTGAATGGGGCTATCCTGAGAGCTGGGTGATTCCAACTCTGGGACGGCAAGGAGATTTGGTCAAGAAGTGGAAGGACGAGGGGAACTGTAAGGATGTTGTTCTGAGACATTTATTGGGAGGTGGAGTTTTTATCTATTTTCTCATCTTGACCCTTTAAATGTAAACCTTGTCTCCATTGGAAGTAACACAGCTTGGATGTTATACCATACCATGGCCTAGTCTCTGGTGACTCCTGCCAGCTGCTGTTTAGTTCCTTGTCATTGTGGATGGTGAGCTACAGGTGATGGTGGTGACATGGGTATTCTTTGTCATCCTGGATTGCATTGTTGCACCAGCTCCAGGTCTCAGCAGTTACGTACACAAAAAGCATGCTGTGAAGTACATGAGGGATATTACAAAAGGAGTTCCAGGTTTTTGACTCAGAAACAATGAAAGGGTGGCAATATTGTTCTATGTCAGAACAACACGTGGCTTGGAAAGGAAGATGCAGGCTATGGTTTTTCCATGCATCTGCTGCTTGATGGTCTTCCAGATGGTACAGCCTGTGGGTTTGGAGGGTGCTGTCAAAGAAGTCTTAACGAATTAGTGAGTTGCTACTTTTTTTTTTCTTACATACATTCATGGGATGTGGATGTTGCTGGCTGGGACATACACTTTGAAATCGATAATACTTCTTTATACTTGTAAATTAATTTCATTGCACTATTATATCTCCCAATGTTGCCACAATTACATTGTCATTTATGTTGACTATTTGTTCATTACCTCCTCAATCCCTACTCCTCTGGCAAAGGATGGGGTAACTGAACACCTTCAAAATTTTCAGTTAATCAGGGATACCCAGCACAGATTCATGACAGGTAGTTAATGCCTGACAAACCTCACTGAATTTTTGAAAAGGTAGCTAAGGTAGTGGAAAGGGGAATGTCTATAAATGCTGTCTATTTGACTCCCAAATGGCATGTGACACAGTCCCACATGAGAAACTGTTCACTCAGGTAGAAGCTCACAGAATTGAGGGAAAATTACTGGCATGACTGGAAAATTGGTTTAGTGGCAGGTAACAGAAATGGAGGGCATTCAAATTGGCAGAATGTGACCACTGGTGCCCAATGATCTGTGTTAGAGCCAGTATTAGTCACATTGTTTATTAACAACTGAGATAATGGCACAGAAGGCCATATATTCAAATTTGCTGATGACACAAAGTTAGGTGACATTATAGGCAATGTAGCTAAAATTAAAAAAAGGGATATTCGTAGGCTAACTGAATGGGCAAAACTGTGGCATACACACCTTGGGAAAGAAATATTGACCTTGAAGGGAATACAGTATAGGTTTAAAAGAACAATATCTGGACTTCAGGGATTACATCACAAGGAGACATTATACAAATTAAACCTGTTTTGTCTCAAATTTAGAAGGTTAAGGGGTGATCATATTGAAGACTTCAAAATATTCACAGGAAAAGACAGGGTGGATAAAGATAAACTATTTCCACCAGTTTTGGAAAATCTAGGACTAGGGGACATAGTCTGAGAATTAGGTCAGACCATTGAGGAGAGCTGCTCCACACAAAGGGTTGTAGATATCTGGAACTCTCACAAATAGTGAATGCAGGATCAGCTGTTATTTTTTTGTTTCAAAACAGTATTAATGGATATGGGCCAAAGGCAGGTATATGCAGTTAAGCCACAGATCAGCCATGCTCTCAGTGAATGGTGGAACAGGCTTGAGGGGCTGAATGATTAACTCCTTTTCCTCTTTTTCCTCAGAATTAGTCATGCTGACATAGTTGGCATAGAGGTGCCAAAGAATGGTCAGAAGGAGTTGCAGGATGCCAGCTGGAATGGAATGGGTAAGAGAAGCTCTTGCACGAGTATTACTTACATCATCACCTGGACGGAGCTGCATTTGATGCCTATATGTCCGCATACACAAATTTAACAAGCTGTGATCACTTCTGAATGCCTGACTCATGGATCATAATCTAGGCCATTGTGAAGAATCCATGACTTTCCACATGGCACAAAAACATGTGCGTTCCACTCAGGTGAGCTGACCCGCCATGCTTTAAACTTACTTAGCTACGAACTGAAGATTAGAAAGTAGAAATTAGAATTCTTCAGCCTTAGTCACCAATCAACTCCTTCCCCTATTCCTATAAGGCACATGGTTAAGAATAAACAAAACAAAAAGTTTCACAAGATGGCAGAAGCGCAGGGTAGGAAGTGTTCAGGCTTCCCTGAGCCTGACTGCTCCCTCTCACATGACCAACTGCATCCTTTATTTACATTTTATTTTCCTCATTTAACTTTTGAATCAAATTCATCTTTTCTTCCTACTGCAGCTGTGGTAGTGGAGACAAATTGCGGAGAGCTGCTCAGCGGCAGATGCGGTCCTTTCTGCATGGCAATGGTGGTCGCAGCTTGAGCAACGGCTCCAGCATTGATGAATTGGTGTCTGCTCTTTTCCTCTGCCACTTCAGAGGAAATGAGATCCCTCAGTCTCAGGAGTTAACTTGGACAGTCTCTCTATCCTTGGAAGTTGAGATGGGCCCTGGTCCATGATAGTTAGGACAGTTTCCTGGCTATGGTAGTGGCGATGAGGTGGTGACATTCTAGGTCCGGTCAGCGGCAGCAGGGGGTCGCTTCAGTGTGCTTTCTCCTTGGTGCTGTAGCCTCTGGGATAGCTTTAATGTCTGCAGAGTGTGGCAGTGTCCCGTAGCCAGATAATCTCTCACAATGAAACTCTCATTAATTTGGTCGAAGATTTTATTAGTTACAACTGAAATGTGAGGAGTGCACTGTCCTCTAGACCCATTACTCCATAGGTCTCAACAGCACTTTCATTGTTCTATTTCCTGATATAGCCAATCATGTATTTTCTCTACATTAGAATGGAGTTAAAATTGTTCTGCTGAAAGGTCATCAAGGTAAAACTTTAACTCTGGTTTTCACTCGCTATAGATACTGCCTGACCTGGTGAGGAAGATAATGGAAGTTGGCAAATTCTTGGATGGTATGGGACCAAGAGAATGTGTGTGATAGGATATAGGTGATGGAAATTTAGAGATATGTGAATTTGGGTAGGATGACACTTGACAGGCTAGTGAGAAAGATTTGTCAAACGAATTGTGACTAAGGATTTTGATGGTAGTCTGATAAGGGAAATGTCAGGCATGTTATAGAGGTGAAAACATGCAGTCTTTATGATGGGTAGAATACAACATTTGAAATCAGCTTAGTATACAAAGGTAAACAAAGTTACATCATAATGAGTGAGCTGAGGAATGAGAAGGTATGTGGAACTTCTGTGAGAAATATTTGTGAGGAGCCAAACAGGGTAACTTCAGTTTTGGTCATGGAAAACTGCAGAAAATCCTGTATATCCAGACCATAATTGCAGAAACCATCAAGTCATGAAGCTGGATTTTCTCATGGTGGCAAGAAGGGTAACTCTAAATGTCATTAATCCTCTTCCTAACCTGTCATGCTTGTCAACTTATCTCAATGGTCTGGAAGTGACACATGCTAGACTCAGCACAAAAAAAATTGGACCAATGCTGACGTGACTAGGTTGAAAGGCCCACCTCCAATTAGCAAGATATCAAGCTTAGCTCTGGAGATGAATATGGGTCCCCTTAATCTTCACTTCGACACTCACTTTTCCTCCCACTTCCATCCTCTACTCAAATTCCTTAACCCACTATTCCCATACAATCCTTAAGCTACTCATTCAAATCCACTGTATATAGAACTCATGAGCCCTCTAACAAAATTGTGAAGTCTTTGAGAATCTCATAACTGTATTAAAAAGTATTTGAATTGACTTAAAATTATTGTCTACTTCGATAAGGTGTCAAAAGAAGCAAACATTACTTGTCAATACACATAAAAATCATTATCCTCTTAACTGCTCATATGTCTGTCAAAATAAGTAAACTCTAATTTCCATTGACAGCTGTATAAACAACTACTGATTAGCAGAATTTGTTTGTGGGCTTGGAAGTCAGCCAAGCATTTGTGAGGTTCCATTACACAGCAGTATAAAGCATTCCTGTTGAGTTATATCAATGAGCACATTTGGAAATCAACTAAGCATTTTTAATGAGGTTATACGAAACAATTCTGTCAACAAACTCTCCTAAGCTGAACCAACAAAAGCCATGTTGGTAATTATGAAGACATCCAGTAGCCGAGGCATTCTTCAAAGCTTTGAAACAGCCAAACAGATGGCTGAGTCAAGTATAAAGGTTGGGGGGGGGAAGAGGGGAGTGAAGATTTAGAGAATCTCATATTCATCTCCAGAACTGTGCCTGATACCTTACAGAATAGAGGTGGGCCTTTCAATGCGGTCACATTAGCGCTTGGTCCAGTTTTGTTTCTTTCTTTTACTCACTTATGGGATATGGGCGACACTGGCTGGCCAGCATTTATTGCACCCCCTAGTTTTCCTTGGTGATCTGCCTTCTTGAACCTTTATTTCGAGAAATTGAGTATAAACATAAAAGGATACTTATTTCATTATCTCGTTGCTGCAAGATTTCTCGCAATTTCGTCTCTGTGTTAATGATAACATCTCCATGTGGATCTGGGGACAAGGGTCCATTTTCTATCTGAAGGTCCGGTCTACACTGTTTCAGGTCCTTCACTAAACACTGGCACAGGGAGGGAGGTAGGTAAACATTCTAATTATATCACATGTGTTAAAGTTTAACTTTATGCATTCCAAGGAGAAATTATTTTATATATTTTCCTTTTCTCCATACATGCAGATGTTGGTATTTCACTAGTTTCTGACTCTATCAGAATTTTACAAATTGCACATTGGCATGGTTTGAACACTACTTGTGTGCCGTAACACATCCTCCTAATTAAATGTGATCTGCAATACAATTGATAAACTGTTGACAGCATTTAAATTGCAGAGAGCCAAAAAGCAGTTAGAAATCACAACATATCCTTGGTAAACTTCTGATCATCACAGTTCATATAACAACATAGTAACTGATTTATTATATGTTTGGACTAAACTTATAAAATTGGGGGTAATTCCAGACCTTCACAAAGGGATTGAGTGTGATAGGATTGAGTTAATTCTAAACACTATGGAAAGCAACGGCTCTCAAGTGTCCTTGTGTAACTTGTAACATTGGAACCTTGAAGTCAAAGTGAAGCAAAGTTCAACGAACATGCTTTACTCCACAGTGCCTTCAGCTCATTTGTAAACATACATGCCATGAGTCTACATCTTGCTCTAGAGAAGTGCATCGATCAGTACTCACTGGAATTAAAGGATGAAATTGAAGAGCAAATTCAAATCTCTATTAAGAGGCAGTCACAGTTTAAACAAGTAGCTAGCCAGCAGAATATTAATAATGACCAAGTAGGGCGGCACAGTGGTAATCACTGCTGCTTCACAGCGCAAGGGCATCGGATTTGATTCCATCCTCGGGTGACTGTCTGCATGGAGTTTGCAAGTTCTCCCCGTGTCTGTGTGGATTTCCTCTGGGTGCTCCGGTTTCCTCCGACAGTCCAAAGATATATAGGTTAGGTGGATTGGCCATGCTAAACCGCTCATAATGACCATTGATGTGTAGGCTAGGTAGATTAGCCGTGGGACGTGCACGGTTGCAGGAACAGGTCAGAGAGGGATTCTCTTCAGAGGGTTGGTGTGGACCGATGGGCTGAATGGCCTGCTTCCACAGTGTAGGGATTCTATGATTCTAAAGCCTGGCCATTAGACTTGGCCTCTACTTAGGCTCACGGAGCAAGGAATCCATGTATCTGCTGAGATTTCGAGTCAGGAGTTTAAATTTTTCCATCGGGCCTAGAAGGCTCAAGCTTATCCATCTCGGGAAGGTTCCTGTTTTGGGCATTGGGATAGGCATAGCTGACTTTAGCCAGTACAGTGGTAACCATGTTACAATTAGACTCTGTGTTCTTGGGCTACGGAGAGGAGATTAATAACTTGAGTTCCTGCTCTTTGTGGCCTTCCAGAAATCTCACTAGAAAGTGGGCACATACAAATGCCGCAAGAGGCAATATTAGGTTTGGCAGTGATGCCACCCTTCAAGAGAATTGACATTTTTCAGATCAAATGAATAGTTTCATGCACCATTTTGGACATTGCCCTTTGAATCTAAAGAAAAGGTTATTAAAAAAAAAGGAAACAAAATTTTGGTACAATTGACACCTAATAATGCTAAACCAATACTATCCAAACTTTAACATATATCTTAATGATTTAGAAAATTTGGTATTACTTTGTATTGCAAACATTGATGTCACTCACTGGAAATGACCAACTTGCAACAATACTCATATGTTACAGACCATTTAACAAGAGCATTAAAAGTTATAGTCAATGGATGTAATTTAAAATCCACACACACTTACCTTCAATCGCTGGAAACAGTGCTGAATCTTCCTCATGTCAGCTCCAACTTCGAGTGAGGCCTCAGGGTCAGTGTCTTCTAGAAAAATATTGAGCTGTTCCTCCAACCTGAACCAAACAATATTTTTAAAATCCACCTCTTTGGCATGGTTTATCTCCCACCCTTTCCCTTCATTAATTTTGCAACTAGTCAATGAAAACGTTGGCTAATTTTAAACAAAAACTCTTCCTTGCCCGGAAAATGCAACACAAGATGATGTTGCACATCATTTCCATGAGCAGTCACAGCTGTTGCTGGTCACTCAAGTGATGAGGCAGACTTGCCAACATCTGACAGACAAAAAGCAAAAACTTCATCCTATCTTGGTACTAAATGATTTAAAACAATAGGGAATTATAGCACAGTTACAAACATACTAAATTAGTAAACCAGCAACCCAAATTAATGGTCCAAAAACAGAAGTTCAAATCCTACCATGACTGCTAGGGGAATTTAAATTGATTAATATATCAGTAATAAAAGCTAGCCCCATGAAACTAAGAAGTTATCATAGAACGTCACAAATCTGCCATCCCTGTCCAATCTGGTCTGTATGATTTATGTGATTGACTCTGAGCTGTACCGTTCCTGCAATAATTCAGATGCAACAACATCAAGTGATGCGCACACATCTCCTCCACAACAAGGACAGTCACTACGTGCATCAAAGTTACAAGCACAGAAATTCACCAGGTTGACTCCAACTCATCTGAAACAAGGGAGCATTGCTTGGTCTGAAGCTGGATGCTACATCATGCAAAGCATTGACTAGTTCATTGGGAGATAGCAAGAACGGAAGATGCTGGAGGAACACGGCAGGCAGGCAGCATCAGAGGAGCAGGATAGTTGGACCCTTCTTCAGAAACGGGGAGGGGAAAGGGAGCTCAGAAATAAATAGAGAGAGGAGGGGTGGGATTGCGGAAGGTAGGTGGGATGGTGATAGGTGAGTGCAGGTAGGCAGTGGCGCGGATTGGTCAGTCGGATGGGTGGGACGGATAGGTGGGAGAGAAGATGGACAGGTTATGTCAAGTCAAGGAGATGGGGATGAGAGGGAGGATTGGGCATGGGATGAGGCCAGGGATGAGGAGATTTTAAAACTGGTGAAATCCATGTTTAGGCCATCGGCCTTTAGGATCCCGAGGTGGAACAGGAAGTGCTGCTCCTCCAGTTTGTGGGTGGTGTCACTGTGGCACTGGAGGAGCCCCTGGATGGACATATCACCCAGGGAGTGGGAGGGGAAATTAAAATGGTTCACGACCAGAAGGTGTTGTCACTTGTCACGAACAGAATGCAGGTGCTCTACAAAATGGTCTCCAAGTCTCCACTTGGTCTCACTGATGTAGAGGAGGCCACATAGGTAGCAGCGGACACAATAGACCAAGTTGATGAATGTGCAGGTGAACCCCTGTCCAATGTGGAAGATTTGCTTTTTGCTTCGAAAGGAGACGAGGGGAAGGTATTGGGGCGGGTGTAGCACTTCCTGCGGTTGCAGGGAAAGGTACCAGGATGGTGGGGTTAGTGGGGATTGTGGAGCAGATGAGGGAGTTGTGGAGAGAGCGGTCCCTATGAAAGGCAGATAGGAGTGGGGAGGGAAATATCTCTGGTTGTGGGGTCAGATTGTAGGTGGCGGATGTGGCAGAGAATGATACATTGGATGCGGAGGTTGGTCAGGTTATATGTGAGAACAAAGGAGATTCTGTCTTTATTTTTGTTAGGGGGAGTGGATGTGAGGCAGAGCTGCGGGAAATGCAAGAGATGCGGTTGAGGGCATTTTTGGTCACCGGAGGGGGGATGTTACGGTCCTTGAAATGAGAGGACATCTGGGATGTTCGGGAGTGGATCGCCCCATTGGATGTCTTCTTTCGGTAACCTCGCATTTTCTGAGTAGCACATAACTGGCATTTGAAACTAGATTTGTTAATGACAAAACAGGGAAGTGGTGTGAAGTGGTGACTGAGAGCAACAATTGGTCTTTGGTGATGGTGCAGCCTCTGAGAAGATCTGTTTCTTCGTTGACGGTGAGTGTTTACACATTCCAGACTGTATCTTCAATAGATATGTTCGCCCACACAGACCAGACTGAGCACCATACTATTCCACAAATTTTGAGTCACAGGCTCTTAGATCACAAATCTGAATTAAGTAAGCTTTTAATTTGATGGTATCCTGACAAAATCTTCAAGGCTCCCCCCATGCTTGAGCACCTCCCTATTCTAAACCTTCCCTCTGTTGCCTCTCACTCCGCCTTTTGTTGCATCTCGCTCCTCCACTTCCTCCGAAGAGTCGTGTAATTCCAGACTTCATCCAAAGTTCAAAATTCTGTAAAGGGAAGTGCTATGGATAGTGCAGTGGACAACCACAATGGGCAAGACTCTTGCAAGTGCGTACTGTAAGGCACTATCTGATCAGTCTGGAACCACACCCTCATACAAGAATATGTAGCCAAGGTTGCTAATTAGGCAGGAGATGCAATGGTGTTAATTTTCCAATAATCATTTCATTCAGGAAAGGTTCCATCAGGCAGGAGAGTCGCAAATATAACTGCTCTATTCAAGAAGAAAGGAAGGAAGAAAACAGCAAAATATAGAAAACAGCACTATTGTCAGGATTATCGCCGTACATTCAGAAAATTGGAGTCACCCTTTTGGGATATTTTTCTGTCAGAGGGTTGTGTGACTTTGGAACTCACTGCCTCAGAAGGTGCAGGAGGCGTCACTGAATACGTTGGGAATGAGAAGGAGCCTCTTTCTTGGAGCTCTCTGTTCTAAGATGTATGCACAGTAATTTTTTTTTGCCATTTCACTGGGTGAGAGTGTTTGTTCCAGACAGTTTTGTAGTCCTTACTAGCATGACATTGATTAGTTCAGGCCTTGGGGTTGAACTCAGGTACCATCTTTTAGCTAAGGTAATCAGCTTTTTAAATGCCACAGTTGCCAATTTAAAGGTCTCCAACTTTGATGTCTGTTGAGGCAGGAGGCACTTTTTTTACAGTGGAAAGCCTGAGGTTGTGTCTCTCAGGATGAGGTACACTCTAAAAGTCTCTCTTTTGAGATTTGGATGTAGGGTAATGCAGGGAGTTTGGATGGAGAGCAATTTGTTAGGTGGGTACAGAAGAGTTTTTTTGAAGCAGTCCATCAAGTGACGGGGCCATAATGGACTTATTATTGGGAAATGAGCTTGGCGAGGTGATCAAAGTTTCAGTGGGGGAGCATTTTGAGAATAGTGACCATAATTCCATAAGTTCTTGGATACTTGTGGATTAGGACAAGAGTGGACCTCGGATGAAGGTAATAAACTGGGGATAACGGCATTAGGCAAGAATTGGAGAATGTGGACTGGGCGCGGCTGTTTGAGGTTAAATCCACATCTGACATGTGGGAATCTTTTAAAGACCAATTGATTAGACTGCAGGACAGGCATGTTGCTGTAAAAATGAAGGATAAGAATGGTAGGATTTGGGAACCTTGGATGACATGGGAAATTACTGGCTTAGTCAAAAAAATGTATACCTAAGGTTTAGGCAACTAAAAACAGACAAAATCCTTGAAGAATACAGAGAAACTAGAAGGAGTTCAAATCGTATGTTAGGAGGGCTAAAACAGGCTATGAAATGTCTTTGACCAAAAGGGCTAAGGAGAATTCCAAGGCATTTTGTACACAAGAAAATACGACCTATTCAATCGTCGATTGTGGCATAGCTGCTGGATCTAATTTCAAGTGTTAACAGCTTTGTTTCAGCAACAAAGAATTCAAGTAATGAGCCTCAACAGTTTATCACAGAGACTTACTGGGATTTTCACCCTATAAATGTGCTTGTGTCTGATCTGTAATGGTTTTAGTCTCAATAACTGTGATTTCTAGTGAATAACTTAATCTCTGTATCCTAAAGGAATGTTCAGTTATAACTTCTAATAAACTAACTTTTAACCTGTTTAAATGAAAGCTTGGCTGCTAATCCATTTAAGATTAAACCATTATAAACTATAAAGGCAGCCACATGAGTTATATTAATCTGAAGTTTACTGATTGTATGGTGGGCAAGACAGATGGTTATGACACATGCCACTGCATCTAAAACCATTCCCACCTTTCCTGAAAGTATGTGTTCTAATTAATACATTCAAGTTTCCATCTATGTCAGAGTATCAAAAGTGCTGTTATCAAGTTACATCTTTTATGACTATGACAAGAATTTTCTGTTTGCCCCTCTCAAGCTGTCCAAAGCATTTGAGAGATTAACCACATCCACATCCTGTAAAGACAGTATTTCTTCATTTTTCCATGTTTTTGATTGTAGACTGAAATTGAAAAAGCCAGGTCTAAAAGGTGAAGGATTGCTGCATTTTTAAATATCAAATTACCTGACACTCATTGTAAGTGTTATTTACACAGCTATAATAAAACAAAAAACTACAGGAGCTTCCCCAATCACCAATGTAAATACCATCTTTTCCTAGCTGCTTTCAGTTCTGAAGAAGGGTCACTGGACTCAAAACATTAACTCTGTTTTACCTCCACAAGTGCTGCCACACCTGCTGCGTTTGTCCAGCAATTTTTGCTTTTGTTTCTTTGCACAGCTAATGGTTCAAGCTGTGGGGAAAGCTTCATTACAAATAAGCTAGAACCAGGAGACTGTGTACAAATGGAGATTAGGCAACAAGGAGCTGTCTGTTATCAGTGACAAAGGCCTCCCGCGCCAACACACAATATGATTGTTTCTCAGGTAGCTGAGCAACTTGGGATGTGAAAATACTGGCAGAAGCCATGGGACCTTTGGAAAGTAAACCATTTTTGCTCTGTAGTAAAAAGCAATCAAGCCTGAAAATAGCCAGCTTATTTCCCCTCATCAGTTGCTGTAAGCTGTGACATTTAATGGATAAGTCAGAGACTTAAAAGACAATCCATTTTGGTTAGGTACATCCACAATACTGTTTAGGATGGAAGCTCCAGAATTTTGACTCAGCTATAATGATATATTTCCAACTCAGGATGGTGACTGGCTCTGACTGCCTGTGGTGGTGTTCCCATAAATCTTCCGGCCTCATTCTTCTTGATGATATGATCAAGGGTTTGAAAAGTGTTTTCTTTTTAAATTCATTTGTGGGAATGAGGGCATCAGTGACTGGGCCAGTATTTATTGCCCATCCCTATTTGCCCTTGAGAAGGTGGTGGTGACCTGCCTTCTTGAACCGCTGCAGTCCACCAACTGCGGGTGGAACAACAATGCCATTAGGGAGGGAATTCCAGGATTTCGACCCAGCAACAGTGAAGGAATTGTGCTATATTTCCAAGTCAGGACTGTAAAGGCAGTCTTGGTGAACTTCTGAAGTGCGTCTTAAAGATGGTACACGGTACTGCCATTCAGTGTTGGTGTTGGAGGGAGTGAATGCTTATGGATACGGTACTAATCAAACGGGTTGTTTTGTCCTGGATGGTGTCAAGATTCTTGAGTGTTGTTGAAGCTGCATTCATCCATATAAGTGAGAAATAGTCCATCACATTCCCGAGTTGTACCTTGCTGAGAGCGTTTGAGACATTAGGAAATGAATTACTGCTGAAGGATTCCTAGCCTCTGACCTGCTGTTATGAGCCACAGTATAAATAAAGCTAGTCCAATTCAGTTTCTGGTTAATAGTAACCGGCGATGGGAAATTCAGTGCTGGTAATTTATTAAATCTCAAAGGCCCGTTCGTTAGATTGCCTTTTGTTGAAGGTGTCATTGACTGGCACTTTTGTGACATGAATGATACTTTCCACTTGGCAGCCCAAGATATCCTGGGTATTGTCCAAGTCGTGCTGCATGGCATGTGGACATAGATGGTTTCAGTACCCCAGGAATCACGAATAGTGCTGAACATTGAGCAATTATCAACAAACATCTCCATTTCTGACCTCATGATGGCAATTGATGAAGCAGTTGAAGATGGTTGGCCCAAGGAAACCCCTGCAGAGATGTCTTGGAGCTAAGGTGATTAATCACCTGATTGAACCAGTGAAGAGTTCTTCCTCTAATTCCCATTTATCACAGTGAGAGTGTCACACAGCACAATGAATGGTATTCTCAATATGAAGATGGGATTCCGTCTACACAAAGTACTGTGGGGTGGTTCAATCTTAACAATATTGTCATGAATAGATGCATCTTCGACAAGTAGATCAGTGAGGATGTGGTCAAGTATGCTTTTTATTTGTCAAGTAGACCATTACTGGTTACCAATACAAACAAGAGGTTCGGAGTCAACAGCAATGATGTTGATCTGGAGTCACCTGTAGGCCAGATTAGGTAAGGGCAACAGTTCCCTTCCTTAAAAGATATTAGAAAACCTGATGTGATTTTCCAACAATTAACAATGGTTTTGTGATCATAATTACACTTTTAATTCCAGATTTTTATTGAATTCCAATTCAATAAGTTTGTGTGGCCTCCCATCATTTAAAAGGGGGACCCACATGTTGGGACATGATCCCACCCACTCCAGGCATAGTTATAACAATTGTTAATCTCAATTTGCCCTGATTAGTCAAGTGACTATACAGGGGGTTGTGCTATAATGCAATAGTTGTGTTCCTGTGCAACATTGTGTTATAGAAAATCACGGTATAGAAATAAGGGGCCCTATGGAAAAATCGGAGTTAGGGGCAGACTACCAAAAAATATCACCTAAAAATCACTCAAAAGCTTAACACAAGGGATAGCACAGTTTGAATAAATGTTTAGTTCATACCTAATAAGAAAATAAAAGTAAATTTAACATCTTATCTTGGAAAAATGTCAAGATGACTTGAGGGGGAGGAGCTTTTGAGGTTGCTCTGTTGTTAATGCAGGGGCTCAGGGTCATCATCATCATCATTACCTTCAGGTGCATTTGTGGTTGCAGGGTTAGGTTGAAAAATAGTTCATCCAGAAGTGGATGGCTGTGGTTCATTGTCTTCTGTTTCTTGGAGATTGGCTTAAAGAGACATCCAGATTTTGCTGCTTTTCCCTTTTCCTTCTTTCATGAAGAAGCTGTTCATTGGGTGCCAAATAAGATCTTATTCCACAAACTGCTACCCTGCTGCATTAAGCATTGTAATCATTGTCCTCTAAGAGCAGCAACTGCTTCTCAATTTCCCTCAGGATAGAAGACAAATCAGAAGTAGAAAGCTCCGGTGGTGCTGCATCCTGGACTTCACCTTCTTCATCTCCAGCTTCCACTTCTCCCTCAGCGACAAGTTGTTGTAGATCAGCTGTAGAGAGGTCTTCACAGTGGGACTCAAGCAGCTCTTCAACATCCTCACTCTCCATGGCTTCAAATCCAACTTGCTTTGCAAGATCAACACAATATTCTTTGATTCTTGGGAGCTCCTCTGACGGATCAAAGCCTTTCAAATCTTGAAAAAAATCTGGGAGAAGCTTCTGCCAAACTGCATGTGCTTACTGACATCACCCCAGGCCTCCACGATAATGTCAATTGCATTCTTGATGTTAAAGCTCTTCCAAAATTGAAGAACACGGTCCTTACCCCCTCAGTGGCTGCAATCAGCCTCTTAAATGTGCATCTTAAATAATAAACTTTAAAAGCCGCTATTGCACCCTGGTCCATGGGTTGAAGGAGAGGGACTGTGTTTGGGGGTAGAAATTGATGTTTACAGAAAGCTCACCAGTGGCGGGAGATTGGCTTGGTGCATTATCCAGGATGAGGAGAATCTTGAAATCAATTCTTTTTTCCTGCAATAATTTCTAAAAATATCTTCGAAAACACCAACAATACGGTCGCTGATGGATTCGCGTTATAGCAACTCAAGTTCGCGTTTTAGAAATTGCATTCCCCTATTCATCAGTCACATTATCGCGAATTTGCATTGCTGTAACACATGTCATAGCAGAACCTCCTGTAGAAGGTAATGCGGGTCACAATTAATACAGAAAATCTCAGGCTTTGCCTGGTAATCAAGGTAACTGCCCCCAAACCTCCACACCCCTTTTTTCCAGGCACTCCTGACCAACTCATCATTACTGAAGTTGCACATTCCCACATATCACACGAAATAACATTAACAGCTCTCATCATTACTCCTTGAGTCCTGGCCCTACAGTTTAGTCCTGCTAGCACTGTGCTCTGAGGCTATGGTGGTAGTGACTGCCAATAATGCCTCACGCACGGTAGCCCATTTGCTCCCATGCACTATCGTCTCTCCACATGTATAGTGAATTTCACCTCTTTCTCATCCTTGTTCCTGCTATATCCCAGGTTCCTGTCTTCAGTCTCCAGTTCCTGAACTTCATTACCACTGCAAGTCCCCTGACAACCCACCTTGACTAGCATTCTACTGACAGTCATAACTGACTGTGGCCTACTCCCCGATCTACATGGGCAAACACCTCTAAAGGTTGATTGACCCAAGCAGAAAACTGATGGTCTCCAAGTCCTTGGAATGTGATTGTACAATATCCTTGACTTACTGCACGGGGGTCACCTGGTTGACAACAGCCTCTCTGTAGTTATAGGACTACTTGCCTTAAACTTTAAAGCAGGGCAATTTGGTTGAAGCCTGTTTGGTTTCCTACATGAACTGCTAGTGCATGCTACAGATGTGAGGTAGCCATATCACAACGTTGTACAGCAAACATGTCCACGCCCTTGATTTACCATTGTTAACAACATTATAAGCTGTGTTTGCTAAAAGCAAGGCAAAACTCAAGTACTGTGAGTACTTAAGCTCTGGCTGAGGGAATAAAGTGCAAAAAGGTGAGACAAGGCAAAGATGCGGCACTGTGGCTCAGTGGTTAGTACTGTTGCCTCACAGCACCAGGGTCCCAGGTTCAATTTCACTCTTGGGTGACTGTCTGTGTGGAGTTTGCATAATCTCCCCGTGTCTGTGTGGGTTTCCTCCGGGTGCTCCAGTTTCCTCCCACAGTCCAAAGATGTGCAAGCTAGTGGATTGGCCATGCTAAATCTCCCCGTGTCTGTGTGGGTTTCCTCCGGGTGCTCCAGTTTCCTCCCACAGTCCAAAGATGTGCAAGCTAGTGGATTGGCCATGCTAAATTGCCCGTAGTGTTCAGGGATGTGTAGATTAGGTGGGTTATAGGGGGATGGAGCTGGGTGGGATGTTCTGAGGATCAGTGTGGACTTATGGGCCAAAGGACTTGCTTCCACACAGTGAGGAGTCTAAGAATGCCGTGAGCATCCAAGTAGGCACAAAGTGCGTGAGCATTCAAACAGCCCTGAGACGGAGCGTGATTGAATCTATCTTTTGCACCTGTCTCTGCAAAATGTCCTGGGCAGCATCCAAGTGAAAGGTGCACTCCAAAGTTAAGCACTGAAGTGAAGAACCATCCTGTAAGTACTTCAGAGATGTGCCATGGTGATGTAAAGGATCTAGTACAATTTGGATGCCAACCTCCCTGGTCAGGGGAGGGGATGGGAGAGTACAGGCAATTGCTGCCCATGGAGCATGCCCCAAGATATTGGTACTGGGTGTCTAAGAGTGATGGCCAGAGAGTCAATTCGCAAACTGGAGTCAACAGGTGGCCCCTCTGACATTCATGTTGAGAATTGCCATCAACTAGTTTCTATCCAATGGGTGGAAGAATGTGCAAATCCATATTAATGAGCGAGATTAGATAATGAAATGTTAATACAATCTAATGTATACAAAGAGGTCTCTTGCTACTGACTAGTGAGAATCTCATCTTGCAATTTAAAACTTGGTTGGAAAATGAGCCTTTCAACTTCGATAAATACCCCACTGGCCACTCCTGCAATTTTCCCAACTTTCTCACCATGGCCTGGGTTGTACAGGGAAACAGTCCACCCTTGGTTTTTAACTATGTCATCTGCTTTGTTCAGTAATCATTCACTACTCAGTACTTTGAAATATTCTGCAAAAACATTGAAATAATAACGTAACTCTCACTATACTGAAGTAGACAGCAGTGATAAGGATCAGAGTTTATTCTTCACATATAAATTGCACACGCACATACATATCCTTATGAGAGAAGCCAAAACCAAAACACTCCTTCCACCTGATGGTACTCCAGAGATGAAAACCTCGTCAAATGGGAGTAAGTTTGCTCACAGTTTTGCGCACCGCAGACAGAAAGTAATGCTGCCCACTCTATTTCTCTCTTTATAGTAAATGTTCTCTTCTTTTCCTCCAGATGAATACTTGATGAGCCCATTGAACCTCATGGTTTGGGCAAGAAAGACTGCCCATTGACCTTCAGGCACAAATTGACTCATTTAAAAATACACTAGGGTACTATAGTTTAGCAATGTTGAAACAACATCTTTCAAGTAGTTAGAATGTGCAAATCTCTACGGATCAGATACAAATCATTAATCCATGTGGGCTGTGGTCAACCAAAACCTCTAATGGAAGTTCAAGTTGCACAAGTACGATATGGGATTTATTTTAGTAGTAACTGTGGTTTATTCTTTGGGATTCACTGTGAATAATAAATACTATTGGATCAAATTATGTCACTCAAATCAAAAGTAAAGAATAAGTGTGAGGAGGACAGTGTAGAACTGCAGGGCATGACAACATCCATGTCCACATTGACGCTATAGTCAAGAAAGCACACCAACGCTTCTAATTCCTTTGAAGGCTAAGGAAATTCGGCATGTCCACAATGGCTCTTACTAATTTTTATAGAAGCACCATAGCAAGCATCACATCTGGATGCATCACAGCTTGGCATGGCAACTGCTCTACCTAAGACCACAATAAATTATAGGGTTGTGAACACAGCCCAGCCCTTCACAAAAACCAGCCTTCCCTCCATTTAACTCTGTCTACACTTCCTGCTGCCTTGGGAAAGCAGTCAATGTAATCAAAGACTCCTCCCACCCCAGTTATACCTTCTTCCACCCTCTTTCATCTGTCAGAGGACATAAAAGTTTGAAAACAGGTACCAACAGATTTAAGCACAGCTTCTTCCTCACTGTTATCAGACTTATGAATGGACCTCTCATACATTAGAACTGATCTTTCTCAGCACGTTCCAATTAGCTGTAATTCTATATTCTGCATTCAGTTCCATTTCCCTAATGTACTTAGGCAAGGTAGGATTTGTCTGGATAGCGCACAAAGTAATATTTTTCACTTTCTCTGTATGTGACAATAATAATCAAATCAAATCAAATCAAATTAAATCAAGCCAAGTTGGTATAGTAGGCAAATAGGTGGCAGATGACTTTCAATGCAGAGACGTGTGAGTTGGTGCACATTTGTAGGAAGAATATCAAAAGAAAAATCAAAAATGGGGTTACAATTCCAAAAGGTGCAGGAGCAGACAGAACTGGGTGTTTATGCGCACAGATTATTGAATGTGATAGAGCAATAAGTATATCACACAGTATTCTCAGGTTTATTAATAGGGGCACAGACAACAAAAGCAAGGAGGTAAATGTTGAAACAAAATGAAGAATTGCAAATGCTGGAGATATGAAACAAACCAAGGAAAACTGGAAGTGAGGTAATCCAGCTCAACAGACTCCAGAGTTTAAAAACCAGGCGGGAAAACACAACAGCGCTTCATCGGAGGCTGCACGGATGATGTTACCCAGCAAGGAAATGAAATGTCTGCGGAACAACAAACCAGCTCGGCAAGCCAACCAGCCACAACAGAGTGGGATAAAATAGACAAGGAGAAACTGTTCATGCTTGTAAAAGTAACAAGTGCAAGAGGCCATAGATGTAAACTGATCTGCAAAAAAGCAAGAGCTAAGTGAGGAAAAATTTTCCATTCAGTAAATAGCAAACACAGCTTGGAAGCGTGTTGCAGGCAGGTTCACCTGAGTCATTCAAGAGGTCACTGGATGATTATCCACACAGAAATAATGTACATGAGGAAAAAGCAGGATATTGGCATTAGGTAATGATGCTCAGATATTGAGTTAGTGCAGACACAATGGATCAAATGGCCTCCTTCTGTAATAACAATTTAAATTGTTAATACCACAATAAAATAATAATTAAGTTTATATATGTCCAATTTGAGGTTTTTATTATTAATTCTTGGGATGCATTGGTCAGTAGTAAGGCTGACATTTATAGCCTATCTCTAATTGCCCCGAGAAAGCAATGTTGAGCTGCCATTTTTAAGTACTGCAGTCTATAGATACATACTACACAAAAAAACAGCATTCCAGGGTTTCAACCCAGAGACAGTATAATTCCAAGTCACGTTGGTGTGTGCAACTTCTGGGAATGCACAGATGTTGGTGTTCCAAATCCCTTGCTGCCCTTTTTCTTATGGAGGATATGGGTTTGGGAGGCACTGTTGAAAAATGTTGGCAACTTGCTGCAGTGCAACTCACAGAAGACGTCATATAGAGAGCCAAACTACTGACAGCTACTGAGTTCCAACAATAGTAAAGGATCCTCCAGGGAAAAATGATCATAGCATGCTGGAATTTCAAATTCAGTTTGAAGACAACAAACTTGAGTCCCACACTAGCGCTCTGGTGTTAAACAAAATTAATTACATAGGGTGAGGGCCATTTTGGTTCTAGTGGACGAGGAAAAAAGACTAAAAAGTAGAACAGATGATGAATCGTAGCAGACATTTAAGGAGATAGTCAAATCCTCCCAACTAAAATGTATTCCAGAGAGGAAGAAAGAGTGTAAGAGGAAGAAAAACGAAACATTCATACCTAAGGAAGGAAGTTAAAGATGACACAAAGGCAAAAACTGAGGAATACAATAATGCAACAGTCAGTGGCCTGGTGGAGGAATTGGAAACTTTTAAAGACCAATAAAGAATTTTGAGATAAGTAACAAACAGAGCAAAGGGAAATTATTAAAGAAAACTAGCACAAAGTATAAAATCAGATAGTAAAAGCTTCTGTAAGTATATCAAAAAGAAGACAGTAGTAAAAGCAAATGTTGATCCATTAGAGGATGAGACTGGGGAATTAATAACAATGACCACAGAGATGGCAGAGGTACAAAATCAATATTTTGCTACAGTTTCCATGGTGCAGGGCATTGAAACCATTCCAATAAGACAGGCAATGCAAAGGTTATAGAAATGGAGGAACTTAAAACAATCACCACCATTAGGAACAAAGTACTTTCAAATGTGCCACAGATATAAAGTCAAGTCTCTTTTCAACTTCTTGTCTTGGAAAAGGGATTCACAAAACTGCCTCCAAATTTCACAGTTGGATCTATTATCGATGTTCCATTATATTTAAATGTTACACTGTATCCTCCATCTCACTATGAATTATTTTAACCAGAGGATAAAACTTACTGATCATTTTAAAGGTTACTTTGAGTAAGTATCATTTTGAAATAATACTTTTAAGGACTGATGTCTTGAAAAAGTGTTCCCAACCAGGTCAGTTGCACTGCCCAGCACACAACCATTATCTACTTACATCTATACATATTGAGTTTTCAGATTACAAAAGCAGGTTCTGGCATGTCTCCAAGACACACATTCTACTTTTGTTTCCATGCAATTGGTACAGGCACAGAGCAGAAAATACTGGTGTGTGTGTGTTTGCATGTATTTTTAAATCTTTTAGACTGTTACTTCAACAAAATGAGAAGATAATTATCAAAATTGCTCTAGTCATAGCTGTAAACAAAGCGATCCTTTCTTTCACCTCTGTAAAGCCTCTTTGTTACTCCTGCTAGAGCCTATTTTGTACTTCTCTTTTTCACGGTAATTTCCTGTTCCTGAATTATGGAAGCAATTCCAGCATTTTGGCAACCAAGCTGTTGGGCATAAGTCATGTATAATATAACACGGTCAAAGCAAACGGGACATTTTATGCTCCACGTTTTCTTTATTCATTCATGGGATGTGAGCTTCACTGGGTGAACCAGCATGTCTTGCCTCGCTGGTATCAGAGGTAAAAGGTACTGCAGATGCTGGAGAATCTGAGATAACAAGGTGTGGAGCTGGATGAACACAGCAGGCCAAGCAGTATCATAGGAGCAGGAAAGCTTGAAGTTTCGGGCCTAGAACCTTCATCAGAAATGGGGGAGGGGAAGAGGCTTCTGAAATAAATAGGGAGAGAGGGGGAGGCGGACAGAGGATGGATAGAGGAGAGGATAGGTGGAGAGGAGGCAGACAAGTCAAAGAGGCGGGGATGGAGCCAGTAAAGGTGAGTGTAGGTGGGGGGGTTGGGAGGAGATGGGTCAGTCCACGGAGGACAGACAGGTCAAGGGGGCGAGATGAGGTTAGGAGATAGGAGATGGGGGTGCGGTTTGAGGTAGGAGGAGGGGATAGGTGAGAGGAAGAACAGGTTAGGGAGGCGGGGACGAGCTGGGCTGGTTTTAGGATGCGGTTGGGGGAGGGGAGATTGTGAAGCTTGTGAAATCCACATTGATACCATTGGGCTGCAGGGTTCCCAGGCTGAATATGATTTGCTGTTCCTGCAGCCTTCGGGTGGTATCATTGTGGCATTGCAGGAGGCCCAGGATGGACATGTCGTAAGAGGAATGGGAGGGGGAGTTGAAACGGTTCGCGACTGGGAGGTGCAGTTGTTTGTTGCGAACTGAGCGCAGGTGTTCTGCAAAGCGGTCCCCAAGCCTCCGCTTGGTTTCCCCGATGTAGAGGAGGCCACAACGGGTACAGCGGATGCAGTATACCACATTGGCAGATGTGCAGGTGAACATCTGCTTGATGTGGAAAGTCTTCTTGGGGCCTGGGATTGGGGTGAGGGAGGAGGTGTGGGGGCAGGTGTAGCACTTCCTGCGGTTGCAGGGAAAAGTGCCGGGTGTGGTGGGGCTGGAGGGGAGTGTGGAGCGGACAAGGGAGTCGCGGAGGGAGTGGTCCCGCCGGAAAGCAGACAAGGGTGGGGAGGGAAAAACGTCTTTGGCGGTGGGGTCGGATTGCAGATGGCGGAAGTGTCGGAGGATGATGCGTTGGATCCAGAGGTTGGTGGGGTGGTACGTGAGGACGAGGGGGATTCTTTTTTGGTTATTATTGCGGGGACGGGGTGTGAGGGATGAGTTGCGGGAAGTGCGGGAGACTCGGTCGAGGGCGTTCTCGACCACTGCGGGGGGGAAGTTGCGGTCCTTGAAGAATGAGGACATTTGAGATGTGCGGGAGTGGAATGCCTCATCCTGGGAGCAGATGTGGCGGAGGCGAAGGAATTAGGAATAGGGGATGGCATTTTTACAGGAAGGTTGGTGGGAGGAGGTGTTTTCCAGGTAGCTGTGGGAGTCAGTGGGCTTGAAATGGACATCGGTTTCTAGGTGGTTACCCGAGATGGAGACAGAGAGGTCCAGAAAGGAGACAGAGGTGTTGGAGATGGTCCAGGTGAACTTCAGGTTGGGGTGGAAGGTGTTGGTGAAGTGGATGAACTGTTTGAGCTCCTCGTGGGAGCACGAGGCGGCGCCGATACAGTCATCAATGTAACGGAGGAAGAGGTGGGGTTTAGGGCCAGTGTAGGTACGGAAGAGGGATTGTTTCACGTAACCTACAAAGAGGCAGGCATAGCTTGGGCCCATGCGGGTACCCATGGCCACCCCCTTTGTCTGTAGGAAGTGGGAGGAATCGAAAGAGAAGTTGTTGAGGGTGAGGACGAGTTCGGCTAAGCGGATGAGGGTGTCAGTGGAGGGGGATTGGTCAGTTCTGCGGGACAGGAAGAAGCGGAGGGCCTTTAGGCCATCTGCATGGGGAATACAGGTGTATCGGGATTGGACGTCCATAATAAAAATGAGGTGTTGGGGACCGGGGAATTGGAAGTTCTGGAGGAGGTGGAGGGCGTGGGTGGTGTCACGAATGTAGGTAGGGAGATCCTGGACCAAGGGGGGGAAAATGGAGTCCAGGTAGGTGGAGATGAGTTCGGTGGGGGAGGAGCAGGCGGAGACAATGGGTCAACCAGGGCATTCAGGTTTGTGGATTTTGGGAAGGAGATAGAAGCGAGCGGTGCGGGGCTGGGGAACGGTGAGGTTGGAGGCGGTGGGTGGGAGGTCACCTGAGGTGATGAGGTTGTGGATGGTTTGGGAGATGATGGTTTGGTGCTCGGGGGTGGGGTCATGGTCCAGGGGGAGGTCGGAGGAGGTGTCGGAGAGTTGGTGCATGGCCTCAGAAATGTAGAGGTCAGTGCGCCATACTACAACTGCGCCTCCCTTGTCCGCGGGTTTTATGGTGAGGTTGGGATTGGAGCGGAGGAAGCGGAGGGTTGCATGTTCTGCGGGGGAGAGGTTGGAGTGTTTGAGAGGGGTAGAGAGGTTGAGGCGATTGATGTTTCGACGGCAGTTGGAGATGAAGAGGTCGAGGGAGGGTCGGAGGCCTCCACACTCCCCTCCAGCCCCACCACACCCGGCACTTTTCCCTGCAACCGCAGGAAGTGCTACACCTGCCCCCACACCTCCTCCCTCACCCCAATCCCAGGCCCCAAGAAGACTTTCCATATCAAGCAGATGTTCACCTGCACATCTGCCAATGTGGTATACTGCATCCGCTGTACCCGTTGTGGCCTCCTCTACATCGGGGAAACCAAGCGGAGGCTTGGGGACCGCTTTGCAGAACACCTGCGCTCAGTTCGCAACAAACAACTGCACCCCGCAGTCACGAACCGTTTCAATCCCCCTCCCATTCCTCAGATGACATGTCCATCCTGGGCCTCCTGCAATGCCACAATGATGCTACCCGAAGGCTGCAGGAACAGCAAATCATAGTCAGCCTGGGAACCCTGCAGCCCAATGGTATCAATGTGGATTTCACAAGCTTCACAATCTCCCCTCCCCCTACCGCATCCCAAAACCAGCCCAGCTCGTCTCCGCCTCCCTAACCTGTTCTTCCTCTCACCTATCCCCTCCTCCCACCTCAAGCCCCACCCCATCTCCTATCTACTAACATCATCCCACCCCCTTGACCTGTCCGTCCTCCCTGGACTGACCTATCTCCTCCCCCTCTCTCCCTATTTATTTCAGAACCCTCTTCCCCTCCCCCATTTCTGATGAAGGGTCTAGGCCTGAAACGTCAAGCTTTCCTGCTCCTGTGATGCTGCTTGGCCTGCTGTGTTCATCCAGCTCCACACCTTGTTATCTTGCACTGCCTAGCTGCCCTTGAGAGTCAGCCATCAGTTGTGTGAACCTCTGCAGTCCATTTGATGGTTGTAAACCCACAATGCCATTAGGGTAGCAGTTCCAGAATTTTGACCTGGCTTCATCTAATGATAATATTTCCAACTCAGTGCTGTTTGTTCTGACTACAGCTGACGGTATTACCGATACAATTCAGATCCCAAACAGAAATCTGGCTTGACAGATCATATTTTGTTTTGTTTTAATCTTAAAAATGGTCTCCCACTGAAATATAACATTCTAAAATGGTGGGCTGGAAGTAGCATGGATTTGTAGCTGCTCTTGAGATTAAAGCTTATTTCTGGATTTATTTCTAGGTTTATGACAGTTACATTTAGATAAGTTCATGAATAAGAAAGGTTTGGAGGGATATGGGCCAAGCCCAGGCAGGTGGGACTAGTTTAGATTGGGATTATGTTCAGCATGGGCTGGTTGGACTGAAGGGTCTGTTTCCATGTTGTGTGACTCTGTGACTATAACGATGACCAAGCTGCGGATTTTGCTTTAACAATAAGTTAGAAGTTTATTACTAAAAAGATCAAAGATTTTTAAACACAAAGTAAAAATATAATCCAATTCATCCAAAGGACTCCTTTATAAATTGAATGAATACTTTTGTACGATACTCAAAACATATGCAAGTACAGTACCCAAATGCACCACTTATACAATACTCACACCCCTACATCTAATACCTCAGTAAAAGGTATAAATTATTTGTGCCGTCAACTTTTAGATTGGAAATGCAGATAGCTTCTTCCTGAAGTTATTATACATCTGAATTTCACTGTGCGGACCTTTAAGTAAACTCTTCAGGTTTTATCCGAACACTTCTGACCTCTGACTGATCGCTATACATCTCTCCAATCACGTTAGTCCTCCTGCCAGACTGGCTGCTATGCAGTCACAGGACTGACCATGACTCACTCACTGGACTATCGAGGCATGGACCCCCTAATCCAGATCACTCTCAACAGACATCTGACCATGGCCTGGTATCAGAGCCTGCCCTTAACTTTCTCTGCCAGGACCTCTTAACTAAGGGGTGCCTCCATGGCCTTCGGTGGGAACTACTCCCCTAAGCTTTTAAGATAAGTCTTGCTGCTATAAATGTGGTGTGTTTGCCACTTAAGTTCCACGCACATGATGTATTTATAAGATTGACGTAGCAGTTCTGCATTAGACTGATTAGTATGGTTAGATCACATGGGATCCAGGAAAATCTAGCTAATTGGATACAAAAGCAGCTTGATGGTAAGAGAAAAAAGGGGTGATACAGGGTTGTTGTTCAGGCTGGAGGTCTGTGACCAGCAGTGTACTGCAACGATTGGTGCTGGGCCCACTGTTGTACATCATTTATATAAACGATTTGGATGAAAATATAGGAGGCGTGGTTAGTAAGTTTGCAGATGATACCAAAATTGGTGGTACAGTAGACAGTGAAGAAGGTTATCGAAAAGCACAATGGGATCTTGATCAACTGAGCCAATAGGCCGAGCAACAGCAGTGGAGTTTAGTGTAAATAAAAACAAGGTGTTGCATTTTGGTAAGACAAACCAGGGCAAGACTTACACAGATAATGGTACGGCCCTGGGGAGTGTTGTCAAACAACAAGACCTAGGGGTGCAGGTACATAGTTCCTTGAAAGTGACGTCACGGTAGACAGGGTGGTGAAGAAGGTATCTGGCACGCTTTCCTTCAGCAGTCAGAGCAAGTATAGGAGTTGTGACATCATGTGTGAGGTTGTACAGGACATTGGTGAGGCCTCTTCTGCAGTACTGTATGCAGTTCTGGTCACCCTGTTATAGGAAGGACATGATCAAACTGGAGAGGGTTCAGAAAAGATTTACCAAAATGTTGCCAGGAATGGAAGGTTTGAGCTATAAGGAGACGCTGGATAGGATGGGACTCTTTTCCATGGAGCATAGGAGGTTGAGGGGCAACCTTATTAAGGTTTATAAAATTATGAGGGGTACAGATAAGGTGAATGACAGGGGTCTTTTCCCTAGGGTGGGGGAGTTCAAATCCAAGGAGCTTATTTTCAAGGTGAGAGGAGCAAGATTTAAAAAGGACAGGACGTACAATTTTTTACACTGAGAGTGGTTCATGTGTGGAATGAACTGACAGAGAAAGTGATGGATGCAGGTTCAGTTACAACATTTAAAAAACTTTTGGATAAGTTCAAGAATAGGAAAGGTTTGGAGGATTAAACAAATCCAAAGAGAACAAAGAACAATACAGCACAGGAATAGGCCTTTCGGCCCTCTAAGCCTGTGGTGCCACATTTTGCCCTTCCATGCTAAAACTGTCATCACTTACAGGATCTGTATCGCTCTATTCCCTTCCTATTCATGGATTCGTCCAGGTGCCTCTTGAATGCTGCTATTGTGTCTACTTCCACCACCTCCTCTGGCAACACGTTCTAGGCACTCACCACCCTTTGTGTGAAAAACTTGCCTCAAACATTTCTTTGAAACTTCCCCCCTCACACCTTGAAACTGTGTCCTCGAATAATTGACCCCTCCACTCTGGGAAAAAGCCTCATGCTTTCCACTCTATCCATACACAATCTTATAAACTTCTATTAGGTCGCCCCTCAATCCCCTGCGTTACAGTGAAAACAAATCCAGTCTAGTCAACTTTTCTTCATAGCTAAAATCCCCCATACCAGGCAACATTCTGGTAAACCTTTTTTGTACTTTCTTCAAAGCATCTACATCCTTCTAGTAGTGTGATGACCAGAACTGTACGTAATATTCCAACTGTCACCTTATTAAACTTCTATAAAGCTGCATATGGTCCAAGTGGAGGCAGGTGGAACTAGTTTTGTTTGAGAACATGGTTGGTGTGGACTAATTGAACCAAAGCGTATCTTTCCATGCTCTATTACTCTATGAAACCTGTTCACCATGAACAAGTTAGGCCAAAGGGTGTGGTTCCATGCTATATGGCTCTATGTGCCATAAAGAAACGTTCATATCCTTGACTGATGACTGCTGATCAAGAAGGCAAGCTACCTGATTATGTGACTGTATTAATTGGTAAAGTAAGACAGAGATGCTACGAGCATGTAGGTAGGTGCTAAGTGAGTGAGCACTAAGACAGCAAGTGAGCAGCCGTGAGATGCAGCATGATCCAATCGATGAGCTGAGTGTGTGTCCCTGTACTTCAAGTGTCCTTCCAGCAGGCGTTCAATGTCAGTTGACAGTGCACCTTGCAGTCCAAGTCAATGCATCCAAAGATGTCTGTCAGTGTACTGGACAGGTTGCAAATTGGGTGTGAGAGGTTGCAAATGTCAGATGTCAATGTCTACGGACAAGAGATTGGTGCAAATGGTGGCCTTGGCCCATGCCTTGAGATGCTGTTTGGTGTTGAGCAACATGGAGGCTCTTCACAGCCAGCAGCAAGCTGAAGTTGTCTGGGACCTGCTCTGACTTCCATGTTGAGAATCTTCAATCTAGCCTATTGAGCACGTTTGGTAAGATGGGAAGATGATTATAATGAGTTGCATTGCAAATAACAAGCTATTATCCCTCTTAATTTCTCACTGCTACCTAGAAAGAAACTTGCCTTGCTGCTCAGCACATAAGGTAAAATATACAATAACTCTATATCATTATCTACACAATAAGTTGTTCCCGACATCAAGAGGCCTTATCCGATTTCTCATCCAATTCTGGCACAAACCGCGGAGTAGCCCATGTCACTCAAGCTTCTAGAAGATTCCACTCTGCATTAATGTTTCAGGTTTAGGGACTTTGTTTAGATTAGGGACATTGTGATTTGAGTGCTCAGAACTATAAACAGTTCATTGGAAGGGCTAATTACTATTTCACATTCCTCAGATACTACCAGACTGTTGAATATTTCCAACATTTTCTGCTTTTTATTTCATATTTGTGGCATTAGCTGCATTTTGCTTTTGTCCATAACCTATTCTAATTTAACTGATCATAATGTGACTCAAAATTAGGGTGTTGAGGTTCCTGAGGGGATAAAAAATACTATGTCAACTTTATCACATTATCTACACATACCTGCACAAAGTTTTGCGTACATCTTGAGTTTGATTAACCTATAGACAAATAATCTAGCACGTCTCACAAATTAGACTCAAGTGAATAATGAGTTAATCAAAATATCATATGCATTATCATCGAATTTTTGGCATTAACAGAAACATGAGACAGCTCCTCACATGAGGAAGAGTAGATACTTGTGACAACAATGATGGAAAAATTCGAACAGTTTTCCATTTTAAAAAACAAAGCATTTTTCCGCAAGATTTTAGTTACCTACTCATATTTTATTACGGTTCAGCAGTGGGGACCACATCCACATTCCTGACTCAGTAATAATGCCATAATCCGAGCCACAAAAAAAAAGCTAGCTGGAAAATATTTCTCCAATATTGATGAGATTTAAAAGAGTAAAATTTTCACAACAACAAACATGAAATTGCAAAAAAAGCCAGAAGCAGTATTTGTATGGTGCAGCTGAGAAGTATCAGAGATCTGAGAAACAGGATACTGCCATCTTAATAGGAATTGATAAAAGAGTTAGAATTGTTCCTGTAAATGCGACTTCAGGAATATAGTGGAATGCAATCTCAGCAGAAGAGAGTGAACTGCCTGGACTGAGCAGTCATCATTTGAGGTGTTTTTGATTTTTAATACTAAGGAAATGTAATCCAACTTGAATGAAACAAAAAACTTAATGTGATTTGGTGACTTGGGATTTATTTCATTTCGTATTGAGTATCATTAAGGGTATGCCTGCCCAGCCCACCAGCAGGAAAGCTCACTGGATCACATGTCAAGGTATTGAAGCAGTAAGTGACAGACTTTACAATTCGTGAAGTGCCACAACTAAGAAATCCCACTCTGGCACTGCCTAGAATGATCAGCCAACCTGATGACTTGTGAATTATCACCCACTAGCCACACCCCTAGTCAAGGTATTCCAATATGGTTACAACATCAGCACCTACCTGACAATGTGGAAAATTAGCCATCAGTGTCTGGTCTACAAAAGGCAGGACAAATAGATGCCAGTGAATTACTATCCTTTGGGTCTACTCCACATCGCCAAAGTAACTGAAGGGCTTATCGACTATCAAGTAACACGAAGAATCACATGATCATAGAATCACACGGTACAGAAGAGGCCCTTTAGCCCGACAAATCTGCACTGACAAATATTGCTGTAAATCTACACTAGTCCTACTTGAAAGTACTTTGCTAATCGCCTTGAATGCTATGACACTTCAACTGCGCATCCAAGTACTTTTTAAATGTTACGAGGTTTTCTGCCTCAACCACCCTCCCAAGCTGCTCATTTGAAATTCCCTCCATGCTCTGAGTGAAGAAACTTTTCTTCCAATCCCCACCAAACATCCTGTCAATCACTTTAAAATTATGCCCCCTTGTTACTGACCCTTCAACTAAGAGCACAGCTGCATCCTATCTACCCTCCCCATGCTTCTCATAATTTTATGCATCTTAATCAGTTCATCCCTCAGCTTTCTCGGCTAAAGAAAACAATCTAAGCTTATCCAGTATCACTTTATAAAATGTTCTAACCCAAGGAGCATCTTGGTGAATCTTCTTTGCAATCACATCCTTCCTATCATGTGATGACCAGAACAGCACATAAACGCTGGCCTAACCAGCGTAGTCTACATCCCTTAAATGAGTAAAAAAGAAAAACATTTCTTTACAGGGAAATCTTGCTCATCATGACCATAGGTTGTTGAGAAATCCATGGGATTTGTACTTTGGTTATAATATGAAGCAATACTGAGCTTCCTGCCCATGCAACTCATCTTACTCTTGAAAAATTCCATTTTCAATGGAGTAGAGATTATTACAAGACAATGTTCTAAAAATGTTCATGCAATAAAGGAATGAGCTAAGGTAGATATAACAAACTGTATCTAGTGGCTGAAGAATCTAGAATACATTTGAAATCTAGCTGTATTCCCTTATTTATTTAATCTGTGCGGTTAGCATTTTGTTTGTATTGATTTTTATTTGCATCCAAGGAAATCACTTAAACACTAATTGGAAACTACAATTATTCTACATAACAATAGCAGTCATTAATTTGTCATATTAACAGATCTGTCTGCTGGGTAAGTGTTGTATCCTATTATTTTGTCATGTATCCTGCTTAGCCCCTATAGGACATAACTCTTAATAACACATAGTCTTAGCACCAATCTACATTGGCCAATATTTCATCTGTGTCTCTACTGCAGCTAAAGGGTCATGAGGATTTTGCTGTTTAAAAAGTTTTCAGTTTTATCTGCCGTTTTACAGGAAAACCTGTTTTCAATTAAGCCAAAAAGCAAGCTGACGTGTTTCTCATCCACGTGCTTGTGGACATGATTTACACAAATTGTATAAACAGTAAGCTGGCCAGCCTTCATAAAGAGTTCACTGGCACATCTGTACAAAATGTCTACTTTTGTTTTTCTGTTAAATTCCTACACAGATCTTTAACCGTGAAGGTGGTTCAATGTTATTCCCTGGAAGATGCAGCTTTTTCTGTGTCTGACACTATTCTAGAGCAACTGTCCATCAAATATATTCAACATTTTTCAACAAAATGTTTTACCTTCCTTACATAGCAGCAGTAGTGCTGGAACTACAATTTGATGAAGAACAGGTGGGAGAAACGAGCATACTTTTATGAAGAGCTGTTTATACCTTCAGGATGTTCCAATGTATTTCATGGCTGATAAGTAATTTCAATGTGCAGTCACTGGTGTTATGTAGGCACAAATAGCAGCACAGCAGTGAACTGTTCATGACATATGGAATAAATTCAGTTCTTCAATTTTTTTGTTGGTATTGGTTGAAGGAGGATTAAAAGTGCACAATTGTAACTTTTATATGGAATTTTTTTAGCAACCTGAACATGCAAATAACACATAATCAACTAAACCGTGACATTTAAGTTGAAGCTCAATTTTGTGGAAAGGTTCTACAAAAGATACTCAGCTCCACTACCTGACTTGCAATACAATACAAAGCGCATTGTTTATAATTTAGAAGAAGGATAGTAATTGCAAGGGATGGATTTGCACCATATAAGTTATGCACAATAATTGTTATTCATGCAGATTGAGTTCAGCACATGACAGATGTTTAAGGTTTTTGAGATTTACAACATCAAACATTCCAATCAGCCTACAAAAATGAGGTCAAGATGTAATCCATAGCAAGATATAGAGTGCAGAAGTTAGTTAGCGTTGAAGCCGGACAAACTCTAAAGCAGCTAATTCCTTGTTACAGGGATCAAGTTGAAATGTAAGATGTTTTATGGCAGCAAGTGGTCTGCTAAAGTGCTGCAACTGAGCCTTCGCTGTGGAGGCAGGACACCTCATTAATATTTCATAAGGCTTCTTAGACAGCATGTTCCAAATCCATGACCACTACCATCCAGAAGACTAAGGTTCCTCAGGTGCTCAGTTGGCTAGATGGCTGGCTTACAATACAGAGTCATACCAACCAAAGTCCCACGAAGGACTCTCCTTCTCAACATCTCCACTTGTGGTGCAGTGGTAATGTCCCCAGCTCTTGACCAGTGGGCCTGGATTCAAGTCCGACCTGCTCCAGAAGTGTGTCATAATAACTATAAACAGGTTGATTTGAGAAAAAAAGCTGAGGTCTCAAAAAAAATCTCAAAGTCTTGTGCAGCGTAATTTAACATCTAAATATTGGTTGGTATATAAAACATTTTAGCAGCCTCAACTTCTTCAAGTGGGAAGATAAAGAAACTTAAAGTAATTCCAGTTTCCAGCAGAAGCAAAGCTCCCAGTGGCTTTTAAAAGTGAAATGGCAGAGTTACACGACGGAGTAATAAATTATCTACTGTTATTTTCAGAACTGGAGACATACAAGCAGTGGAAAGATAAGGTGGAGATGTAGACATTAGGTCACTTTTCTAACCAAGACAGAGCTAGATATGGTTTTGACTTTATTCTTACTGGGAAGGAGTCAAATTAATAAAAGCATTTTCAGAACTGGATGTAACACATCTACATACCAAAGACGGACTGGAGATGCTAATCTGAGTTTACAAAGCAGTAGTGTGCAAGTTGTGGTCAATATATGATAAATTTCACCAGATGGTCAGTCAGTCCATTGAAGGATATATCATGGAATTTGAGAGGTTATATAAAAGGGAAAAGAAATTCAATCAATGGATTCTGGAGTTTGCTGACATTTACACTTCTAGATTGCACACTAATCTTACATGGACAGTCTATTAATGTTGACAAATCTTCAATTTTATGGTAATGACTCTCTTTTTGAAAAAAATAGCTGTTGCCCTAAAAAAGTTTAGGAAGACAATAATTTCCAGCTATCATTGCAGGACACTGCAGAAAAGCTCCAGCAATTTCTGTGGAGAGAAATCAGAGTTAATGTTTTGGGTCCTGCGAACCTTCCTCAAAACTGATTACTATGATTACTGACTCTGGGAGGTGAAAGGGACTTCATTATAGGTGAAAGGATGAAATTGGATATTATTAAGTTGGAGAGGGTGCAGGAAATATTTACAAGGACATTACCAACACTGCAGGCTTTGAGTTATAAGGAGAAGCTGGATAGATTGAAAAGTTTTTTTGCTGGACTGTAGGAGGTTGAGAGATGACCTTATCAAGGTTTATAAAATCATGACGACCACAGATAAGGTAAATAGAAAAGGTCTTTTTCCCTATGGTGGGGAAGTTCAAAACTAGAGGGCATATTTTTAGGGTGAGAGGGGAAAGATTTAAGAGGGCAATTTTTCCACACAGTGGGTGGCTCAAATGTGCAATGAACTACCAGAAGAAGTGATGGATGCAGATACATGTACAACAGTTACAGTATTTGGACAGGTACATGAATAGGAAAGATTTAGAGGGACGACGGCCAAAAGCAGGCAAATGGGTCAAGTTTAGTTTTGGAAACTTGAACAACATGGACTAGTTGGACCGAAGGGTCTGCTTGCATGTTGCATGACAACCTATCTCTCAACATCAGCAAGACTAAAGAACTGATCATTGACTTCAGAAAGAAAGGAGGCGAGTGCGCCCCCATCTACATTGACAGAACTGAGGTTGAGGCAGGGGGGGAGATGTCAGGTTCTTCAGAGTGATGATAACCAACAAACTCTCCTGGATTTCTCTGCTCCCCCTTTTCTTTTTCCTCCTTTTCCTTTATTTCCTCTTTTTTCTTTCTTCCTCTTGACTCTCAGCACCAGAGCTGACGGCAAGTCCACAGTATCGAGCCATTGTCCCCCAGAACACCGTGAGCAGTGAGCCCAGGAGCAGCACAGGGAAGAGCTCCGCAGTACAGCATGGGGAAGCAGCCCCGGACCATCACACAGGCAGCATGAGCCGGCGGCACAAGCAGTAGCGGGAGGGAGAAGGCAGCCAGAGGCAAGCAGGAGAAGGTAGACTGAGGCAAATGGGAAAATCCAGCCTGAGGTGGCTGATAGTGAGTGCAGGAGCAGGCAGCCCGAGGCGGCAATGGTGGGGGGGGGGGTGTTCCATCCTCGGAGTGATGGAGGGGCCAAGAGACACTCCCAGCGGCATTGCGTGGGCTGGGAAACCCGGGGTGAGACATTCTTGGTAGCACAGTGTGGGCTGGTACGCCTGGAGCAGGACTCTGGTGGTGGCTTTCTGTAACAGTGGAGAAGGAAAGTTTGGACCCTCTTTAAATTATCTTTTTTTTAACTACTTCATTCTAAATTAATGTGAATGACGCTTATGCACAACAACGGTACGCACTTTTCACTGTATTTTACATTGACATGTAACAATAAAGGATATTCAATTCAAGAAGGTACAACAAAGCCTCTTCTTCCTCAGGCAGCTCAGGAAATTTGGAATGTCCATAAGGACCCTCACCAACGTCTACAGATGCACAGTTGAAAGCATACTGTCTGGGAGCATAACAGCCTGGTACGGCAACTGCTCTGCCCAGGACCATAAGAAACTACTGAAGGTGGTGTGCACAGCCCAGACCATCAGAGAAGCCAACCTTCCATCTAGCCCGAAACGTCAGCCTTCCTGCTCCTCTGATGCTGCTTGGCCTGCTGTGTTCATCCAGCTCTACACCTTGTTATCTCTATCTTCCATCCCATGGACTCTATTTACACAGCTCGCTGCTGCAGAAAGGCAAACAACATCATCAAAGACCCATCACACCCCGGCAACGCTCCCCTACAACTTCTTCCATCAGGCAGAAGGCAGAGAAGCCTGAAGACATGCATCAGCAGGTTCAGGGACAGCTTCTTCCTAGCCATTATTCGAATGGACTCTATAGCCTCAAATAGTGCGGATCTTGCTAACGTTGATCTCGTCTAATGCGCATCCTGTGCAATGTAACCCGTATGCATCTGTCTAAGTCTTTTTACAACCTCTGATTTGTACATTCTTGCTTACCATGATCCACCTGTACTGCTTGTAAACAAAGCTTTTCACTGTACTTCACCACATGTGACAATAAATCAATCAATCAATCAATCAATATGACTCTATAATTGCTGAAAGGCACCTGAACGGGATTGGTCATGCTTTTAATACATTTCTGAATCAAGGGAAAATGCAGGATTAGGGTGATAGCCAAAAATAATTGAATTCCACGAATGCACAGAACATAATGTACAGAAGTTTTCAATGTGACAATGTCAAGAATGGCCTAAGTATGAAGAGTGAAGTATTTGAAGCAACACATGAAACAAGTAGTTCTGAGCCGAACATAAGGGTGACCAGCATGAAAATAATTGTGCTGGTGACAAAGACTTAGGTGGACATTGTGATTCAAATTCTTTATCTATTATTTGTTGGCTTAAGTTTCTGGTTTTTGACTTAGTAACTTGGGAGTTTTCTCTTTGTCTGAAGTTAATAATTAACTTCAAGTATTTCTGTAGCCATGGTGATTTCTTTTAAAAACCGTTATTGAGATCTGGGTTTAGAATGAATGGGTTTTGTGTATTATTAATGAACTTCTGTTTATTGGAATGTTTTGCAACCCAGCATGGTAAATAACAGAATATTTAGGTTTATTAGATATTCAAAACCATTTTTTTAAGCAACCTTAAGTGATATAGGGAAACGTTTAGTTTTACTTTTTGACTTTGAATGGAGCGTCCTGTGAAGTCCTTGGAATAGGATGGCTGTGCAGAAAAGGGCCCCTGAAAAGGCAAGGATATAAAATGAACCAGATTACCTAAAGAGTGCATAATTGATGTTAGTCCCAAATCAAAGGTTTTGGGATATAATGCTCGAGATATTATTTAAAGCTGAGCACACTTGAACAGGCCAATGATAGCTCCAGGAAGAAACTATCTGCAGTTCCAATCTAAAAATTGAAGTCGCAAGTGAGTTAAACCTACCAGGGCGTTAGATAGAGGGGTTCTTGTGTATGATATCAGTGGTGTTTTGGATACTATACAAAAGCTCTTTTGGTTCTTTTCAATTTATTGAGGAGTCTTTATTATTGTGATATTATTGTGTGTTTAAAAATCTTTGAATTTGTACTATAAAATTCCATTTTATGTTTTCTTTTGTAATAAACCTCTGTTTTATTGCTAAAGCAAAATCTGCACCATTGTATGTTTGTGTTTCAACACGGCTATCTTCATTAAAACCAAAACAAATCAAAATATTTTCTATCAGACGAGGATCCTGCCTGGGATCTGATAGCTCAATAATAATATCAGATGGAAATGTAACAGTCTATAGTTGTTGATTCATTCATTTGTGCCATAACAGATGGTGGCTGTACTCTAATAGTGAGTGGCGCTGATTGGCTAAAATGTTATTTGGAAATTGTGGGCAAAGCAGATGAAAACAGGGGCAAAGTAAATAAAAGTTCTACCTGTTTTCATCTCAGGAATGATAATTTGGTAAAGTTGAGCGATCAGCTAAATGAATTGCCTTTTGGTGTCCAGGAAGGTGCAGGCTAGGTGGATTAGCCATGGTAAATGCAGGGTTATGTGGATAGGGTGGGGTGGGTGGGTCTGAGTGGAATGCTCTTCAGTGGGACAGTGCAGACTTGATGGGCTGAATGGTGTCTATCTGCACTGTAGGGATTCTATGATTCTGTTCCATGATTCTATCAGAAAAAAAATTACACAACATTGAGACATTACTCCAGACCATCTAGCAAAGTTTCAGATCTGGTATTACAGTTTACTAGGAGAACGGCACAAGAAATGGAAAAGACAAGGAAAACTTGTAAGTTGTGACGGGAAAACTTTCATCATACAATATGGGAATCAGATGATAAAGATGCATTCCTCACAAGTAATAGGTACAAATTACAAATTTTCAAACTCTGAGAATGAGGCAGATGGTGTTGATGATGAAGCGCCATGAAGTGTCATAGACATTGAGGTTGACAGAAGAGAAAAAGGCCCTTTGGCCCATCCAGTCTGTACTGGTCAAATATAACCTTACTACTCTAATCCCATTTTCCATAGCTTCGTATGAGGTGACATCACAAATGCACATCTAAATACTACATTAAGGTCATGAGGCTTTCTGCATCTACCACACTTACAGATACTGAGTTCTAAATTCCTACCACCTTCTGGATGAAAAAAAAAGTCAGATACTCTCTGAAGTTTCTTCCACCTTACCTTAAATCTATGTCCTTGGTCACTGATCAGGGGCAGAGGGATCAGCCACAAGTCATTGTTCACATTGGTACCGATAACATAGATAGGAAGTATGATATGGAGGTACTGGTGTTGGACTGGGGTGGACAACGTCAAAAATCACATAAAAGCAGGTTATCATCCAACAGATTTACATGACAACACTAGCTTTCCGGGCTCTGCTCCTTCCTCAAGTGTAGTGTGGAAGAGTAGGTATACCGAATCCAGTCAGAGATAGTAAAAACTGCCGATGCTGGAGTCAGAGATAACACAGTGTGAAGCTGGAGGAACACAGCAGGCCAGGCAGCATCAGAGGAGCAGGAAAGTTAACATTTCAGGTAAGGACCCTACTTCAGAAATGGAGGAGGGGGAAGGGAGCTCTGAAATAAATAGAGAGGAGGGGTGGGGCTGGGGAAGGTAGGTGGGATGGTGATAGGTGAGTGCAGGGAGGCAGTGGTGGGGATTGGTTAGTGGCAGGGGTGTACAGGCAGGAGAGAAGATGGACATGTTGTGTCAGGTCAAGGAGGCGGGTATGAGAGGGAGGGTTGGTCATGGGATGAGGCTGGGGTGGGGAGATTTTGAAACTAGTAAAGTCCACATTTAGGCCATTGGGCTGTTGGCTCCCAAGGTGGAATATGAGGTGCTGCTCCTCCAGTTTCCAGGTGGCATCACTGTGACACTGGAGGCGGCCCAGGATGGACATGTCACCCAGGGTGTGGGAAGGGGAGTTGAAATGGTTTGCAGCCGGAAGGTGTTGTCATCCTTACCCTTAACAACTTCTTCTTTAACTCCTCTCACTTCCTACAGACTAAGGGGGTGGCCATGGGAACCCGCATAGGCCCAAGCTATGCCTGCCTCTTCGTAGGATTCGTGGAACAATCCCTCTTCTGCAGCTACATTGGCACTATCCTCCACCTCTTCCTCTGCTATATCGATGACTGTATCGGCACGGCCTTGTGCTCCCACGAGGATCTTGAACAGTTCATCAACTTTACTAACACCTTTCACCCCAACCTCAAGTTCACCTGGATCATCTCTGATACCTCTCTCTCCTTCCTGGACCTCTCTGTTTCCATCTCTGGTGACCGCCACGAAACCGACATCTAATTCAAGACCTCCGACTCCCACAGCTACCTAAACTACACCTCCTCTTACCCACCTTCCTGCAAGAATGGGATTCCCTACTCCCTATTCCTCCGCCTCCTACCCGACTGCTCCCAAGATGTGGCATTCCACTACTGCACATCCCAGATGTCCTCCTACTTCAAGGACCACAACATCCTCCCTTCGGTGGTCGAAAATGCTCTCGACTGCATCTCTTGCGTTCCCTGCACCTCTGCCCTTCTCATTAAGGATTAAACCAAAGCCTCTACCAGTTGTCTTAACCCAGTCAAAAATCCTAGTAACGATTCCCTGGGTTCTCGGATTTCCAAATAAAAACAATAGCATCCCAGAATTAGAGGTGGCTTGGGGTCATAATATTCCTTAACTAAATCCATCAACTTTTCAAAGGTTTTAGTATCCGGTGCCTCAGGGAAAGATAGGCTCCTAAAAACCGAAAAAGCTTCAGGTCCACAAGTCATCAGGAGTATTGCTCCTTGCTTTTCATCTGCCCCAAGGTAATTTGCCTGGAAAAAAACACATCCTTTCTGCATACTAGGTCCAGTCTTTGACAGCATGGTCAAACGAGTCAAGCTTCCCAAATAACGGCATGAATCCAGAAATGCTTACCCCAACTCGAAGTCAACTATTACGAGCGAGTTTCTTCAGGAATGTGCTTTACTCTCGTCACCACTGAAATAACTCCACAGAGCCCAGTATCCCATCAACATCATCCCATTTACAAGTGGAAAGTTCTTGACAGTGGTCCCTCAAAGTCGGCTCACAGAGTGTCAGAATGTCTGATACTCTTCTGTTTATCTGTCAGCCAGGGCTCCGCAATTGGACCAGGTTAACAGCCCCAATCATAGAACAAAGAACATAGAACATTACAGCGCAGTACAGGCCCTTCGGCCCTCGATGTTGCGCCGACCTGTGAAACCAACCTGAAGCCCATCTAACCTACACTATTCTCTTATCATCCATATGTTTATCCAATGACCATTTAAATGCCCTGAAAGTTGGCGAGTCTACTACTGCTGCACGCGGGGCATTCCACGCCTTTACTACTCTCTGAGTAAAGAACCTACCGCTGACATCTGTCCTATATCTATCACCCCTCAATTTAAAGCTATGTCCCCTCGTGCTAGCCATCACCATCCGAGGAAAAAGGCTCTCACTGTCCACCCTATCTAATCCTCTGATCATCTTGTATGTCTCTATTAAGTCACCTCTTAACCCTCTTCTCTCCAATGAAAACAGCCTCTAGTCCCTCAGCCTTTCCTCATAAGACCTACCCTCCATACCAGGCAACATCCTGGTAAATCTCCTCTGCACCCTTTCCAATGCTTCCACATCCTTCCTATAATGCGGCAACCAGCACACATCCTTCCTATAATGCGGCAACCAGCACTGCATGCAATACTCCAAGTGCGGCTGCACCAGAGTTTTGTACAGCTGCAACATGACCTCACGGCTCCGAAACTCAATCCCTCTACCAGTAAAACCGAACACACCATACGCCTTCCTAACAACCCTATCAACCTGGGTGGCAACTTTCAGGGATCTATGCACATGGACACCGAGATCTCTCTGCTCATCCACACTACCAAGAATCTTACCATTAGCCCAGTACTCTGGATTCCTGTTACTCCCTCCAAAGTGAATCACCTCACACTTTTCTGCATTAAACTCCATTTGCCACCTCTCAGCCCAGCTCTGCAGCTTATCTATGCCCCTCTATAACCTGCAACATCCTTCCGCACTGTCCACAACTCCACTGACTTTAGTGTCATCCGCAAATTTACTAACCCATCCTTCTATGCCCTCATCCAGGTCATTTATTAAAAATGACAAACAGCAGTGGCCCCAAAACAGTTCCTTGTGGTACACCACTAGTAACTGAACTCCAGGATGAGCATTTCCTATCAACCACCACCCTCTGTCTTCTTACAGCTAGCCAATTTCTGATCCAAACCGCTAAATCACCCTCAATCCCATGCCTCCGTATTTTCTGCAATAGCTACGGTGGAGAACCTTATCAAATGCTTTACTGAAATCTATATACACCACATCAACCGCTTTACCCTCATCCACCTGTTTAGTCACCTTCTCAAAGAACTCGATAAGGTTTGTGAGGCACGACCTACCCTTCACAAAACCATGTTGACTATCCCTAATCAAATTATTCCTTTCTAGATGATTATAAATCCTCTCTCTTATAATCCTTTCCAACACTTTACCCACAACCGAAGTAAGGCTCACTGGTCTATATTACTAGGGTTGTCTCTACTCCCCTTCTTGAACAAGGGGACAACATTTGCTATCCTCCAGTCTTCTGGCACTATTCCTGTAGACAATGACGACATAAAGATCAAAGCCAAAGGCTCTGCAATCTCCTCCCTAGCTTCCCAGGGAATCCTAGGATAAATCCCACCTGGCCCAGGGGACTTATCTATTTTCACACTTTCTAGAATTGCTAACACCTCTTCCTTGTGAACCTCAATCCTGTCTAGTCTAATAGCCTGTATCTCAGCAGTCTCCTCGACAACACTGTCTTTTTCATGTGTGAATACTGATGAAAAATATTCATTTCGTGCCTCTCCTATCTCTTCGGACTCTATGCACAACTTCCCACTACTGTCCTTGACTGGCCCTAATCTTACTCTCATTATTCTTTTGTTCCTGACATACCTAAAGAAAGCTTTAGGGTTTTCCTTGATCCTACCTGCCAAAGACTTCACATGTCCCCTCCTGGCTATTCTTAGCTCTCTCTTTAGGTCCTTCTTGGCTAACTTGTAACTCTCAAGCACCCTAACTGAGCCTTCACGCCTCATCTTTACATTAGCCTCCTTCTTCCTCTTGGCAAGAGACTCAACTTCTTTAATAAACCATGGCTCCCTTGCTTGACCACTTCCTCCCTGCCTGACAGGTACATATTTATCAAGGACACGCAGTAGCTGTTCCTTGAACAAGCTCCACGTTTCAATTGTGGCCAGCCCTTGCAGTTTCTTTCCCCACTCTGTGCATCCTAAATCTTGCCTAATCGTCTCATAATTGCCTTTCCCCTAGCTATAACTCTTGCCTGCGATATATACCTATTCCTTTCCATCGCTAAAGTAAACGTAACCAAATTGTGGTCACTATCACCAAAGTGCTCAACTACCTCCAATTCTAACACCTGGCCTGGTTCATTGTCCAGTACCAAATCCAATGTTGCCTCGCCTCTTGTTGGCCTATCTACATACTGTGTTAGGAAACCCTCCTGCACGCATTGGACAAAAACTGACCCATCTAAAGTACTCGAATAATAGCGTTTCCAGTCAATATTTGGAAAGTTAAAGACCCCATAACAACTACCCTGTTACTCTCACTCCTATCCAGAATCATCTTTGCTATCCTTTCCTCTACATCTCTGGAACTTTTCGGAGGCCTGTAGAAAACTCCCAACAGGGTGACCTCTCCTTTCCTGTTTCTAACCTCAGCCCATACTACCTCAGTAGACGTGTCCTCATCAAACGTCCTTTCTGCCACCGTAATACTGTCCTTGACTAACAATGCCACACACCCCCCTCTTTTACCACCTTCCCTGATCTTACTGAAACATCTAAACCCCGGAACCTGCAACAACCATTCCTGTCCCTGCTCTATCCATGTCTCCAAAATGGCCACAACATCAAAGTCCCAGGTACCAACCCATGCTGCAAGTTCACCCACCTTATTCCGGATGCTCCTGGCGTTGAAGTAGACACAGTTCAAACCACCTTCCTGCCTGCTGGTTACACTCCTGCAACCTTGAAACCTTATTCATGACCTCATTAACCTCAACCTCCTGTTCACTGGAGCTACAATTCAGGTTCCCACCCCCCTGCTGAATTAGTTTAAACCCTCTCGAAGAGCATTAGCAAATATCCCCCCCAGGATATTGGTACCCCTCCAGTTCAGGTGTAGACCATCCTGTTTGTAGAGGTCCCACCTACCCCAAAATTAGCTCCAATTATCCAGGTATCTAAATCCCTCCCTCCTGCACCATCCATGTAGCCACTTGTTCAACTGCTCTCTCTCCCTATTCCTCGCCTCGCTAGCATGTGGCACAGGTAACAAACCAGAGATAACAACTCTGCTTGTTCTAGCTCTAAGCTTCCACCCTAGCTCCTTGAATTTCTGCCTTACATCCCCATCCCTTTTCCTACCTATGTCGTTGATGCCTATGTGGGCCACGACTTGGGGCTGCTCCCCCTCCCCTTTAAGGATCCCGAAAGCACGATCCGAGACATCACGGACACTGGCACCTGGGAGGCAACACACCAACCGCTAGTCTCTCTCATTCCCACAGAATCTCCTGTATGTCCCCCTAACTATGGAGTCTCCAATGACTAATGCTCTCCTCCTCTTCCCTTTTCACTTCTGAGCAACAGGGACAGACTCTGTGCCAGAGACCTGTACCCCATGGCTTACCCCTGTTAAGTCGTCCTCTGAGGTCCACTTAGCAGTCCTCATTACAATCATCAGATGCAGCATTGCAACTCATTATTCATCGGTGATTATAATGTATATATAGACTGCGTAAACCTAGTGAGCACTGAAACTGTGGAGGACTGGTTTCTGGACTGTGTTAGGGATGGTCTTCTTGAGCAATATGTTGATGAGCCAGTAAAACGGCATGCTGTTTTAGATTTAATATTACGTAATGTTAAAAAAAGATGAATTAACAATCATCTAAAGAAAGGTCATTGGACTCAAAACGTCAACTTTGTTTTTCTCCACAGATGCAGCCAAGCCTGCTGAGTTTCTCCAGCAATTTCTATTTCTTTTTGTAATTAAGAATCTTAAAAGAACGTTGAAGAATGGGTGACCGTAATATTGTAGAATTATAATGTTATTTCTGAAAGTGATACAGTCTATGCTGAAGCAAAGGTTTTAAATTTGTGAAAGGGAAATATGAAGGCACGAGTCACCAGTTAGCTGAGGCGGACTGGGAAAATGTATTAAAAGACATGACTGTACGTAGGTAATGGCCAGTCTTTAAAGTACTATTGCATGGCTTACAGCAACAATACATTCCTTCAGAGCGCAAAGAATTCAAAAAAATGTCACCCATGGCTGACAAAGGAAGTTCAGGATTGTACAATACTAAATAAACTGCCTATGAAGTTAACAAAAATAGAACTAATTCTGAAAATCGGGAGACTTTTAGAATACAGCAAAGGAAGAGCAAAGAAACTGATCAGGGAAGGGAGATTAGATATGAATGCACTCTAGCAAAAACATCAGACTGTAAAAGCTTCTTTCAGTACCTAAAAAGGAAACATGTGGCTAAACCGAATGTGGATCCATTACAGGCAGAATCAGGAGAACGTGTAATTGGGAATAGAGAATTGGCAGAACTGGCATTACTATGAAGATTGCACTTGTGAAATTAATGGAGCTGAAGGTTGATAAAACCCAGGGTCTGCCAGTCTATATCCCAGAGTGCTGAAGAAGGTGGCTATTGAGATAGTCGATGCATTGTTGATTATCTTCCAAACTTCGCAGTAACTCATGCGAATTGGAAGGCAGCAAATGTCACTTCACTGTTAAGGAAGTGAGCAGGATGGAAAACAGGAACTACAGACCTGTTAGCTCTAGATCAGGAGTAGGAAAATCATAGAATTTATAATAAGGGACGGGATAAAAAGACACTTGGATGATAACAATCTTATTGAATATAGGCAGCATGGCTTTGTGAATAGGAAATCATTTTTAGTGAACTGTTGAGTGTTTGAAGATATTACCGATAAAACTGACAAAGGAGAGTCGATGCACAAGGTAGACTTACAAGGCCTTTGATAAACTCCCCCACAGACGACTGATTAGAAAAAGTAAAACATATGGGATAGGAGTTGGTGGAACAGAAAATGGATAGTAGGAATAAACATGCCACTCTCATGTTGGCAGGCTACAACTAGTGACGGACACAATATATATCAATATTTTGAAGATAGGGATCAAACGTAATATTTCCAAATTTAATTTGATTGGAGATTATACAAAGCAAAGTCGGAATACGTGTTGCGAGGAAGATTGTAAGTGGTTTCAGGACAATTTGGTAGGCTTAGTGAATGGGAAAGAATATGGCAGGTGGGCATATAATGTAGAAAAATGTGAGGTTATCTGCTTTCATAGGAGAAACAGACATACAGAGTATTCCTCAAACAGTTAGGGGTTGGCAGAAGTAGATGTACTAAGGGTCCTAGATGTCCTCGTCAATAGGGCACTGAAGGCTACCAAGGCTACCAAATTGGCCGAGAAAAGCAGCAGATCTGAGGATTGGGATAAGTTTAGTTGTCAGCAAAGGAAGACAAAGGCATTGATTAAGAGGGGGAGAGTAGAGTGAAACAGTAAGTTTACAGGAAACAAACAAACTCAATGTAAATGTTTCTTTAGGTATGTGGAGAGAAAAAGATTAGGGAAGACAAATGTAGGTCCCTTATAGTCAGAAATAGAAGTTATAAAGGGGAACAAAGAAATGGCAGACAAATTAAATACATACTTTGGTTCTTTCTTGACAAAAGAGGACACAAAAACATCCCAAAATGTTGGGGAGCACAAGATCTAATGAAGGAGAGAGAGACTGAAGGAAATCAGTAATATGAAAGTGAGGAAACTGGTGAGATTTAAGGGCAGGAGGGAAAATACTATTCCTTGCGCACCAGTCACTGAAAGCAAGCAGGTAGGTGCAGCAGCCAATGAAGAAAGCAAATGATAAGACCATAAGACATAGGAGTGGAAGTAAGGCCATTCGGCCTATCGAGTCCACTCCGCCATTTAATCATGGCTGATGGGCATCTCAACTCCACTTACCCACACTCTCCCCATAGCCCTTGATTCCTTGCGAGATCAAGAATTTATCAATCTCTGCCTTGAAGACATTCAACGTCCCGGCCTTCACTGCGCTCCGTGGCAATGAATTCCACAGGCCCACCACTCTCTGGCTGAAGAAATGTCTCCTCATTTCCGTTCTAAATCGACCCCCTCTAATTCTAAGGCTGTGCCCATGGGTCCTAGTATCCCCACCTAACAGAAACAACTTCCCAGCGTCCACCCTTTCTAAGCCATGCATTATCTTGTAAGTTTCTATTAGATCTCCCCTCAACCTTCTAAACTCTAATGAATACAATCCCAGGATCCTCAGCCGTTCAAGGTATGTTAGGCCTACCATTCCAGGGATCATCCGTGTGAATCTCTGCTGGACACGTTCCAGTGCCAGTATGTCCTTCCTGAAGTGTGGGGCCCAAAATTGGACACAGTATTCTAAATGGGGCCTAACTAGAGCTTTATAAAGTCTCAGAAGTACATCACTGCTTTTATATTCCAACCCTCTTGTGATAAATGACAACATTCCATTCGCTTTCTTAATCACAGACTCAACCTGCAAGTTAACCTTTAGAGAATCCTGTACTAGCACTCCCAGATCCCTTTGTACTTCGATGATCTGTGCAGCCAGAGGGTTCGAACACCAGAGGAATATCTGAAGTGCTTGGTCAGCCATGATTGTATTGAATTGTAGGGCAGGCTCAATGTGACAAATGGCCTTCTCCTGTTCCTATGTTAAGAACGTAAATTGAACAAGCAGAAGCTCACATTCAGCCCATCAAGCCTGCTCTGCCACTCATTGAGATCATGGCTGATCTGATAATCCTCAACTCCATTTTCCTGCCTTCTCCCCATAACCCTTACTGATTAAAAATCTGCCTATCTCAGCCTTAAAGGGGAGGCAACGACATAGTCTTGTTAATGCTAGACTTTTAACCAGAGACCTCAATAACGGTCAAATCCCACCATGGCTGATAGTGACATCTGAATTCATTAAAAAAAGGAATCTGGGATTAAGATTCTAATGATGACCATGAATCCATTTTCGAATGTCACAAAAACCCATCTGGTTCACTATGGTCCTTTAGGGAAGAACTGCCATCCTTAACTGGTCTGGCCTACATGTGACTCCATACTCAGACCAATGTGGTTGACTCTTAACTATCCTGTGGGCAATAACGGATGGGCAATAAATGCTGGCCTAGCCAGTGACGTCCTCAGCCCATGAATGAATAGATTATAAAAAAGGATACTTAATGACGCAGCCTCACTGCCCTCTGCAGTAAATAATCCCACAGATTCACAACCTTCTCAGTGTAGAAATTTTTTCTTACCTCTGTCTTGAGTATGTGACCCCTTACTCTGAGATTATGCCCTCTGGTCCTCAACTCTCCCACAAGGGGAAACAACCTTTCTGATCAACCCTGTCAAGTCCTCTGAGAATCTTCTATGTGTCAATAAAATCACCTCTCATTCTTCTATATTCCGACAAGAATCTACTCAATCTACTCAACTTCTCCTCATGAGACAGTCCCTCCATGCCTGGTATCAACTTAGCAAACCATCTCTGGACCATCTCCAATGCCGATATATCTTTCATGAGATAAGGGAGCCAAAACTGTTCACAATATTTCAGTTATGGTCATACTACAGCCTTACATAGTTTCAGAAAAATCTCTTTTATACTCCATTCCCTTTGAAATAAAGGCCAACATTCCACTTGCTTTCTCTACTATCAACTGAACTTGGATGTGATGAACTTAGATGAGCTTTTGTGATTTATGGACAAGGATTCCCAAATCCCTTTATTTCTTAGCTTTCTGCAGGCTTTCTCCTTTTAAATAACATTCAGCTCCTCTAGTCTTCCCGTCAAAGTGCATACCCTCACAATTTCTCACTTTATATTCCATCTGCCAAGTTTTCTTTGCCCACTCGCTTAACTAGTCAACATCCCTCTGCAGACTCTATGTGTCAACGTCACCATTTGCCTTCCCACTTATTTTTGCGTCATCCACAAACCTATAGTGTATTCACGTTCCTCATCCAGTTCATTCTTATACATTGTAAATAATTGTATCCCCAGCAAGGATCCTTGTGGGACTCCACTAGTTACAGGTTACCATCCTGGAAACACCCTTTTATCCAAATTCCCTGTCTTCTATTACTTAGCCAATCCATGCTAATATACTGCCTCCAATGCGATAGGCTTGTATCTTTTAAAGTAGCCTAATGTGTGGCACCTTATCAAAAATCCAAACATATTACATCCACTGCTCCCCCTTTATTTATCTTGCTTTTCACAAATAATTCTAGTCAGGCATCATTCCCACTTTATGAAGCCATACCGTGCTTGATCATATTATACAGTTCTAAATGTTGTGCTATTATAACCTTTATAACAGATTCTAACATGTTCCCCAGTAACAGGTTAGCTCCTAGACAGAAGTTGAACCAGAAGAAAAAGTGGAAACTAATGTTTATGGTAAATTCTAGCCTTTTGCTGCCTGGTTCAACATACTGACATTGGTGTGTGAAACACTCAGTACCTGACTTAGTGACCCGGCATTGGGAAAGGGGACACGCACTGACAACCACACCCCTTCCAAGCAAGCTTGGAAGTCTGACTGACCTATTCGTGCTCCCAGTTTAACATGCATATACTCAGAGGAGTCAAATGGCTATGGATTCTAGCACACTCAATGAAGTAGTGCTAATGCAGGAGCTATTTTTCATATTATATAATTTCATGGAATATTGGCATTGTTGGAAAGGTCAGCATTTATTGCCTATCATCAATTCCCCTTAAACTGAGTGGCTTGGTAGGCTATTAGAAGGCAGTTAAGAGTTAGCCATTCTGCTTTGGTTCAGAGTCGCATATAGGCCCAACCAAGTAAGGATGGCAGGTTTGCTTCCCTGAAATGATATTCAATATGAGACATTATATCTGCACTCAAAAGTAGATTCTTTGACACTATTTTGTTGAAGAGTAGTGAATCTCCTCAGAGTCCTGAACAACATTTTTCTCTCCCCTAAATCTCACTAAAAGCAGGTTACTAGGTCATTACCATGTTCCTGTCTGTGAGAACTTGCTGTTTGCAAATTGGCTGCCACGTCTTCTACAATACAACAGCACCTTTACTTTAACAGTACCTGTCTGAAAGTAAACCGTGGGATCACTTTAGCTCATGAAAGGTGCTGTTTTTAATGTAATCTTGCATTTTCATCTTTGAAGGATGATTGTTCTCAAGCTAGATGAGGTAACTAGACTGTTTCTATCCTGTAACTCTTACGTATTTCTTTGTCAATTTCTTGAATATGTGAAACTGAGCCATGCAGCTGTTGCAGAGTAAGATATATAGCCCATTTGGGACAGGGAAAGATAAGACTTTGACCTCTCGATGTTACTGCTCCTGAGGAAGAAAAGTTATTGCTACCAATTCTTGCATCAGCATTAACACTTGAAATAATATTTCAGACATTATTGGTTTCTTTTTACAGTACAATGAAGGAAATTTTGTGCCATAAGCAATTAAATATATGAGTGCTTTGAACAGAAAACTATTCCACATATTGCAACTTGGGTCAATAACAAGCATTCCCAACCCAGGTGTAAATCAGATTAGATGGAATGTAAAGATTCTGCTGTTACCATGTTTACAATGGCAAACAGGAGCTGAGCCTTCAAAACAGGAGCCAAAGTGTCGAGGTTTGTTGTGAACACTGCAAACTTCAATTGTTCAGAATAAAAACATATGCGCAAGTTGACTGACACCCATGCCAATGAACTCAATATCCAGATTTCCACCATTCATACTATTTGGATGAGGGACATGGAAGAATTAAAGAGATAACCTGTAAATGATGGAAACCTGAAATTCCAAAAGGGAAATCTGGAAATACATACCATAGATTCTGAGGAAGGATTATTGTTAAATCAATGAGGTACTTTTTTTTTCTTTAAGATGCTAACTGCCTGTTGTACATAAACAACATTTCTGTTCCTTATTTTTCATTGACAATTCAGCTAACAGAACTATACATCCCATTCAAGGAACATACTTTATATGGATGAAATATTTCATTATCAATGAGGTTCTCTATTAATGGCATCTCAGCTACCATTTTCAACATTCACTCCCTTCACCACTGGCACACAGTGGCAGCAGGATGTACTGTCTACAAAATGAACTGCAACAATTCGGGCTCCTTTGCCAGCACCTTCAAGCCCATGACCTCTACTAACACGAGAAGGACAAGGGTAGCATATGCACGGGAGAACCAGCACCGACAGGTTTCCCTCCAAGCCACACATCATCTGGACTTGGAGCTAAATTGGATCCCCATTTCTAGCAGCATGATGGATCCAACTACACCTCTAGCGCTGCAGCAATTCAAAAATCCGGCTCAAAAGAAGTCTTCTCCATGGCAACTAGGAATGGGCAATAAATGCTGGCCTAGCCACATCATTGAATAAATAGAAGAACCCTGGGATTTTTAATAACGTTTGCTCCTAAATAAGAAGTGCTAAATGTATTTTCATATTCCAATATTTTATCAAAAACAATAAAACCATTTATTTTGAAAGTCTTAGCATTGGTTTGCTCTTTTAAAAAATTTAAAAAGACAAAAGGTACTTCTGTGTTTCTTCCTGTGAGAGGTTGTCAGCCCTTGTCTCTCCAGTGACCATGGCCAGCTCCTCTTTTAGCTGCTGTATTTCCTTCTTTAAACGAAGAATCATCTGAAAATTCCAGACAACAAAACAGGGAAAAATGAAGGACAGCTGGAATCAGTTTCCTGATGTATGTTTTTCTGGACTTTCTCTGCATAATGCAAAATACTTTCTTCATCAGAAAAGCAATAAATTAAAAATTATATTTTATGCAAAAATTAGTTGCTGTTCCTAAAATAAATCCATTTTGAGATCATAAAAAATCATATATACAATATAAAAGTCTTGTTTGAAATCATAAATCTCTGCTTTTCATCTGATTAGTGAGACAGCCACATTCCATGTATGGAGGAGCTACAAGTACAGTCAATTCTTATTAACTTAACATAAACCGGTTTGCTAAAGATTTTGTTCACCTGTCAGGACTCATTGAACAGACACACACATTGATGTATTTGCCTGCAATGGGTACGGTTACTAACTCTCACTTTTTCCCTTGCTTTTTTCATCCCTTCCTCACAATTGTCAATAAAATGAGATATTGCTTTTCTTTCAATAAATATAAACAATAAATATAAGTTCAGAGTTACTTATTTCATGTGGATTAAGCCTTTTTAACTTGATCATTATTACTATGATAGCTGCTGCTCGTGACCTTGGTAGAAACCAGCACAATTTGTCTCAATGTACAACAATGTAGAGAATCAAACCTCCTTGGCCCAAATTTAGCATAGAAAGTCAGAGACTCATATCAGGCTACCAAAAAAGTGTGATGGGGTTATTCTACTAATTTTAATGAAGAACAGATGCCAGTGTGTGCATTGGTTTGCGAATTAAATTCATGATTAGCTTTGAGCAAAGACTCCCTTGCAAGCCCTCAGGGATCAAATTCAGGTCAGATCATTCTGCTCCTCATTAACGCAGAGTCGATAGCACGGAAGAAAAGGAATAGAAGTAGGAGTAGGCCTTACATTCTCTTGAGCCTGCCCTGTCATTCAACAAAATCACATCTGACTTCTGTCTCAACTCCACTTTGTTTTTTATTCATTCATTGGATTGTGTGCATCACAGCCTAAGCTAGACTTTATCACCTCTGGCTAAGAAAACAGCAGTGAGCCACCTTCCAAAACTGTTACAGGTGTAGGGGCACTCACAACATCGTCAGGAAGAGTGTTCCAGGATTTTAACCCAGCAACAACGATATAATTCCAAGTCAGGAGGGTACGCGGCTTGATGGAAAACATGGAAGTGATGGTGTTTCCATGTATCTGCTGCTCCTGTCCTTTTGGGTGGTAGAAGTCACAAGTTTGTAAAGTGTTATCGGAGCATCCAGAGTTGCTGCAAAGCATCTTAAAGATTGTACACACAGCTGTGGGCTGGTATCAGAGGAACTGAATGGTGAAGGGATATACGGAATGCAAGCTCCTTTGCCCTGACTGATGTTGAACTTCTTTCATGTTATTGGAGCTGCAGCCATACAAGCAAGCGGAGAGGTTTCCATCTCCTGACTTGTGCTTTGTGGATAGTGGACAGGCACTGGGGACTCAACAAGCTGTTATCCTCCAAACTGTTCTTGCAGTCGCAGTTAATATATAGCTAGCCCAATTCTGTTTCTGTTCAGTGGTAATCCCAGAAGATCACCACTGGGACATTCAGCAATGGTAATGCCTTTTAACATCGAGAGGCGAGAATTAGATTTCCTCTTGTTGGAGACAGTCACTCCCTAATACTTGAATGACACAAATGCTACTTGCCACTTCTCAGCTCAAGCCCAGGTATTAAAGCATACGAACATGGTCTGTTTCAGTACCCAGTCATCATGAATGGTGAACATTCTGCAATTATCAACGAGCTTCCCCACTTTTGATTCTATGTTGGAGGGAAAGTCATTGATGAAACAGCTGAAAATTGTTAGGCCTAGGACACTATTCTGAGGAATAAGGTAACGATAGATCTGCAACAACCAGTACCATTCTCTTTTATGCTAGATGTAACTCCAAATAGCGGACAGTAATCCCATGATTCCCACTGACTCCAGTTTTGCCAGGACTCCTTGATGCCAGACTCAATCAAATGCTGATTTAATGTTCAGGGCAACCACACTCACTTCACCTCTGGAATACAGTTCCTTTCTTCTTTGTTTGAAGCAAACCTGAAATGACGTCAGAAGCCAAGTGACCTTGGCGAAGCCCAAAAGGGCTTCAGAGCAGATTATTCCCTCGTAAGAGTTGCTTGATAGCACTGTCAACAAGTGCTTCTATCATTCTCAAGTGATCTCAAGTAACCTGCTAGGGTGGCAACTGGTCATGTTTGATTTGTCCTTCTTTCTGTGCACAGACATACCTGGGCAGCTTTCCACTTCATCAGGTAGATGCCAATATTGTAGCTGCAATGGAACAGCTTGGTTAGGAGCACAGCCTGTTCTACAGCAAAAGTCTACAGTGTTATTACCAGAATATTGACAGGACCATTGCCTTCTCAGTGTACAATGCCTTCAGCTGTTTCTGAATATCACATGAAATGAATGGAATTAGCTGAAAAACAGGGCCTACAGAGGACAGTAAGATGTACCATCATTTGGCACTTCTGACTGAAGATGGATAGAAATGCTTCAGCCTTGTCTTCTGCACTGACATGCTGGGCTCCCCACTGTTGAGGATGGAGATATTTGAGGAGCCTCCACATCTTGTTATTTATTTAATTGTCCACCACCATTCACAATGAGGTGTGGCAGGATAGCAGAACCTAGATCTGTTCGACTGATGTGGGTTATCTATCCTTGTCCATCACTTGCTGCTTATGTGGTTTAATATGCAAATGGGCCTGTGTTGTAGCTCCTCCAGTTTGACACCTTATTTTAAGCTGTGCCTTGCACTGCTCTGGCCATGTCATGTCGTGCAGCTTAGCGACTTGAACGGTTTCCATCAGGAATCTGGACATGGGGCCTGGCTAGCTGTCAGCCCCTCTGGATGACTGATCTGCATCAATGATGCAGTTGAAGTCTCCAGCCACAATGACGGGCCTAGATGTCACCATCAGCAGTGGGAGCTGCTGCAGGACGGCTAGCTATTCACTCTTTACCACTGGGACGTAAGTTAATTAGTCTCAGGGTACCATTTCTGTATGTATTGTCTTGCTACGAGGAGGGACCCACCCACCACCTCTTTAACTTCACTGTTCAATGAACTAAAATTGGTTTGAACAGAGGGCGCTGGTGAGAAGCAACCATGGAGGATTCTGAGAGAAGTCTTTTCAGTCGCCACAGCTGATTACAGGATCATGGGCACAGGCTTGGCTGCTCAGGAACCAGGTTTACACATTGAGTGAGTACTGCCTGGAAAGAGATCAAGTACCAATCTGATACCGAGTTTCCCAAGTGACAATACTGTGGATGCACGAGTATTGGGTCACAGGTAATTCTACGAACTCTCAAAATTGGTTTTAAAATTGCCAGTATTAACGTGCGAAGTGTTAAATCTACTATGTGATGTGTTTCCACACTGGCTTAGCTGGCCAATGTCAAAGCAGACCTCCTGTTTCTTCAGGGGTTTGGGAGTTGTACAGGGCCTTGGTGAGACCACACCTGGAATACTGTGTGCAGTTTCGGTCTCCTTTTCTGAGGAAGGATGCTCTTGCTGTGGAGGGTGTGCAATAAAGATTTACCAGGCTGATCCCAGGGATGGTGGGTCTGCCGTACGAGGACAGATTGATTAGGTTGGGATTGTTTTTACTGGAGTTCAGACAAATGAGGGGGGGATCTCATAGTGACTTATAAAATTTTAATAGGACTGGACAGGGTAGATGCAAAGAGGATGCCCCCGATGGTGGGTGTGTCTAGAACCAGGGGTCACAGTATGAGGATTTGGAGTAGATGATTTAGGACGGAGATGAGGAGATATTTCTTCACCCAAAGGATGGTGAACCTGTGGGCTTCATTATCACAGGAAGTAGTTGATGCCAAAACATTGAATGTATTCAAGAGACGACAAGACATAGCACATGATATGAATGGGATCAAAGGTTATGGGGAGAAAGCAGGATTCAGCTGTTGAGTTGGACAATCAGCCATGACTGTGAAGAATGGCGAAGTAGGTTCAGAAGGTGAAATGGCCTCCTCCTGCCTCTATCTTCTATATTTCTCTGTTTCATTCCAGGAGACACGTAACCTGGCTATAATTTTGTGAGACTAAAGTCTGTGTTTTTTTATTATTCGATATTAGTGGGACTTGCATTTATTGGGACAGCATACCATTAGAATCTTGTTTTATTCCGGAATAGTTAGTAGTTAGAATTGGCTTATTCGTTTTGTTAATACTTCAGCTGATTTGTTCACTGTTAAGAGTTCGATAAGTAAATTGTTACTTGTTGATTGTAAACTGAGTGTCAGGGACTTGTTTTATTTAACCACTAGAAGTTGTTGAGAAGCAGGTTACACCAATTTTCACACTCAATTTTAACAGAGTTTAAGGCGAGGTGCTCCTTTTTGGGTATTTTGGTTTTTAGTTCTCAGAGTAGGGGTCAACCTCTGCTCTATAACACACCTAACCTGCATATCTTTAGACTCTGGGAGGAAACCAGAGCACGCAATGGAAAACCACACAGACATGGGAAGAATGTGCAAACTTCACACAGTCACTCAAGGCTGGAATCAGCTCGAGTCCTTGGTGCTATGAGGCAGCGGTGCTAATGAAAATGTCATGGATAGCATGTTTAGCATGCTGGTCACACTACTAGTAAAAGCTACAAAACAAAAAAGGGTTGATGACCAGCAAGGAAGACAAGGAAGTGTGGGCGTACAGTGCAGGAGTCCCCTGTGGCCATTCCCCTCTCAGCAGGTAGGCTGTTTTGGGTACTTTAGGGAGTGGGGGTGGGCTCTCAAGGGAAAGCAGCAGCCAAGTCAGTGGCATCACAACTGGCATAGTGTACAACAGGGAGTGTCAAAGTGTAGATGAGCAGTAGTGATAGGGGACTCTACAGTTAGGGGCTACAATTGAAACTCCTTGGTGCCAGGGTATGAGCAGGTATAGGATATTCTGAAAGGGGAGAGGGAGTTGCCAGAGGTGTGATCCAAATTAGTACTAATGACAGAGGTAGAAAGAGAGATCCTGTATCAGGAGTTCAGGGAGTTAGCAAGGAAGTTGAAAAGCAGGACATCTAGGGTCGGAATCTTGAGATTACTTCCTATGCCATGTGGCAGTGAGGGTAGGAATATGAAGATTGTAGAGCTAAATATGTGGCTCAAGTGTTGGTGTAGGAGGGAGGGCTTCTGGGGCAGGTGAGACCTGTACAAGAAGGACGAGTTGCATCTAAACTTGAGGGTGCTTCAATTTGCTACGTGTGTCTAGGGCAGTTTTGAAATCATATGTAAATTGTGCAACAAAGGAAGGTGTCGTATTCGACCTGGTTTTGGGGAATAAGCCTGGTAGATGATTGGTGTTTCAGTGATAGCAGTGATAAAATTCTCTAAGTCTTAAGTTACTTCATGATAAGGATGAGAGTAGTCCTCAGGTTAACGTATTAAATTGGGGCAAGACAAACTAGCACAACATTAGGCTGGGTAATGTAGATTGCAGAGCTGTTTGAGGTTAAATCCGCATCTGGCATATAGGAATCTTTTAAAGGTCAGCTAAATTAGAGTTCACGACCAGCATGTTCCTGTGAAAATGAAGGATAAGGATGGCAAGATTTGAGAATCTTGGTTGACAAGAGAAATTGAGAGCTTAGTCAAAAAGAAAAAGGAGGCATACATCAGGTTTTGGAAACTGAAGACAGACAGAACCCTCTAAGAATACAAAGATAGCAGGAAAGAACTCAAACAAGGAATTAGGGGGGCTAAAAATGGCCATGATATATCTTTGGTAAACAGGATTAAGCAAAATCCCAAGGTCTTATATACATAAATGAGGACCAAGAAATAGGAATAGGACAGCTCCACTCAAGGACAAAGGGGGTAATTTGAGTGTGGAGCCAGAGGAAGTGGGTGAATTAACAAATACTTTGCATCAGTATTTACGAAGAGAGGGATATGGTGGATGGTGAGTCTCAGGAGGGGTATGTTGATATTCTAGGGCATGTCAATATGAAAAAGGTATTAGGAGCTCTGAAAAACATTCAGGTAGACAAATCCCCAGAACCTGTTGGAACCTATCCCAAAATGCTGAAGGAGGCAGATGAGGAAATTGTTTGGGTCTTGTACAAAATCACTGTACCCTCATTAGTCACAGGAGAAGTCCCAGAGAACTGCAGAATAGCCAACATTGTTCTTATGTTTAAGAAGGGCAAACAGGGATAATCCAGGAAATTACAGGCCAGTCAACCTTATATCAGTGGTAGGGAAATTATTGGAGAAGATTCTTAGGGATAAGATTTACTCACATTTGGGAAAATATGGACTTATTAGCGAGAGGCAGCATAGTTTTGTGTGGGAAAGGTTATGTCTCACAAACTTGATTGATGAGGATAGGGTAGTAGCCGTTGCCACCTGTTCTTCCTCTCACCTATCCCCTCCTCCCACCTCAAGTCCCACCCCCATCTCCTATCTATTAACCTCATCCCGCCCCCTTGACCTTTCCGTCCTCCCTGGACTGACCTATCTCCTCCCTACCCTCCCACCTACACTCACCTTTACTGGCTCCATCCCCGCCTCTTCGACTTGTCTGCCTCCTCTCCACCTATCCTCTCCTCTATCCATCTTCTATCCGCCTCCCCCTCTCTCCCTATTTATTTCAGAACCCTCTTGCCCTCCCCCATTTCTGATGAAGGGTCTAGGCCCTAAACGTCAAGCTTTCCTGCTCCTCTGATGCTGCTTGGCCTGCTGTGTTCATCCAGCTCCACACCTCGTTATCTCGGACTTTAGCAAGGCCTTTGATAAGGTCCCTCATATGGTGATACATATGGTGAATTTACATGGGATCTGCATTGTGATCTGGTAAGTTGAATATAGAACTGGCTTAGTCATAGAAGACAGAGAATAGCTGTCAGTGATTTTCAGACTGAAGATCTGTGACCAGTGGTGTTCTGCAGGGATTAAGCCAAATACCAAGGCATTTTAAACATATATAAAGACCAAGAAATAGGGATGGGGCAGGTCCACTCAAGGACAAAGCAGGGAGTTAGTTAGGAAACAGAGTACAAAAATTGGCAAGTCATGTTCCAGCCATAGAGAACTTAAGTTAGGTCACATTTGGAATATTGTGCATAATTGCGGTCAAAACACTACCAGAAGGATGTGGAGGCTTTGGAGAGAGTACAGAAACCATTTACTCAGATGTTTACCAAGGCCTGAAGGATATTAGATATGAGCAGAGATTGGGCAAATTTGGTTTGGTTTTGCTTGAAGGAATATGGGGTAACCTGATTGAAGTTTACAAAATTATGAGAGGCATAGATAGAATGTATAGTCAGATTTTTTTTTCCCAAGATAGTCATTTTCAATTACTAGGGCGTATAGGGTTAAGGTAAAAGGGGGCAAGTTTAAAGGGGATGAGATGTAAGTGTTTTTAAACAGAGGGTGATAAGTGCCTGAAATGAGCTGCCAGAAGAGGTAATGGAGGCAGATACAATAGCAAATGTTTAAGAAGCATCTTGACAGGTATTCGAACAGGCAGGGAATAGAGGGATACAGACAGCTTAGAGCCAAAAGGTTTTTAATTTAGAAAGGCAACATATGTCAGTACAGTCCTGATGGGGTGAAAGGCCTGTTCCTGCACAGTACTGTTCTTTGTTCTTTCTTTGTTTTGATTTCCCCATATCCTTCAATTCCCCTGGATCCCAGAAATCTATGGATCATCATCTTGGATACACTTGCTAGATGAGCGCCCATACATTCAGGATACAAAATTTGGAAGATCCACAATCTTTGGAATGAAAAGGATTCTCTTTCTCAGTTCTAAATGGCTTATTCCTTCTTTTAAGGTTGTGATACCCAGACTATTCCTAGACTCCATAGCCAGAGGAAATAGCATTTCAGAATCTACCTTGCCAAGCTCTTTGACGCTTATATTTTTCATTGAGATGACCTCTCATTCTTCTAAACCCCAAAGTGTATAGGCCCATTCTACTCAAACTCACCAAATAGTGCAGTTCTCATCCTCAGAATTAATCTGGGCAAACTTTGTTGCACCCCTATAACGTATGTATATCTCTCCTTAGTTATGGAAAACAAAACCATATACAATGCATCATTAAGCCATGTATAGTCAGTGATTCCCATGGAGATCAACAAATTAAAAGAACCAAATTTACCAAACAACTTCAACAAAGAAATGGACAAGATTTCACTTTAAATAACTTTTACTTTAACTGTCAAACCAAAATCAACACAAATTAAATATGAATTAACAGAGAAATCATGGTCGACAGATGCTTTAAAGTTCACAGAATAGCAGATACAACAGAGATAGATTTCATGGCTTTACAATGCACTACTCTCAGCATATACAGTCACAGATCCTTCAAAAAATTATTTTCCTCAGTTAGAATTCCAGCTCCTTTCTTCAAAGATGTGCCACCAAATTTCATCCAATAGCTGATTGTAATCAGGCAGGGCTCCGTAGGCACAATTCTGAACAAAATGGTCGACATTGAGAACGCTGTCAGCTCTGCTCACGCCAGTGTTAATGGCAGGGTTCCACCAGTATTACTTTTCTACAAAGCCCCAATGACAACTTTCTGACCGAGCCTGGTCAGTCAATTATTTTTACTGACAAAAACAGCTGTAACAACTTTGTATTGGCCTACTGTCAGATCCTGGATCCAGCCTTCATTTTCTTTAGCCTGTTTGCACTGCACAATTGGGTGACATAAATTTATATGGACCTGTATTTAACATCTGCTTTCAAACAGTTTCAGTTTCCCCAGAAACTTGACATTTCAAACATAATCAGAAATGCTGGAGAAACTCAGCAGGTCTATCAGCATCTGTGGAGAGAAAACAGAGTTAACATTTCAAGTCCAGGGGCATTTCTTCAAAACTTTTGTTTTATTTTAGCACGTAGTTTCAGTTTTACTTCCAAGTTAAAAAAAATTGAACCTTTTGAAACCAGTTTCAGTGCACCCAAATGAACATTCAGGAAGTCATTTGTTCAGAAAAGATTGCACGATGCTCCCGTAGCGGTCTGAGAATCTATGGATTCCATCACACATGTTCAATCACTGCAGCAGAAACTAAGCGCTGCCCACTAATTTAAATGAAGATGGTGTGCAGCCTAAAACTAAGCATGTTGCTAAGTGATTGCATGCCTCATAAGGGGAGACCAATTTGGCACGAGGCTTAATGCAATACAATGGCAAGGTTTTAATCACAGAAACAATGGACCCACCCACTGGTTGGAATGTCAAGGGTGAAAGTGCCTTCAACAGCCTTGGAAGCTACAACACATGTATCCACGTTCTGAGGAAGGTTCACCGGACCCGAAATGTTAACTCTGATTTCTCTTCACAGATGCTGAGCTTTTCCAACAATTTCTTTTGTAACTCATGTATGCAGTTCAGCCAATTTTGCCAATCGTATCTTTGCACAAATATGGGTGGCAGATGAGAAGACTGGACAAAACATAAATATAAAAAGATTAATGAAGAGGAACAAAGTGTGTGCAAGAAAGCTAGCTAGAAATATGTTTAAAGAACTAATAATACTGACAGGAAAAGAATTAGAAAGTGAGCACTGGTCCTATAGAATATGAACGTGGGGAGTTAATAAAAATAAATAATAAGATGGCAGATGAATTGAACAAGTATTATTCATCAGTATTCACCACAAAAGATACAATTAACATCCCAGAAATAGCTATAAATCCAGAAATGGAAGGGAGGGAGTAAGTCAAAGAACATTACAATCTCCAGGGAAATGGTACTGATCAAACTGTTGGGGTTGTGGCTAGGTTCCTCCACGCTGAAGGACTTCATCCTAAAATGTGGCATGTCAAATGGTTGTTGCATTGGTTTTAATTTCCCAATATTCCTTGATTCAGAGAAGCTTCCATTAGATTGGAAAATACTAACTGTAACATCTTTATTCAAAAATTAGGGACTCACAAAGCAAGAAACTATGGATTAGTCAGCTTAATATATCATAGAAAAAAATTTTAGAAACTACTATTAAAGACTTACAGAGGTTTATAAAAGCATGAGAGGCAGAGATAAATTGAATAGCAAAGGTCTTTTCCATAGGTTGGGAGAGTTCAAAACTAGACAGCATAAGTTTAGGATGAGCGGAGAAAGATTTAAAAGGGACCTGAGCAGCAACTTCTTCACACAGAGGGTGGTTCATACGTGAAAAGAACTGCCAGAAGAAGTGGTCGATGCAGATACAATTACAACATTTAAAAGATGTTTGGATATGTACATGAACAGGAAAGGTTTAGAGGAGGGATATGGGCCAAAGCAAGCAAATGAGAATAGATTAGTTTTGGAAACTTGGTCAGCATAGACAAGTTGGGCCAAATGGTCTGTTTCCATGGTGTATGACTCTATGACATCATTAAAGGGCACTTTGAGAAGCTTAAGGGAATCAGGCAGACTCAACATGGTTTGGCAAATGGAAATCATGCTTAACTAACTTATTGGAGTCCTTTGAAGAAGTGGCATATGCTGTGGATAAAGGGGAACAAGTGGATGTATTACACTTGAATTTCCAAATGGCATCAATGGCCTAGTGGTGTTATTGCTTGACGACAATTAATCTAGAGACCCAGAAAGCATTCTGGTGCTCTGGGTTCAAATGCTGCCACAGCAGATGGTGGAATTCATAATCAAAAATCTACTATAAAGAGTATAATGATGACCACTGTTGATTATCAGGAAAATCCTATCTGGCTCACTAGTTGTTTAAGGAACGAAGCTGCCATCCTTACCTGGTCTGGTCTACATGCAACTCCAGAATCTATCCTCTAGGCAATTAGACATGACCTAGCCAGTGGTGCGCCACAACTCACGAATGAATTAGCAAAAAAATTAATAAGGTGTCAGATCAAATATTGACATAATGGGTGGTAGATTCGTTAGCTAGCAGGAAAGAAAATAATTATTTTCTAGTTGGCAAGAGTGGTGTATAACAGGGATGAGTCATGGGGCTTCAACCTTTTACGATTTAAAAGTACTGTTTGCTGTACGCTGATGGCACAAAGAAATGTAAATGGTACAGAGGACATAAGGAATCTATAAAGAAATATGTAAAAGGAAAATACTGCAGATGTTGGGAAAATCTGCAACAAAAAAATAAAGTGTTGGAGAAACTCAGAAGGTGTGGCAGCATCTGTGGAGTGAGAAGAAGAGTTAGCAGAAAGAGTCCATTATGAATGAATCTCCACAGAGGTTTTGCTTCAGATTTCTAGCATCTGCACTATTTTGCTTTTATTTGAGTGTTTAATGCACTGCTACCTCTCTTCCAGATATGCCCACCCTGAAGATGTTTTGCTCTTCTCACCTTCTGCTCTGTCAAGTTTGTAAAAACCACCATTTTCCAACCCCTTCAGTTCTGAAGAAGAGTCATATTGGACTGAAAACATTAACTGTTTCTCTTTCCACTAGTGCTATCTGACCTGCTGAGTTTCTCCAGAGCTTTTTGTTTTTGTTACAAAGGGATATAGTTTGAATGGGAAAATATCTGGTAAATGGAGACTTATGTGGGGAATTGTGAAATTGCCCATTTTAACAGGAAGGATAAAAATATGCATATTATCTAAATTGTGAGAGATTTCAGTGTCTGAGACACAGTGGATTCTTGGTGTCCCTGTGCAAGAATCACAAAAGGAATGTTATCAATTACTATGACAGAAAGTGAAAACAAAAGAAGGAAGCTCCAAAAAAGAGTCAGACTCGATATATTAATTACTTTTCCCTTTTCACAGATGCTGTCAGAACCATCCCACTGCATATCTCAAACATTTTCTATTTTAATTTCAGATATCCACTACCTGACGTATTTTGATTTTATTTGTAAACACGGTATGGTTATGCTTCAGATTGATTGGTTGATTGCTTGATTTATTGTTGTCACGTACCGAGATACAGTGAAATGTGTTGTTTTGCATACAGATATACAGGGTATCAGTTAGATCACATCCATTGTACTGCATACAATATTGGATTCCTCATTTAAGGTAAGATGTAATTAGAAACATTGGAAGCAGTTCGATGAAGGTTTATTAAAGCTAGAATGGGCAGGTGATCTTATGAGGAAAATGAGGCTTGGAAGTGTGAGAGATGACTTGATTGAAACATTTAAGATCCTAGGTGTCTTGGCAGGGTGGATGTTCATTAGATGTTTCTTTATGTGGGTAATCTAGAACTAGGTGTTACTGTGTAAAAATAAAAAGATGCCCATTTTTATAGAGAACAAGTTATTCCTCAGGATGCCGTGAATCTTTGGAACTGTCCTTCACAAAAGGCACTGGAAGCAGAGTCTTTGAATATTTTTAAGGCCAAAGTAGACAGATTGTTGGCAAGGGGATGAACAGTCATTGGGGATAGTCAGGAATATAGCGTCACGAAAGCAGCTATGACGTGATTTAATGGCAGAGGAGGTTTCAGGAGCAAACTGGGCTACATGTGATCCTAATTCATACGTTTCTCTGTAATCAAACATCCTACTTGAACTCAAAATGAACTTACAACCCCATATTCTATTCATCCATCTCCACAACATCATTCTTTCCATTCTGTTCTTTCTGTAGCTCACCCAAAGCATTAGAACATAGAACATAGAACAATACAGCGCAGAACAGGCCCTTCGGCCCTCGATGTTGCGCCGACCTGTGAACTAATCTAAGTCCATCCCTCTACACTATCCCATCATCATCCATGTGCTTATCCAAGGACTGTTTAAATGCCCCTAATGTGGCTGAGTTAACTACATTGGCAGGCAGGGCATTCCACGCCCTTACCACTCTCTGAGTAAAGAACCTGCCTCTGACATCTGTCTT
>JAHRHZ010000040.1:36143425-36179992 GCA_024137785.1 Ginglymostoma cirratum | reverse complement strand
TCTAGGCCCGAAACGTCAAGTTTTCCTGCTCCTATGATGCTGCTTGACCTGCTGTGTTCATCCAGCCCCATGCTTATTGTTAGCAACTGTTCAGAGTAAAGTGAATAATACTTACTTACAAATGTAAGGGCTTTACAATATGCAATCTTTAATGTATTATTTTGCTACATTATATGTTGCAAGCTGAAGATTGTTAAACTTGAGAGGGTGGAAAAAACTTTACAAAGATGTTATCAGGACTGAATTATAGGGAGAGGCTGAATAGTCTGGGACTTTTGTCCCTCGAGTATCGGAGGCTGATGGGTGACCTGATAGAGGTTTACAAAATCAGGTGGGGCATAGATAGGATGAATAGCCAGGGCCTTTTTCCAAGGGTGGGGGGAGTCTAAAACTAGAGGGCTTAGGTTTAAGGTGAGAGGGACAAGATTTAAAAAAGACCCGAGGGGCAACTTTTTCACACAGATGGTGGTGTGTGCATGGAACGAGCTGCCAGAGGAAATGGTGCAGGAGGTTGCAACTACAACATTTAAAAGGCTTCTGGATGAGTACATAAATAGGATGGTTTTAGAGGGATAATGGGCCAAAGGTTGGCAGATAGGACGAGGTCAGATTGGGATGTACGGTCAGCACAGGCGAGTTGGACTGATGGTCTGTTTCCATACTGTACGACTCTATCTGCATCAAAGTGACATGTCTGGAGTAGGACAGGTTACATCACATAATTAAAACTACCAGGGCAGGGATCTAGGTTGTTCCAATGACTCGCAATGGTTTGTGGCCAAATGTCTGAAAATTCCTTCTTGTTAAATTTAACCTCTACAAACATAAAATGCTAGGGTAAATTCCTCCTTAGTGAAACCCGCAAACATTTCAAAGGTCACAAATACAACTGATTCCAGACAAAAATATATCTGATCCAAAGCATGAAATAACAAATGAATCAAAACTTCCCATTACACTCAATTCCTGATCCAAGGACAATAAGTCAAGTACAAGATCCTAATCCTCACATAAAATGTTCCCCATCATCCTGTTTTTAAGCTCTGCGAGCTAAAGTACACCATCACCGTGGCCAAATTTCACCTGCAGACAGAAATCTGATCACTGCTGTGTAAAACAAGTTTTTGTTCTGTGGTCTCTGTTGAGATTGAATTCCTGAATGACCTATAGTATAAACCTTTGGCAACTGGCTGTTTTTCATCTGCTGTTTGCAGAAGCTGGATACTCAAACTGAACTGAACTTGGCAGAGCACCATTAGCAGGAGTCAACCATGTTAAGTAGCATAAGTAGGTAGTCCACATATTGAACAAGAAAGCATATAAAGTTCATTGGAGTAATGCACTGATTATACAGCTCTGCTATTCCCAGAGTCATCACAAAACATACAAGTTTTTAAAAAAAATGTCAGGTTCGCCAACTTAGCTGATTTTCTGACTGAGATTAATAGAAAGTTCAGATCAAGTTTCTGTAGTGAACAAGAATCACTATTTATTACGAGCAATTTGATTTCAGCTACAGCTAAAGAACCTTCAGCATATAATACTAATTAAAACCCTTAAGTGCCTTATAAAATTCCCCTTACACACACACAGACAGTAAACAGGCAAGGTAAAATAGATTATGGTCAAAGGGAAAGTAAACTGGAAACACAGTGCAGTAGTCTTTGATCCCAGGTACCACAGTTGTGACGATCTATATGACTCATTTGTTGGCCACCATGTTGGTCCTATCATCTTTCTCCAGATGCTTCCACTGATTGGTAACAGACACAAGGTGGCTGATTCGCACTTAAAAATTCTGCCTTACCAGTTAAAAGTCATAGCATATAACTGTTGCAGGCAAGATAAATTGGGTTTATTTAGGATTGCAGCAAGTTTCTGACTGCAAAGAAACTGGGGAAGAACTGAACATTTCTGAAGAAGTCATATCAGACTTGAAACATTAGCCAGGTTTATCTCTCCAAAGGTGTTTCCAGACCTGTTGAGTTTCTCCAACATTCTGTGTTTATAAATGAACATTTCGCTCTCTCTCTCTAACTTGTTCCCAGATCCAAGCTGTTGAGTTATCTGAGAACCAGTCACACAGTTGTTAGCAACCAAAAAGGTCGTTGTCATTGATAAATGATCACAGTCCATTGACCAATTCTGTTGTCAAGAAAAGCTGCTTCTGGAACAACCCCTCAGCTCAACAGCATTTGCAACTCAAAAGTTCAATTATTGCTTGTTCAAAAAGTTGCCGATACAATGCTTACAATGGGTGTCAGGTTATCTGCTTTACAAAATATGCAGCACCCTTGCCAAAATACTGGTTCTAAAATAGTTCCTGCTCATTTCAGTCCAGCTTTTAAAAACACAGAATAAAAAGACATGGTCCTTTCATGCCTTAAGAAAATGAAATGCCATTTTAAAAATATGTTCATTACAGATTGTGTGATATACAAACAACAAAATAAACGTACATCCAATTATTTTTCCTCTCTCCTCTTACCACCTTAGTCTTAGCATTTCTTAAACCTTTAACTTTTCCAAAAATTTTACATTCAGGGCAATGCAATTGTGATTATGTTATCTTTTCCAGTAATATAAATAGATTTACAATAAATGGTTGTAACAAAAGACTCCACATGAATAGTCTCACACTCCCATTTTTAAACTTCTCAAGGAAGGCTTGTAGATCCTGATCAGTGCAAATTAACGGTTTCTTGTTTCCAAGTCAGATATTGACCTCAAAGTCTTGAAGGGCTGACAACAATCCAAAAGTCTCTTTTTGTGTGGTAGAGTACTATTTCTGATACTGGTTGTTTCTTAGACAAGTAAGCAACTGGTTTTTCTTTTACCAAAGCATCATCCTGTAACAAAACAACACCCACCCTCAAATCATTAGCTTCAATTATCATTTTGAAAGGTCCAGAAAAATTAGGGATGGCCCTGATTAATTAATTCATTACTGAGATTGCCATCTCTCACATGATACTTGGTACTCTGCTCACCACACAAATTTTCAGTTTCTTAAACAAAAATTTTAAAGGCTCAACAATCATATTGTTGTTTCAAACTGGTTTTTGAAAGAGTGGAGTTAAGATAATCAGGTAACCTGACCCACAGCAAGCATCGTGTAAACAACTGTTTGAACAAGCAGTAACTGAAGTTTGAGTTGTAGGCAATTTTTGAGCCAAGGGAGTAAACAAAAGCATCTTTTGTTGGCAACATTGGTCTATGGACTAGTGACCACTTTTCAATGACTACGACTTTCTTGCCTACCAACAAGTGAGTGATTGGTTCATAAGGAACTAAATAGCTTGGAGCTGTGAACGAGTTACAGAGAAAGAAGTCTTCAAAGTCTCCCTGATCTCTGCAATCAAAACATACAGTAAACCTGAAGAAATCTAGTTTATCTTCCCTCCCACAATTGTTGTAAGCTATTTTGTTTAACTGATAAGTCCGACTTCCTAATAAGTAAACTGGCCACCTTGAGTCTCTCACCATCCAGTGGAAGCAACTGGAGAAAGATGACTTCAGCAACATGCTGGCCAGCAGAACGGTCATAAAGATCATCTCAACAACAGCACCTGGAAACAAAGACTAATGAACTATCTTTCCAGTCTTTCCCATGAGACCACAACCAATTTACCTTGCTTTCAGTCTGTTCATGTGTAAGGGGAGTTTACAAGGGATTAGTTTTAATTAGTGTTTTAATATGCCAACAGTTTCCAACTATTTCTCTGCAGCTGAAGTCTAATTACTTGTAATAAATATTAATTCTTGTCAGTCCATGCTTTGCTTCATTCTGGCAAGTCAGGTAAATGGCAGAACTTTGCGTTCTTTATAAAATCTTTAACAATTGTGATGACACCAGGAATAGCAGGGGTGGTTTCCACGATTTTATTTCAAGTGAGTCGTAACACAATTCAAATGGCTAAATCCAGGAGATTCATTTGGGGAATCTCTGGTAGCAATCAATAAGAACTCTAATCCTTTATCCCAATTCTCTGGGCATTCATGACAGTATATCTGAATCATTGTTTTGAGAGTGTGAAGCTCCATTTACTTGCAGATGATAAAAAAAAAGTTGGAGTCAACTGTGATAATAGTGTGGAGCTGGTGGAACACAGGAAGCCAGGCAGCATCAGGGGAGCAGAAAAGCTGACATTTCGGGTCAGGACTCTTCTGACCTGAAATGTGAGCTTTTCTGCTCTTCTGATGCTGTCTGGCCTCCTGTGTTCCTCCAGCTCCACACTATGTTATCTCTGACTCCAGCATCAGCAGTTCTTACTATCTTGAAGTCATCTGTTTCTGTCTGAAATAATTTCACGGAGGCCAGTATCTCGTAACCAAGTTACCCGCTATGTACACAAGGAAAATCTTTGACTTTGTTCCAGCCTCGTCAGAGTCAACTCCCAGTGTATCAGGATATCTGACACTCCAGACTTTATCTGTCAGCCAGGGCTCCCCAACAGGACCAGATTAACAGCCTCACTCAGGGAACTCATGTTCTATGAGGTCCACCTGGCTGTCATTGTTAAAATCACTACATCCCTCCCGCTCCGGGTCTGAGGACATATGCCACTTGTTTTCTTGTAGCTCCCCCAGCACGTTTTAGCACTGGATCAGGTTCCTCCGACTCTGCATCGAATACGAGTGATGTGTTATGCACGGTAGCTCGCCTCTTAATTCTTGGAGGGTCTCGGAAGAAATTCATTTTCTTCTTCAGGTGGCAAAGGCGTCAAGGTGGTGACATCTGCCAAGTCCATCTCAGATTCAACACTTTACAGAGAGGGAGAACGAACAGATTCGACCTGCCTTTCTGACTGTCCTGAGGAGGTGGGCACATTTTGCTTCCATCCCATTTGCAGGTTTCCAGCTTCCATTCAGTCCATGTGCTTGTTCAGAACCGTCGCACCTACCCGAACTTTATATGTCACTGGATCTGACTTCGCATCGACCATGTCTCTTACCCATCATGGGCCATTCCCATAGTTCCTGCACCAAACTTCGTCCCCTGAAGTAATGTGTCTCTCTCGCTTAGTGGAATCTTGTGTCTAGCAATGGTGTTCCTGATGCCATTTCACCCTCCTTCCTCAGGTCCAGGAAGATCAGATTTAACCTGGTGTGGAGTCTCCTCCTCATGAGCAACTCTACTGGAGCTAGACCTGTAGATGCATGAGAGGTGGTCCATTAATCAAACAGGACAGTTTGTTATCTAGTGAAGCTGTAGGCTGTTTCTTTAAACTGCCTTCAATGTTTGGACTGCTCTTTTTGCCAGGCCATTGGATGATGGATGGCATTTAGCTGTCTTTATATGTCAAATGCCATTTGACTTTAGGAAATATTCAAATTCTGTGCTGGTAAACAATGGCCTGTTGTCTGTGGCCAACACTTCTGCGAGTCCATGTATTACAAAAGACGCATGCAGTTTTTCTAACATCATCCCTGTGTTTCTATCCGTGTCCAACCACTTTGAATGAGCGTCTACAATGACTAGGAACATTGAGCCCATGAAAGGACCTGCATAATCGACATGTAACAGAGGCTAGGGTTTACCCAGCCATTCCCATGAATGTGGAGGAGCTGCTGGCAGTAATTTGTGTTGTGGTCTTGTTGGCATTCTGAGCACTGCCTTACCAACACAGCTAAATCTGCATCCAATCCTGGCCACCTGACATAACTTTTCACCAACATCTTCATTTCGGAAACCTGCGGGTGACCTAGGTGGAGTTCAGTCAGTATCTAACAGTCACTTTGCTTGGGACAATCACTCTTGTTCCCCATAATAATATGCCATCCTCTACTGTGATCTAATCTCTCTACTGTGGTCCAAGAAAGTTTCAATTTTGGCTCTGGCAGCCGTTTGGTATCGCCCCCCTCACCACCAATTGTTTCAGTTTAGCCAGGACCAGAGATCTTTCTGCGTCCAAAATCTGATACTGACTGGAAGTGTGCCCAGAAAATTTGAAACCATTATGGAGTCTTCCAGCGGCAGTACCACCGCTGGTGTATCTGACAGCAGGAGGTGGCTCAATGCTTCCACAATCGCTACTTGGCCTCCCGGATGATGTTCCAACTTGAAATTATATGCATGTAGTATTAGAGCCAACTACTGAGTTCGGCCTGAAGCTATGAACAGCACTGCCTTATTCTCTTTAAGTAGACCTAGCAGGGGTTTATGGTTCATTATTATTACAAGTTTACAACTGTAAAGGTATTGGTGGAACTTCCTGATTACAAATATGACCGCCAAACCTTCCTTCTCTATCTGGGCATATTTACGCTCTGCATTAGCCGAAGTCCGAGATGCATACGCTTTTGGGTTTTCCTCTCCACTGGGCCACCCATCAGCTAATATCAGCCCAATGCCATTCAGGGAGGCATCGTGTGTCAATACCGGATCTCACTTGAGATCACAGTATGCAAACACCTTAGAGGATGACAGCTGTTTTTTCACTTCCTTGAAAGCTATAGCTTGACTACCTGACCATGTCCAAGGTTGCCACTTTTTTTGTAGTTGATGCAAAGGTACCAGAATGAAGGCCATGATGAAATGTATGAACTTTCTATAATAATTCACCAGCCCAAGAAAATATCTAAGCTCCAGTACAGATATGGGAGCCAGGACATCTATGATAGCCCTCACTTTATCTTCCAATGGGTGTAACCCGGTCCTGTGGACTCCATAACCCAAGTATGTCACTTGGGATGCCTGGAAGACACATTTTTCCCTTTGAAGGCATATGCCCACTTGGGAGAAATGTCTATGGACTATGTCCAAGTTCTCTAAAGTGCTCCTTCCTTGTTATTAGCACATCATCTAGAGAAATGCCAACATGGGGTAGACCTTGTAAAATGTTCTTCACTGTCCACTGAATAATTGTACAGGCAGATGATAACCCAAATGGCAGTCTTGTATATTGGTACAAACCCTTATGGGCATTACTGGAGCACACTTCTGGGAATCCTCACCTAACTGCAATTGCAAGTACGCATGGCTCGTGTCCAGCTTCAAGAACGATAGCAGCCCCCACCCCAGCCAGTTTTGCATATAAATCCTCAACGCAAGAGATTGGGTATTTATTCTGCTGCGAAAAGCAGTGTATCATTTGTAGAAACTCCCCACAAAAGTGAACCAACCCATTGGGCTTCACAATTAGTACCATTGGTGCTGTCCATTCTGCAAACTGGACTGGTTTGATGATTCCTTTGCTTTCCAGCCTTCTGATTTCTGCCTCTACTTTTACCCATAAGGCAAATGGCACTAGGCGGGCCTTGCAGAATCGTGCAATTGTTTCCTGGTCAACATCCAAGGTGATCTTGAGTCCATTGATAGTCCTTAGACCTTCCTGAAAAAGTCTGGTTTTTAATTACGACTTCACTCAGGTAGCCATTTGCAAATTGAAAAATGTTAAGCCAATCCAGGTGAATCTTTCTCAACCAATTTCGCCACATCAAGCTTGCGCCTGAGCCTTTTACTGCGATAATTGGTAACTGAACCAACTGTTTTTTCATAAGAGACCGGAATCGAAGTTGTACCTTTGTCTAGCCGAGGTCCTGCATAAACTTAAGGGTTGAAGTCCACAGCGAAATTTTTTAAAGACTGGTTCTACGATCACTGAAACAGCCATGCCAGTATCAATTAGAACTGGGTGACCATTTAACCAGTTTGTTTATTTTGATTCATTCTTATTTGGATGTGGTTAAGTAATTTAACTGTTGCAACCCAGATGTAGGTGGATTTTCCAGGGTGTGCACAATGAGTTCTCTTCCTTAATTTAGATCTAGTGGGAGTCTTTTGCTGTCTCGAGTCCGCATACCGGCTGCAACCACAATGGACTGTCAGTCCAGATCCTGAAGAAAATTTTAGTCATTTGAGTGAGGATTGGCTTTGTTTTGGGGTTTTGCTGTGGGCTGGCCAAAAGTCCGTCTGTTCAGGCGTTGTCCTGTGTGAGGGTATGCACTCAAGTTTCTACCCTCGGGTGACTGTCTGCGTGGAGTTTGCATGTTCTCCCTGTGTCTGCGTGAGTTTCCTCCCACTGTCCAAAGAAGTGCAAGCTAGGTGGATTGGCTGTGCTAATTTGCCCATAATGTTCAGGGATGTGTAGATTAGGTGGGTTATAGGGGGATGGGTCTGGGTGGGATGCTCTGAGGATCAGTGTGGATTTGTTGGGCCGAAGAGCCTGTTTCCACACTGAAGGGATTCGATGATCTATGTTCAGTCGGCCTGGTGAAGGTGTCCTTTTCCATCTTGCAACTCATACGCTCCACTTTCCGCACTTCCCAATGATAATGCCAGTTGTACTGCCTGTTTGACATTCAATTGGGCTTCAGCTAGTAGGCACTTTTACGTGGTTATGTCATTAATCCCACAAACCAGGCAGCATCTGTGGAGGGGAAACTGAAGGAGTCAAAAATCAAGGAGGGGATATGTGAATACTTTGAAATTTTTCAGTCAGTCAGGGTTTCATGCCAGGTAGGTCGTGCCTGACTTTTTTGGAGGATGTGACTAAGGTAGTGAATGGGAGAATGCCTATGGATGTTGTTCATGTGGACTTCCAGAAGGCATTTAATGAGGTCCGGCACAAGAGGCTGCTAACTGAGGTGAGTTAACTCGAAGGATGTAGGGCAAAAGATTGTGGGTAGGGAACATGACATGACCTAAGTTAGCATAGGGTCTAGTTTAGTGGACATAGGTTAGCAAGGAGGGACATTGGGGGGATGACTGGGAGGGCAGACGTTGGCATGATGGGACATAAGGCTGAGGTGTGTGTGTGTGTGTGTGTGTGTGTGTGTGTGTGTCCATGGAGGTGGTGGGGGGTGTTGGCGAAGAGATAAGCTGGTGCAAGAGTTTTTCATTTCATTATAGCTTTAACTAAGTCCCGGGTTACCAAGGCTGCCCTATCACCTGGGTCAAGTCTGCACTAGGCAGACCACAGTTGCTTCTGCATTGCTCAGCTCTACAAATCTAACTTGGGAGCAAACATTGCAGGGTCAAGCACAACACTTGGCAGTTCCACATTCATTCATTTCACCAATTCATTGGAATGCAAAATATTTTTGCTTCTCCCAGGATGCATTCAGGTGCAGCAGACCATTTCTTTCCCTACCCACTCTAACACCCACTGCATAAGTAGTCAAGGGAACCCTGCCAGAGGCATACCAAAATATGTTTGCATGGTTAGTCAGGCAACTGCAAAGGTCAATTTCTACATGCAAATTTATATATACAGTAATGTCTGGCTCCTCCAGTCAGCCCAGGAATTGCCCACAGTCCCTATGCCAATGACACTCCCCACCGCACTTCAACAACCTCATTCTACAGATATAAACAGAAAACATTCCTTCAGTTAGCACATTGCCAGATTGGGAACATTACATTTGTTGTATGTTAACAAAAACCAGACACTGTGCATGTGAGGTGCACGTCTCAGTGGTGAGATAATTTACAATTCAACCAAAATTACAGAAGATAATTCTCCAACCAGTGGATCTAATTTTAAATTAGATTCACATATGCATTTGTACAACTGCATATGCCATAAGCACAAATGTATTTGCTCATTACGAACTCTTGTTAACTTTAAAGTACAAATTCAACCACAAACAATTCAAGATTGTATTAATTTTTGAAAAATGTATTCACTCGTTGGACATGGGCACCTCTGGCTGGGCCAGCATTTATTGCCCGTCCCTAGTTGCCTTTGAAAAGGAGGCAGTGAGCTGCCTTCTTGAACCACTGTAGTTGATTTACAAGTTCAAATGCTGACTGATTTTAGATTTAGCACCCAGCATTTGTACTTCCCATTCACTCACAGCCTAGAACAACCAAGATGGTTGGAAGCCAACAAACAAAAATTGTTACAGGTGTGACATATCTTCAGAATATTCTAAATGTGGCAAAGACAGAGGCCAGGAGTAAATTAAGTTACAACACACATCCATTCAATAATCACCTATTGTAAATAAATGTATGTTAACATTTCTGCTTCCACAAGAAATTACATTTTGTTTATTTGAATAGATTGGATTGATTTTGATTGTGTTATTATCCTGTCTAATGGCTTGGAACTTTTGACTTTTAACACAAATCCCATATGTGAATCATATCATAGTAGGTTCTCAGTTTCTTTAGCATTGTTTCAGCCTTGGAGACACAGCCTGAGGGATTTTGTTTCTGCTGAGAAAGAACTCAGAGAGTTCCCTCTACAGGCAAAACAGCTCACCTTGCTACCATCGATACAATTGAAATCAAAACCTCATCTCACCTGAACCTTGAATATCAAATATTGACTTATTTTGTCAGCTGTAAAAACAGACTGTTTGTTATGAATGGAACATTGTGAATAGGTCAAAACCAAGTCTGATCATAACAATGCCTTAACAAGAATGACTTAATTAAATAATTTCTGGGAAGGAAATGGTTAAGTTATTTTGCACTGCTGAACTGCTCATCTCTTATCATACCCTACCTGATCCTTGCTTTACCTCTCACAAATAACCTAACTTAGCACACAGTATGATAATGGTGCTGACAGTCTGTTGTTTCAGATCAAGTTAAAAGGCTGGAATGTCTGTAGGGTTCAATATGGAAAAAACCTCTAGAAATCTTTGTGAGTCTACATTCAAGTTATATCTTAACTCTAGTAATTAGTTGTCCAACAAGTAATAAATCTTGCTTTTTTTCCCTCAATGGAATAAAAGTCTGCAACAGCCTCAGTAATAATGTATGACACAACTAAAAAGAGAGATTGACAATTTAGCATTGTGAGTCAGAGAACATTAACAAGATTTGGCTATCTGCTATGCAATTATGGAAAGGCTTATAGTACATCCAAAGAGAATTGAAAACGTACTGGCTCTTTAGTAATTAGAGGGTACCTGCAACCCAAGTACACAGTATGAAACACAGTCACGGTTTTAAAGCCCAGCTGTCAACATTCACTAACATACCTTTAGCTACCAGCAATGGTCAAAGAATATCTTCAGAACCATGGGACAAGGTGGTTGAGCTCCATATCAAAAGCTTTCTTTGGCATTAATTACCAAAATTTGGTTTGAGTCAGCCATTATTCACATTACATTGCCAAATAGAAAAAATACTCAAAAGGTGTTGCATGATTGGATTCATGCTCTATTCACTGATGGATAACTATCGATAGACGCGTTTCTTTAGAGGCAAAATCATACTCATACTCAATATCTTAATTTCACAGTCTTGTATTCCTACTCTGATTCTATTTGTCATCCTTCCACATCAGTTATTGAAAGTAAACAGGCAGGTGCAGGATAACAAATTGGAAGGCAAATGGTATGTTGGCCCTCAGTGCAAGAGGTCTTGAGTTCAGAAGTAGGGATTTCTTAATGCAGTTATATTAGGGCTCCGGTAAGACCACACCTGGAGTACCGTGCAATTTTGGTCTCACTACCTAAGAGAGGATACACTTTCCATGGAGGGAGTGCACCAAAAGTTCACTAGGCTGATACCAAAGATGGCTGGACTGTCACTTGTTCAACTGGGCCTGTATTCACTGGAGTTTAAAAGAATGAGAGGAATCTAATTGAAACATATAAAATTCTAACAGGGCTAGGTAGACTAGACGCAGGGAGGATGTTTCCCCAGGTTGGGGATTTTAGATCCGGGGTCACAGTCTCAGGATACAGAATATGCTATTTAGGACTAAGAATAAGGAAACATTTCTTCATTCAGATTGTGGCTAACCTGTAGAATTCATTGCACAGACAGTTGATTCACTGAGTATATCCAAGAAAGAGACTGGAGAGTGGGAATAAGGAGTTCAGATAAAGCATCGGTCACAATCGAAGGGCCAAATTGTCTACTCCTGCTCCTAGTTTCTATGTTCCTGTAATACCATAGGATATAGGGACAAAGTAGAGCATTCTGCACATCGGGCCCACCCCTTCAACCAATGAGATCATGGCTGATCCGATAATCCTCAACTCCAATTTTCTGTCTTTACTCCATAACCCCTGATTTCCTTAATGATTAAAAATTTGTCTATCGCAGAACTGAATATACTTATGGCTGAGCTTTGATAACTGTCTATAGTAAAAAATTCCACGGATTCATTACCCTGTTAGAGAAGAATTTCCTACTCATTTCTATATTAAAGGCGACCACTTACTCTGAGATCATGCCCTCTGGTCTTAGCCTATTCCAAAAGCTGAAACAACCCCTCGGCATTCACTCTGTCAACTCCCCTAAATTTCAACAAAGTCCTTCATTTTACACTCCAACAAGTACAGGCCCAATCTATTCAACTTCTCCTCATAAGAGTGTCCCTCCAAGCCCAGGATCAAGCTTCTCTGGACTGCCTTCAATGTCAGTACATCTTTCCTGAGATAATGGGACCAAAGCGTTCACCAGGCAACTAGGGATAGCAATAAATGCCACCCAGCAAGCGACACCCACATCCCATATGTAAATAAAAATAGTGTCCCTGTATAGTTATAGCAAGACTCCCTATTTTTATGCTTCATTTCCTTTGAAATACAGGCCAACATTCCATTTGCCTTCCCTATTATTTGCTGAATTTGAATGCAGTAATGAGTTACCTTTATTGTAAGGAAGTGTTTTAAAGCTCTTCACAGGGACATTTTTGAAGAAAAGCTGGTGCCAAGTCACAAACTGATATTACGGCAGATGACCAAAAGCTTGATCAAAGGGACTGGTTTCAAGGAACTCATTAACAGGAAAGAATGGCAAAGGGGTGGAGAAGATTAGGGTGAGAATTCCAGGGCTTAGGTCCTAGGCAATTATAGACATGTCCAGCAGTCAAGAAGGAACTAAAATTGGTGATGCTCAAAGGACTAGATTAACAGAACACAGATATTGTGGAGGATTGAGAATCTAGAGGATAGGAAATTGAAATCAAGGTCGAGAAGTATAGAATTTTAACCAGGAGAAAGTAAGAGAGTATAGGGTTAGGAGTCAAAAAGATCTGGTTAGGATATGGGTAAGAGCTAGGATATGGGTAAGAGTTTTGAATTATCCCAAGTTCATAAACATTAGAGTGTGGGAGAGCGACCAGAAGCAACATTGCTCTAGTAAATCCAGTGATAACAAACGTGGGATGAGGGTTTCATCAGGTGAGCTCAAGCAGAGGTAGAGTCTGGCAATGATACAGAGGTGGAAACAAGCAGTCTTGTTGATGATAACAGTCAAAAGTTCAAATTTCAGTCAAAGCTTGAAAACATGCAACTGTTGGGAAGACAAATGTAGTCAGTTATGGATGAGAATAAGTTACTGCTGAAAGTGGTAATACGGTAAGCATTTCTATCTTCAAATGTGGGGCTCTCTCCTTTAAATCCAATGTCAACAACATTCTCCTGAATAAAAAGCCCTAACCGCCAAGATCCTTGCAAACAGCAGCCAATCTTCAACTTCCCTTTCCTCTCCAAAATCCTTGAGAGCATTGTTGACTCCCAAAATGGTTCCCACCTTTCTGAGAATTCCAAATTTGCACTCTTCTAAGCAGGTTTCCACCCATGCCACAGAGAATTGGCTCTCATCAAATTCCATACAATGGGACAGTGCTAACTCAGTGCAAATTTGATGGTCTGAAGGGCCTCTTCTGTACTGTATGATTCTATGATAAACTTTACCTCTTCATCCTTCTCAATATGGGTGACATACACTATGCCAGCGCCTCTTCATGTTCATCCTGCTGAGTGGCACTGCTCCCACATTCTAATCTTACCCATCTAATCATAGCCAGAGAATCACTTACTCTGACTTTCCTTCTTGCTCCTCTCCGGCAATTTAACTTCCCATGTCTCCCAAAGATCGCTTCCTGGTCTGTTCATACTTCTCATTGACATCTTACCCCTCAGCGATAGCCTCTAAAGGCAAAGTGTTAGTTTTTGAACGTATGCTGCTTGTACCTGGTTTTTCAGCTCCTGCTTCAAACTCTACTCACTAGCTACTGATTTCAACTCTCTCCCTGAGAACAGTTCATAATTTTGGTGACACATTTGATTCCAAAATGGTCTTCTATAATTGTGGAATCACTAAGTAATTAGCCACAGTCCACAAATGATCATAGGCATCTCCCTCCATTAGAGAAGGTGAGAGAGATAAACACATACAGTCAGGCATACAAGATAACAGGCATGGGGCTGGATGAACACAGCAGGTCAAGCAGCATCATAGGAGCAGGAAAACTTGATGTTTCGGGCCTAAACCCTTCATGGTTTAGGCCCGAAACGTCAAGTTTTCCTGCTCCTATGATGCTGCTTGACCTGCTGTGTTCATCCAGCCCCATGCCTGTTATCTCGGATTCTCCAGCATCTGCAGTACCTTTTATCTCTGATACAGTCAGGCATACAGTTGTATGTAGCTTGAGAAATACCACTTGCAAGCAAGGAGCAGGGTAAGGAGGCAAACGGTCCATGAACTAACACTGGTGGGATGGGGATTGAACCTACAGCATTGATATTAATCTGCATTACACTTGTGTCACCTAGACAACCATGCTTTCCAACTCCATTCATTATCACAACCGTGCCAACACCAAAGCTGCCTATTCCTCACTGACTACTGCTCATTTGCTGTAGAAATGCCTTTATTACCTCTAGATCTGACTATTTCAACACATAAAAACCGAAAGAACTGCCGATGCTGTAAATCAGGAACAAAAACAAAGTTGCTGGAAAAGTTCAGCAGGTCAGGCAGCATCTGTGAAGAAAATAATCAGATGTTTTCTTCACAGATGCTGCCAGACTTGCTGAGCTTTTCCAGCAACTTTGTTTTTATTTCAACACATATCTGGCTTATATCCACAGTTAACCGTCCACAAACTTTAAGTCACCCAAAACACTGCTATCATATCTTACCTCACACAAGTTCTGTTCCCCTATTATCTCAGTGCTCACTGACCTACAATGGCATCCTGCCAAGCAAGGACTTTTCCCATTCTTGTTTTCAAATCTCTCCTTGCTTTTGCCTTCTCTATCTCTGTAATTTTCTGCAGGCCAACAATATTACAAAATATATGCAGTCCTCTAATTATGACCTCCAGTGCATTCTCAATGATAGTTGTTCTAATATTGACGGCTATGCCCTCGGTTGCCTGCACACCAAGCTCTGGCATCCCCTCCTTACAACTTCCCACCCCTCTACTTCACTTTCCTCTTTAAGACACTACTTAAAACCTACCTCTTTAATCAAAGTTTTGATAATCTAACATTATATCACTTTTACATGACTGAAAACAGCAAATGCTGGAGATCACAGCAGGTCAGACAACATCCATGGAGAGAGAGCAAGCTAACGTTTTGAGTCTAGATGACTCTTCATCAGAGCTGGTCAGTATCATATTTTGCTTAAAAATGCTCCTGTGAAGCACCCTGGCGTGCTTAAAGATGAAATATAAACTGCTGTTGGCATCGTAATTTGGCGCCTTTTAAATTCACTCTTGGGATATATGGCAATGGTTCAAAGACATTTATTATCTATTCTTAATAACCTTGACAAGTTGGTGATATTCCTTTTCTTGAGCCGCTGCTAGCTTTTCTTATTCTTTACAATAGCTTTATATAATTTTAGGATTGTTATGCCACCTTGCAGAACATCTAAAAGTTAACCATGTTGGCATGCGACTGAAATCAGATAAAGATCATTCCATAGCATGACGGACAGTTTCCTTTCTTAAAGGAACATGAACCAGTTGGGTTTTTACAACATCCAACAGCTTCATGGTCACTTATATCAGACCATGTTTTTGTAAAGTCTGATTTTTAAAACTAAAATCAAATTCTTAAATTACATTGATGATAGCCATATCCTCCAGAGGCTGGCTGTTCAGAACGGCATTGGAAGAGGTGAGTGGGAACAAAAACTCAGATGACCAAGCAGGCTCTGAGAAAACAGGTCAATGAATAGTCCACCTCTTAGCCAGAATCATGCCAGAGTTGGGGTCCTGAGTCACCTCGGCCAATGGCGAACTCATTCTCTGGATTACTCGCCCAGTAACACTGTACTACAGTAAAGAAAAGGAAATTTTCAGGACTTTACCAGAATTTGTTTTTAGCACCTTCAAATGCTCTGCTGGTTAGCACAATAGTAGTGGATCTGTACAGACAATGAAACTCCAAGGATTTTTCTTGGGGTTCTGCGTTCAATTAGCCAGTTCCAACAGAGATGGCAGGAAACATCCCACAATGTGCCTCAATGCCTCCTGAGATACGTGGCAGAATACGTACTGCAGTTTCTGTTTCTGATTACTATCAAGCACTCTTAGTTAATGATGAGTGATCATTGATATCAAATGAAGCAAGATCGTGTATAGCTATGAATTCTTAAATACTCAGCTAAGTATCACTGCTTGTGTTCACATAATCAGGATAATCATATCTATAAGTTGCTGCAAGGATCTAGCTTCTATAGCAAGCTACCCAAGTAAGAATTAAATGCCCTCAAACAAAATGAAGAGGGAGGAAAGACCCTGACCTTTCTTTTATCCATTCACGTGATAAGGACGTCACTGGGCTGGCATTTATTGTCTGTCCCTAACTGCCCAAGAGTCAACAACATTGTCATGGGGCCGGAGTCATGTGTAGGACAGACTGGGTAACGATGGCAGTTTTCTTCCCTAAAAGGCATCAGTGAACAAGGTGGGTTTTTCCCGATGGAAGACAATATATGTGACAATTGGTCATCATTAGACTCTTAACACCAAATGTTTTCATTGAATTCAAACTCCACTATCTGCCATTGCAGAATTTGATCTCTGGGTCTCTGGATTAACGCTGCAGTGATAATACCACTAGGCCATCACAACCCCGGATGGGAGTTATGAACAGGCCCCCCCATCAGTATTGAGGATGTGAGGCAGAAAATAAATCATAAGACTGAAAAGGCATGTAAGAAAGACACTATTACAATTATCATGGAGGACTTCAATATGCGGGTGAACTGAGAAAATCAGATTGAAAGCAGATCCCAAGAAAAGGAATTTGTGAAACGTTTACAAAGTGCTTTTTTAGGGCAGCTTGTGGCAGAGTTCACCAGGGTACAGACAATTCTGGATTTGGTGATGTGTAACAAGACATACTTGATTAGGGAGCTTAAGATAAAGGAACCCCTATGGGCCAGTGACCATAATATGATAGAATTCACCTTGAAGTTTGAGAGGGAAGAGCTGGAATCACATGTACTGGGTATGACAATTGAGTAAAGGTAACTACAAAAACACGAAGGAGGAGCTGGTCAGAATTGATTGCATGGGAGCCTTAGCAGGGAAGACAGTGGAGAAGCAATGGCAGGAGATTTTGCAGCTAATTTGGGAAGCACAGCAGAAATTTATATGACGGAAGAAGAAATATCCTCAGGGAAGGACAAGGCAACCATGGCTGCCAAGGGTAGTCAAGGACAGCATGAATGCAAAAGAAAAATCATACAATATGAGGAAGATTAGTGGGAAGCCAGATGATTGGGAAGCCTTTAAAAACCAGCGGGGGGCAATTAAAAAAGCAATATGAGGAGATGATGAAATCTAAAGGCAAGCCAGCTAGTAATAAAAGAAGAAGATTGCAGGAGTTTTTTTAGATATATAAAAGGTACAAGAGAAACAAGAGTTGACATTGGACCACTGGAAAATGAGGTTGGAAAAGTAGTAATGGGGTACACGGAAATGATGAAGGAACTGAATAGGTACTTTGCATCAAGCTTCAAGTTGGAAGACACCAGTAGCATATGAGAACTTCAAGAGAGATGGGGGCAGAGGTGAGTGTAGTAGCCATCACTAAAGAGAAGGTACTGGGGAAGGTGAAGGGTCTAAAGGTGGATAATTCACCTGGACTATGGACTGCAACCCAGGATTCTGAAGGTGATAACTGAGGAAATTATAGTGGCAGCGGTGGTGATCCTTTAGAAAACTCTGGAGTCACGGAGGATCCCAAGGGGCTGTAAAATAGCTAACGTAATACCCCTATTTAAAAAGGGAGAGAGGCAGAAGACAGAAAATTATAGGCTGGTTAGCCTGACCTCAGTCATTGGCAAGATTTTAAAGTCTAGTATTAAAAGGTGTGCCAGTGGACGTGATCTATTTGGATTTCCAGAAGGTCTTTGACAATATACCGCACAGGATGCTGCTGAACAGGATAAGAGCCCATGGTGTTAAGGACAAGATACAGGCATGATTTGGGGATTGGTTAACTGGCAAAAGGCAGAGAGTGGGGATAAATCTTTTTCAGGATGGCAGTCAGTGACTAGTCGAATTGCACAGGGGTCAATAAGACGTTATTCACATTATTCATTAGTGATCTGGGCTAAAGACCTGAAGGCATTGTTGCTAAGTTTGCAGATGATGCAAAGGTAAGTGAAAAGACAGATACCGTTGAGGAAGTGGGGAGGCTGCAGATGGACTTTGACAGGCTCGGAGTGTGGGCAAAGAAGTGGCAGACAGAATACAATCTGAGAAAGTGTGACGTTATGCACTTTCATAGAATAGAGGTTATTTTCTCAAACAGGGAAAAGCTTCAGAAATATGAAGCACAAAGGGATTTAGAAGTCATGGTTCAGGATTTGCAAAAAGTTAATATGCATTCACTTCGAGAGGACTAAAATTCAACAGCGTGGCTCTACTGCTGAGGATGTTTAAGGCTCTAGTCAGACCGCATTTGCAACATTGAGAGTAGTTTTGGGCCCTATATCTATGGAAGGATGCATTGCCTTGGAGGTTTACAAGAACGATCCCGAGAGCGAAGGACTTTTTATATGAGGAGCAGTTGAAGATTCTGGGTTTGTACTCGTGATATTTAGGAGGATGGAGGTGGGGGATCTCATTGAAACTTACAGAGGCTTGAATAGAGTGGATGTGGAGAAGACATTTCCACACGTGGGAGAGACTAGGACCTGACGGCACTGCCTCAGAATGAAGGGACAACCCTTTAGAACTGAGATGAGGAAGAATTTCTTCAGTCAGAGTGAGATGAATCTGTGGAACTCATTGCAGCAGAAGGCAGGGAGGCCAAGTCTTTAAGAGCCTTTAAGACAAAGATAGATAGGTTTTCAATCAGTAAAGAGATCTAGAGTTACATGGTGAAGTCTGGAGAATAGGGTTGAGAATCATTTCAGCCGTGATCGAATGGCAGAGAAGACTTGATGGACCAAATAAGCTAATTCTGCTCCTGTATCTTATGATCTTATGATGTTATGGAAACATAAACGTGGGAAGATATGTCAATATACTGCCTTTTTGTTCGCATGTACCATGCTCCAATTTTGTTGATCAGAAAGCACAAAACCCATTTCTTAACCTCTGCTTTAAAATAAGGTGCTATGACATGTCCAAATGGATGAAATAAATTCCACTCCAGTTATTTTGCTTTGCTGGGGGCAAACCCAGCCCAGTTGAGTTCCAAAGAAGAGTGATATTGCATTCAAAATGTTAACTCTGTTTCTCTATCCAGAAATGCCACCTGACCTGCTGAGCTTCTCCAGCACCTCCTGACCTTGTGAAGCTCTACTCACTAGCAGCTGGTGACTTCTGTGAATGTTTTAAAGGCTATTCTACAGACTGAGAAACAAAACCAACATCACAATTCTCTCAGAATCATGTTAGCCAACTTTGAAGACTCCACTAGCATCATCCCAGTATATGATACACCAGAATGAAGATGCAAGGATGGATAGTTTAGCAGCCCTTAACATTAACTCCAGAAGCCATGAAGACTCATAGCTTCACATCATACACGGCAAGGAAATGACCTCATTCTTCGTCAACAGGTTACCCAGTATTCATACACAAATGTGAAAAAAACACCATCTGGAAGAAGTAACAAGGATATAAATACATTCTGGGTGGAGTGCTTCAGCAGCAGACACCAAGAATGGTTTTGGTACAACCACCACTGATCAAGCTGGCCGAGTCACAAAACACATAGCTGCTAGTCTGAGTTTGCAATGTGCGGTGACAGGACTAACACAAGGGAATAAAGTTGCAGATGTTTACTTTCTGCTCAGGAGAGGCAAAATGTTACACATTAAGTATTATCGTGTTAAGAGTACCTAGATTGGATAATTACTAGGCATAAATTTGCTATGATTAGTTCAATGGAAAATTAGCACAAAAATACAGTTTCATGAAAATAGGGGGAGATTAGGCGTAATGGGCAATTTTTGGAATTCCCAGGTGAATGAACACAAATCGATCAGCAGTTCATCCTTGACCTCCTCACAAGCTGATGATTGGTTGGTTTATTCATAATGATATGCATTATTCAGCTATATTTCTTTCCAGCAAAATTCATTAAAATGTGTGTGAAGATATGGGCAAAATACCATTATTACTTGAGAGATAGCTGGTGACACACAATCAATTAAAAACAAATGATCTCTTAAAGGGACTGAACAAGAAAAATTATGCCAATGAACAAACAAAAACTACAATTTACTGAAAGTAGTAATGCTTCTCCAAATACACACTCTGGTTTTACTATGATGTATACAATATGAGAATTCTAAAATGATCCAATGCTTTCTTTAGTTTCCTAACCACAAAATGAATGACAGCATGCAGAAAGATGTGTCTATTTTTGCACACATCTCTACTTGTATTTTACATATATTTATGGGGTGACTTGATTGTGGGTTTATTTTGGAAAGGAGACCTCATGGTATTTTTTTAAACCTACAATATGAAATATACACTAATAGACATGTCACTCATATCCAACGCAATATCATTCCCATATGTTTAGCGTCAGTTCTTCTGTACAGACTTTGTAAAAATGCATGCCCAATAGAATGAATGTGCAAAACCAGCAAAGAGTAATGCAATGATATCGAAAAAACAGCTTTCATTGTCTAACACTTCAGACGGTTGTAGCAGCTGAACCACTGGCATGCATTTCCAATTTATGTGTGCCTCTAGAACAATGCAACAATGCAACTCTTACACTATATATGTATAACTGCAGTTTTAAAAACATTGAAAGGAAGTTTAAAAAATTAGCGCCATACAGTCCACTGTGTTCACGCTGGGCAAAAAAGATATTTCTAGTCTAATCAAGTGTATTTACATTTTCATTTTGTAGTATAGATTTTAGAAAGCAGGGAGGTTATGTTGGAGCCATACAGGACTTTAGTTAACCATAGCTGGAGTACTGTGGCAGTTTGGGTCATCACACTGTAGGAAGGATGTGATTTCATTGGAGGCTGTACAAAGGGGAATCACCAGGATGTTGTCTGGAACAGAGCAGTTTGGATATGAGGAGAGGACAATTAGCTCAGGTTGATTTATTTAGAAGATTGAGAGGGAACCTGATTGAGGTGTATAAGTTGATAAGGGGCGTGGATAGGAAGCAGCTGTTACACTTATTTGCAGTATAAATAACAAGGCAGCGTAATTTCAAGGTGAAAGGCAGGACTTTGAGGTGAGGTTGAGGACATTGTTTTCATACAGAGGGTGGTAGGAAGCTGCAACATACTGCCTGGGAGGGTATTTAAGATGGAAACCTCACAATCTTTAAAACAACTTGGATGCGCATTTGAAATGGCACTGACACTCAAGGCTATGAACATTTGGTGGAAAGTGGAACAACTGCAGATTCAGCGTAGTTTTTTTGTTGGTGCAGACACGATGGGCCATAGGCTCGCTTCCATATTTTAAGATTTTATGACGTACAAAACCTACAAATTGGTGATGATGGGGTCATTAATTATCTGAATACATTCTTGGGTAGTAATAGTGTAAAGAGATGAGTGTTTCTGATATTTATTCAAGAGAATGTTCTTGTTCTGTCAGTTTCCATTCCAAGAAGGATGGAGGTATGACATTTTTTTGGAAAAAACGTGGGTCAAGTGAGTTAAACATAATCAGAAATCACGTCAGGAATAGTAATCACAGTAAGTTTAGATTATGCACAGAAAAGGACAAGGCATAATGCAGAGTAAAGGTACTTAATTGGAAGGGGGTCAACTTGAATGGAATGAGAGGAATTGGCCCAGGAAAATTGGAATCAATATAAAAACAGAAAGTGTTGAAGAATCTCAGCAGATCTGGCAGCATCTGCAGAGAGAGAAAAACAATTTTAACATTTTGAGTCCAAGATGCTTCCTCTACAGAACTCACCTGGAATCAATGATCGGCAGGAAAGAACAGCAACAGAATTATGGCTGCCCTCATAGATGAAATAATTTGATACTTTCAAGTTTGGTAATGGCCTAGTGGTATTTTTGCCAGATTAGTAATCTAGAGACCCAGGTAACATGCTGTGGGCCTAGGTTCAAATCCAATCACAGCAAATAGTGGAATTGGATTCCAATACAATTCTGGAATCAAAAATCTTATGATGACCATGAAACTATTACTGATTGTGATAAATTAGTTCAGCATCCATGACAAGAGAAGAATGATAAATTTTCACTTGATAATACAGATCAAAACCAGGCTCACTATGGAAATTTCAGGGCAGACATATTAAAAAACAGTAAGATAAGTGAGGTAACAGTCTGAGAAGTCACTGTCAGCTTTTCGTGTAGGGTTGTAGGTAGTAAAACAGTAAAAAGAGGTGGTGTGGTGGATTGAGAACCAAAAAAGAGATTTACACATGAGGCATAGAGCAGGGCTGAGGCACAAAGTGAATACTTTGAGTCAGTACATACCAAAGAATAAACAGACCAAAGCCACAGCAAAAAATAGCTCAGAAATTGAATTGAATAAAAACTAATCAAGAGGAGGTATTAGAAAGTTATCTGTACTTAAAATTGATAATGCAGATCTTCCCCAAGTCAATGATGCAGCAAACATCTCCCAAGATCTTCCAATTCTCTCTGTCACAGTAAAGCAGAGATCACGGGAGACCGAATATATGACTGAGGATGCCTGTTGGCACCCAATACAAGTTTTAATGCAGAGATCTTCTTGAGAAATACACTAGAAATTTAAACTTTCAATAGGCATTTCCCCTGCTCCCTGGGCTCCAATCTAAAGTTGTAGAGTTCAGACAATTCTATAGCATTTATCCAGATAGTTAACCAGAAGATGTTAGACGGATTAAAACCTAGTCTAACAACTGGAAAACCACATAACTGACACCTCCAGTCCTGAATATAAATTGCAGATATAATCTAAATGCTGTGCTTCCCTCCATCACCAAAAGCATGATCATGAACAAATGACTAGTGTAAATATATCTTAGGGTGAAGTCTCTACTGAACCCATCTTTATAATAGGAAGCAATAATCAAAGAAAGAATGGTAGGATATAGGGTTTAAAAGCAGCAGTACTGGTTCTCTCACCCGAAGTCTCTGTGAGCACATTTCACTAAGGAAACATGGTATTGAAAAATTTATTTCAATATGGTACTATCCCGCTCAGTTAATAAATAAACATTAAACATCTTAAAGAGTCTAATTCAGACACTGCTTACCAATCTAGGATCAATTTCTTCATTCAGAATAGCTTCATTCTTGATCAATGCGACTCTCTGTGCAAATCTGCATGTTGAAATAGATTCCTAGAGTTGAACAAAAAAATTGAGCAAGTGATTACTCAAACCAAAAAGTCACTAGGCACACAAGAACACAAGTATATCATTCACCCCTCGAGTCCCCAAAACAGATGATCTGTCTTTATTGACAAGCCTTAGTTCTACAGTCCTTAAAATTATTGGCAAAAAACTATCACAATCAATTTTGAAAATATCAATTGGCCTAGCCTTTAGAATTTTTTAGAGAAGTGTGCTCCAGATTTCCATTGTCCATTACATGAAGAAGTGCTTTCTGACATCGACTCCAAATATCTTAGCTCTATTTTTAAGCTCATGAACCTTTGGTATGAAATTCCCCCATAAGAAGAAAAGGTTATATCCAACCCAAGCCATCCAATCTCAAATGTTTTGATTTAGTTTGATTTATTATTGTCACATCTGCCTACAGTGAAAAGTTTTGTGATGTGTGCAGCACAGACGGATCATCTTAACTATATTAAGAGCTCAAATATCTGTACTCAATGAAATACAAAACCCAATCTGTGCAAACCTTATAAAAAGTCCCAATACCACATTAAATACACTGAAAGAGTAAGTCACTTGATAGAAGCAAGGACGAACTGTACTACGTGCACTCCAAAGCCCAAAAACCAATGTGTAAAATGCTACATCGATCCACTTCATCATGGACGAAAGTCCGTATTCAACATGTGTGGTCTTAACTTGTTGGACAGAGTGAAAAACAGAATTATAATGCCAAGTGACTTAAGACATTGCAAATTAGACCCTCAACAAGAATATCATAGGTATCATGATGTGGTGACATTTTTTGACTGGCTCCAGTTAGATTTGGAAAAGTGATTTTGAGGATTCTGTTTTAAAACAAGTGGCAATATGCCACACCACCATCCTTCCACCACCCTATTTGACCTTTGATCCCCGTTCAGCTCTTCTGGACTGAAATTGTTCAATGATTCTGAAGGTCAGAGAACTCTGGCAGTAGGAACTAGCATACTTAATAATACACTTTGTTAGTGCTCCTGGTGCTTTTATGATTGCAATAGCTATAAACGTTATTAATTTGTTTTTACTTTTCCCAGAGTAATTATATTTATACAAAGTCCGTTTGTAGGAGAAGCACTTCCTCTGAGAGATGAGACAACAGGGCACAAATTTAAAAAGTCATTGACGAAAGAATCATAGATTATGCTATTCAAGGAAAGAAAAAATATTTTTGGAGCAAAGCTCCACCACCAGCTCCTCACAATATATTCCACCCCAGTCTAAGTGGTGTCTCATTCTTGGAGGTGCTCCTTAAATGTACGTCGCCTGGTCTTCTTTAAACAGCCTCGTCGTTTTCTTTCACGTAGTAGCATTTATTCTACTCCTGCTTCGGTGAGATGCAATCTGACAGACAAAGGACATGTCCTACCAGTATCAATTATCCTCCATCTCAATGCCCCACAGGCACCTCCAACCAGTCCTCTGTAGCACTTCCTTGTCAGTGATAATGCCTCTCCATATAATGCTCAGGATCCTATGTAGGTAGCACTGGAGAAAGGTGTTTTATTGTTCTTTTCCACCCATTGGAATGAGGTTATTAAAAAGCTCAGGCCCCTTACCAATGATCTATGTTTTTCAGCCAGGCAATTTGTTTTGCATTTTAATCTAAATGAAGTAACAAAATTATGTCTCAGGTTTTTTTTGCCTATGTTTTGATTCAGTAAGATGGCAACGAAACGAACAGATTGTAGCATCACAAAATATTTTAACGGTCCAAATAAATATTTTACATCCTACCTGGGAACCATTAACTCCAACAGTTAATATGCAGGTGCTGCAAGCCATTAGCAAAACAAATGGCATGTTAGCATTTATTGAAAGGGAGTTGGAACAGAAAAAGTAAGGATATTTTTCTACAATTAAATAGGGATTTTGTAAGACCACCCCTAGAGTAGTGTGTGAATTCTGATTTCTTGTCTAAGGAAGGATACACTCAGTGCAAATGAAACTGGATTAATAGCTGGGATAAAGGGGTACTCTATAGGTAGACAGTGAGTAAAATGAACCTCTATTCTTTGAATTTTTGAAGACTGAGAGGTGATCTCATTGAAACATGTCAGGTCCTTAAAGGGGGAGTAGGTATTGAGAGTCTAAAACTAGGGAAATAGGCCTCATGCCAGCTGTATCATTCCCTTACAAAGGAGCCTATCTGGTCCAGGAATTCATGAATGCAGCACGGATCTTTGGGTCAGCAGGTCAGAGATTGGAAGGAGTTATGTTGAAGTATCAGGGAGTTATCAATGCTATGTCCAGAGAAAAAAATGGGATCACTCTATAAACATAAATTCTGTTTCAAAACCACTACAAGAGTATGGGCCCTGATCATGAACCCTGCCTCTGTCATCATGCCATTCTGACTTTTTCTCCTCAGTGTACTTTTTTTTATACCATGGACTCCAAACTAGACTACAGAAACTCCTGACTTTCGGTCTTCCTGCACGCTTCACTATCTCTGGCCTTGGAAGAAAGTGCTGAGGCTCCATCTTTTGTAATTTTCAAATCCCAACTTAAAGCAGGATCCAGAAGATCTAAGTTCTGGCGGACCTCCACGTATGGTGTCTGCCAGAAAGGTCAAAGAAATTCAGCAGTAATATTCCAAAACCTATTTTAGCAATTGTGAATGCAAAGTTACATTACCTTTATCTTTGTTAACCAAATGCACTTGAGATACTTTCATGTACCAGATTAACCCTGTTGATACCAGTTTTGCATTGACCGAAAACTTGATGCATAATTAATAACTGTTTGGTAAAAATAGTGTTCCATGTTTGCAACAGATGTGAAGCTGGAAAAGCATAGCAGGTCAGACGGCATCCGAGGAGCAGGGAAGTCAACGTTTCGGGTCAAAACCCTTCATCAGTCCACTTCAAACATCCTACAAACCCATGTTCTGAGCTCCACATAAATTAGGGAGTAAACAAGATGAAGATACCTCTAAGTTCCTCTTATCCACAGATAATGTTGCAATCATTGTCGTCATACAGTTTCCTCCCAGGCTGTCCCTCAGAACAGATGTCATCATTGAATTTCGATAAGGGATGTGCGTACGATTCTTTTCTGCAAGTGCGATAATAACCTGTAATTTCAACAAACAAATTCAACTGTGCTCTTTGGTGCATAGAAAGTGACAAACAAATTCAAATTTGGAAATTGTGAAAAGTGGAATGCTTCATATTCCTTCCCTTCAACTTTAATTTTAAACTGAAGTTTGATGTTGTGCCAGAAAAGGATGGTACATGTATCATTAACAGTGCTAGAAAAGGACAGACTGTGTCAAGGCTCTTGTTAGGAAGCAACAGGATGCCATCTTACACAAGCAGTTAATTTATAACAAGGTTATAAAGGGAGGAAAACGTCAAAGTGAGGAGAAAGTTTGATGATAGAGACCATCTGACGTGGGCAGCACAGTTTAATTCAACTTCTACTACATGGTTATGAAACAGGTGTAGACTTTTATTTGGAAATATGAAAACTACCTCCATTCCACAATTTCACCTGGTTTAAAATTCGGTATAAATCTATTACACATATTCATAATGTTACTTATTATATATATTGTTATAATGTCATTTGGATATAACAGTTATAGCAATCAAGCAATAAAAACAATGACTACTTTTGCCACTAAACCATTTTCAATTTAACAAAGTAAATATCTGGTGTGCTATGCAACAGTACCTGTTCCAGGTATGATAGGGACAGGTTGATGTATTTAGCCTCTGTCAATAGCAGTCCTCCAACTCCAGTCTTTGTGACACGTTCTGAGCCAGCCAAGTCCACCAGGTGCAATTTGGATCGACAAATAGTTGCAGAGCCTGGCTCACGACTGGAAACATGAATGGTAAAAATGCAATGGGATCGTGTTGAGGCCTGGTTCATAGGTGTCTGATAAATGAAGAAAAAAATGCACAAATATCAGCTGTGACTATCACTATTAGAGAATTATAGAGTTATAGAGATGTAACTACACATCTCTATATGTATAGAGATATACATACATGGAAACAGACCCTTCGTCCAACTCATCTGCGCCGACCAGATATCCTAAATTAATCTGTCCCATTTGCCAGCATTTGGCCCATAACCCTCTAAACCCTTCCTATTCATGTACCCCAGATCCCTTTCAAATGTTGTAATTCTACCAGCCTCCACCACTTCCTCGAGCAGTTCATTCCATACACACACCACTCTCTGTGTGAAAAAGTTGCCCCTCAGGTCCCTTTTATATCTTTTTCTTCTCACTTTAAACCGATGCCCTCCAGTTTTGGACCCCCCTATACTAGGGAAAAGACTTTGGCTATTTCACACTCTTCACGCCCCTCATGATTTTACAAACTTCTATTCTTAACTCATTTTTCAAAAAAGACTCCAGCAGCAGGAGTATATAATGGTAAAGCATTGGAGCATTATACCCTGGCAATCTCAGTCTAATCTGTAACTTACAAGGTTCATGATTTAGGGTCAAACTTCATTTTCTTGTTTCCCATGATTAGCCAAAGGGACACAAGCTGTTTGTTAGATCCGCTAGGCTGGCTATTTGTAATAGGCAGGATACTAACTGTACTCAATCAGCCCAAGCTTACAAAACTCTAACCACAGTGTCTAACATCAGATGTGATTCATGATTGGAGGACATTTGCTAAATAATCCTGATTGCCAACAATTACAGTAACAAACAATTTAAGATCATCAGTTGGACTTGCAGTTTCGTGTATTTGCACGGACTGTCAGATACATATGTTAGTACAAAGGCTCCTGTTCTTCGCAGATAGAAAAAGCTTGCATACAGGCTGAACCTGTTTCAACTAAACAAGATAGGTCATTCTCTGACCAGACTCTACCTGCCTGGTTTAAATTTAAACAAACTTTGGTAGTTAACAGTCAATCATCATCTAATTGGTATACTCTAATGGAAATACACAATCAACTTACAAACCAATCAGCACGCTCTTCTCATACAGTGTGAGAATCCTATTTTTGCTAATTTTCCTGAGTTGCAGACCAAAAGCTTCAAATAAATATCTTTTTTCAGTATCAACAAGCAAATATCACAAGTAAGTTAGTCTCTTTCCCTTGCATTTAACAAAATCCAAATGAATGAAGACTGTCATGAGACGGTCGACTGTTTCTACTGGATTCTGACCAGACCTGTGCAACTATGGCACGTGATCATTGCAGTTGGGTGAAGAATGACATTGCAGAAACTTCTTTATGCAAATATCTTACCACATGCACATGTAGGGTTTCTGGTGTCTGGAATAAATCAGCCTATAACATGATAAAGCAAACAACTTATGATGCACAACTGAAAATCACTCCCAAGTTCACGTGGTTGAGTCTAGTCTGAATACCATGCTTAAAAATTACTAGTGCTACAGAGACATTAGCTTTAACCAAATAAAACAGCTCTACGTTGCAAAACTACAGGATACTTCCAATGCATGTCTGTCATGCAAGACTAACTGACAAGTTCACAAACAAACCTGGAGACATTGATGATAGTTAAAACAAATATGCTTATACAGTGGAGCAATAAGGCTTGGTCATAAAGTGCCCTCTCAACACAATTAAAATATTTGGGAATGGAATGGTCAGAGGTAGTACCCCCTCTTTTGGGAGGGGGGATCCCTCCAGAAGGTGACTTGCAGTAGTCTGTCAGTCTGAAATGAGTTGTTGTGGCTACTACAGGAGACCAACTCTAAAATTCCAGTCGACCTGGACAAAGGCCTTAATCGGTCCCTAATGATCTCAGCTATCTTGTCCTCAATCCAAGCTCCTTAAAAACAGGCTGGAGACAGAAATGTACGAGAAATCAGCACAGCAGACAGGGGTAGGAGTTTTCAGGCTAATGTCTTTTTCCCACAGACTTACAATATTCTTTCCATTGAGTCATGATGGTACAAACAGAGACTATTCAGCAAATCAAGACCACCATTGAATTTTCTGTTTCAATTTCGAAATCGTAGGGCAGGCTAATTTCCAATGTTGCACTCACACCTTCTGCCTGTGAGTGCTCAGTCATGCCGCATTCACAGCACAAAATGGACTGGAGACCAGAACACTGCCTGTGGAAGCCGGCTGGAAATGGAAAAGAAGGCAATCTGAATGTGACAGAGAACAGAGTTGAAGATACCAATCCATTGCCAGAGACACTACCTTAGTTCTGTACATAAATGTTCAGCTCGTTAATCCTCAACCTTCATCATTCACTCAGGTGACCACTTACAGAATACCGTTGGGAAATCAAAATACACCACATCTACAGATACCCCTTTATCTGTCCTGACTGCTTTATCTTAAAAGAACACGAATAAATGTATCGCACAGGAATACCCTTTCATAAAACCATGCTGGCTCCTCCAGATAACATTATGAGTTTTCTAAATGTTCTGCTACTCCCTCTTTGAGAAGGGATTCTGACATTTTCATAGTGACAGACATTAAGCTAACTGGCTACTGCTTCCTGCTTTCTGTTGCTCTCATTTCAAGATGGAGTTGTTACATTTGCGCTATTCCACTTCCCTAGGACTAATCCAGGATCTAGGGAATTGTGAAACAATACAATCAATGCATGAACCATTTCTGCAGCCACTTCTTTCAAAATCCTGGGACGTTCTCTCCATACTTCCCATACGTCTGCCATAGCAAAACTCTGGTAAAGGTAAAATTGCCATAGTCTTATCAGACCATATCAGACTCTCTCATTAGACAGATTCAATTGGTGGTGGCTTAACCTGAGAGTCACTGCACCTCAGGTGAGGGGAGAGGTTGAGAATTGTAACCTCAGACAGGGCAAGAATTGAATCCACTTTATTGGCATCACTCTGTATTGCAAACCAAACCAACTGCCCAGCCACCTGAAATAACCAACCACCATAAAGTACAGGCTCCGCTGGAATACGAACCTACGATTTTCTATTGCACGGTCCTTAGGAAGCATATAATAACAAAGAGAATTCTTTTAAAGTCATGGGCGCATGTGTATGTATGTATGTGTGTGTGTGTTAGCAGGGGGAGAGCCATGAACAAGGTGAAAGAATAAACCTCTAACTATCTAATAAAACTCTGAATCCACACACTACATTGTTGACATTTATGTAAACCTACTCAAGCACAAGTAAAAACGTAATACCGCAAGTGCCTATTAAGCTTGTAAACAAACAAGATACTGCATCAAAACCATACCAAAATTTCTCTTGAAATGTCATTAGTTTTTAAACCATAAAATATAGGAGAAGGAGGCCACTCATCTCATCATGTCTGTTCTGCCACAGCTGATTTGACCATTATCAACTCCATTTTCCCCATAACCCTCTATTCCCTTACCAATACACCAACTGCAGATACTTATAGTTTTTGAAACTCAGACAAACATTCATACTGCACAACCTGCACAACAAAATATTTCAGCTACTTTCACCTAAACTGAAAGAACAGAACCAAATCACAGTACCTGTCAATTAACGGAAGAAAGGGTGGACAGTTTTTCAACTTTCAAAATCTGAGTTATTTTGTAAAACAGTCAGAGCTGCCAGCTGATTTCAAATCACACCAAAAAATAGCAAATTTAAAAGGACATTCTTCTACATTCTCAAATGCATTATGGTATGTTTAACAATTGGAAATGTACTATAAAACATGACAGAAATTATAAAATGCCAGCCAATGTATGGATCCATTTATCTTGTAAGTCAATAGACTATAATGAATCATTACATTAGAAAACTGGACATGACGGTGCAGAATACTGACACCTGAACATGTCAAGCATTTACTTCTCCTTCAGAATGCTCTCACTAGACTTTCCCAAGTAGTCCAAGCTCTCTAAGGAGGTTTTCTTTCGGGAACTTACAAACAGTAGGACATGAAGATCATGTGCAGGATATAAGCAATTTTCCTACGGTCCTTATAACGGGCACATAAGGCCTTCAGGGTCCACTAAAAGGCCACACAAAAAAGTAGTGTGAGGTGATGAGCCTTGAAAAAATACTGTATTTTGCTGAAAAAAGTAAGTTTTGTTTTGTGATGTAATTTGCAACTTCATTGGGATCTGAAAATGCCATTACCTTCTCATGCGTGCTCAAAACAGTCAAATGAGCAATGGACAACTGAAGGGAACTGCAAATAAATGCCTTAGAATATTTCAGCAAAGCCTCCTTCTTTCAATTGTAGGAGAATCTGATATTTGCATTGTTCCTCATCCCTCAACGGCCTATGAAGATGAGGCTCTAATGATGTTGTAATATTAATTGGAATTGTGCAGAGTCAAAATAGTAAGGCATCTGATACGGAATCTGCCTCTGCCTCTTTCATTCCCAAAGCAATGAAACAGTGTTTCAAGATTGAGCTAAGTACTTTGAAACTGCATTATGAAAACTGAAATTTCTATTATCTCAATCTAGTAATTGGTCAATAACAGCATCGATAAATTGAACTATGAAATCAATAGCAAATCAATTTTCACTGCACTTCGCAGCAGTAAATCTAGTGTTGATATGCTCTCGCACTGGAACAGGAGGAAAAAACAATTATTATAAAGCAACAGCACTAATGTCACTATAAGGTTAAGTGCCATTCAAGTACAAATGAATAGATTAAATTGATTTTGGCTCAAGGATTATCCCACCAAATCCTTGCCAATATGAAGCCTATTTCTAGACCATAAATTGCAACTGGTGCAGGAGGAAAAGCAATTGAGTGCAATTTATCCTGTATAGTTTGGTTTTGGATGGCAGACCATATTAGAACATTTCATCCGTCAAACTGAACTAAATTGAGAATAATCAAAAAGTCAACTTATTTTCAGTCCTATCTCATCTATGTTCACAAACAAGGATTTTCACAGATCAATTCAACTACTGCCACTATTATGTTGAGCTAGCAACCGAAATGCTAATTTACAAACGATCCTAATCTAATGTGTTAGAAATAACTGAGCATTGGAAATGTCAGATTTTTGTGTAGCATAACCTATAATGGCAAAGCCATTCAACTCAGCTCTGTGAAAAACAGAAAATGCTGTAAAAACACAGCTCAGCAATTAAAATGAAAATAAGATTATATAACTCTGAAGTTCTGAGCCACAACACCAGAAAATTATTTTCCTAGTTACGATGCAGTGTCATTTTTATTTAAAATTTGCTGTCTATCGTTAACAACAATGTTAACATCTACTTATTCTTCCTCCAGTACAAAGCATTTCAGAAGATTTCACAAGGGAACATAGTTATAGACTGCCACCTTAATAGTGAATTTTTTACTTACAAAATAAAAACCTCCCAAAATGTATCGACCATTTGTTTTAAACCTGATTTTCAAAAACTATAAAACATCAATAGCAAATGCCAGTTTTGCCTCTTTGTAGAAGCTCAAGTGTGTTGATGGTTTGGTTTGCAGGAAACTGTTGAATTTAGGTTATGTGAAATAGAAACAAAGTTGGTCAATTAGAATCAACACTGGAGTAATACATAAGGAAAGAAAATATCTGAAAGTGGTTACTTTGTAACATGCCATTCCAGTCCCTACGTTAGATCACGTCATTCAAAAGAACATCAAACATAAGTTTGTTGCTCAGGGACCACAATGTGTCCAGATGCACTGACTGTGGTTTAATGCAGTAATAAAAAAAACAGACAGACATAGACAATGATCTGACAAGATAACAAGAAAGTCTTCAGAACAGATGGGAATCATTTTGTCAGTCTCAAAAAGAAACAAAAGAAAAATACAGGAAATACTGGACATAAGAAATATCAATAGAGAATTCTGGAAATATTAAGTGGCGCAGCCTGCCTCTTTGGAGAAGGATTTGAAATTGACACTCTCATCAATGATGTCTAATAAGAATTAGATGAAGTTAGTGATTGGTTTCTGAGTAAAGTCACCGTAATCCTAGAGGTTCACAGGGCTACTCTCTCATTTCAGAGAGACAAGGGGCAGTGGCTTAACCTGAGAGTCACCATGCCTCAGGTGAGGGACAATGTTGAGCAGGTTAGTCCTTCATGGTAACCTCAGCCAGTGTTGGAATTGAGCCCTTGCAGTTGGTGCCACTGTGCATCACAAACCAGCCATCCAACCAACTAAGTTAACCAACCAAGTACAGAGCAAGGACAAAGGATTTGGAAGGGATGGCGGGTAAGGGTTCGGGAATAAATAATCAAGGGGAAGGTACGTCATAGTGCGAACTGTAGTGATTAAAAATCAAAGATATGAGTGTGCAAGTTAAAAGGGGGCTGGATTTGGAACAAGTAAAGATGCAAAAGCTGGTTCTAGATGTGTTATAAATCATACAATCACAGAAGCAGAGAGTTAAAAGAAATTACAGAAGGAGGACATTCAGCCGACTGTTTGTACGCTGCGAAGTACATATCCAGACTAACTTCACCTTCTACTTCTTATCACATCTTCTTGCAAATTACAGAATATCACATGGCTGTGTTTTTGCTCATTTATGGAATGCGGATGTCAGGGGTTGAATCAGCATTTAATGCCCATCCCTTGCTGCCCTTGAGAAAGTGGTGGTCAGCTGACATATGGAACAGCACCTATCCATGTGATGCAGGTAGAATCACAATGCCATGACAGAGACGTCCAGGATTTTGACCTAGCAACACTGAAGGAATGGTGAAATATTTCTAAGTCAGGATGGTGAGTTGCTTGAACAGGAACCTGTAGACACTGGCTTTCCCATGTTTCTGTTTATGGATGCCCAGTCTTGAGATGCTAGGTCTGTTTGAAACCTATCTCATTTAGCACTGTGGTGGTGCCACAAACATGATAACAAAGCATTCTCTATGTGAAGACGAGACTTCACCTGTACTAGTACTTATACGGACTGATGTACCTGGAGCAGGCAGAATGGTGAGGATGAGGTCAAGTCTGTTCCTGTTGGATTCTGCATCACCTGCCACAAACCCTGTCTAACAGCTATGTCATTTAGGACTTGACCAGCTCAATCAGTAATAGTGTTGCCCTGAGTGTTGAACATTGGAATCGTCCACCTACAGTTCATTCTGCACACTTACTCTGTGATTCCTCCAAGTGCTGATCAACAAAAGGAGTACTGACTCATCAGATAATGGAAGGGCATTATGTGGTAATCAACAAGAGGTTGCCTTGCTTATGTGCGCCCTGGTTCCATGAGACTTCATGGGGTCTGCAGTCAATACTGTGGGAGCAACTCCTTCCTGACTATATACCACTGTGTCTATACCTCCACTGGGTGCATTCTGCAAGTATGACAGGACATACCCAGGGATGATACAATGGGCTGGATACTCATGTATGTTTTAAATATTGAGAGTTTCTGCCTTATGAATCTTACAAGCACTGAGCCCCATCACCCTCTGGGAGAAAGGATTTCCATTTTAATGTTTTCTAAGCCATCTACTTTATGTCCCGATCCTAGGCCTGCTCACTGTGGCTCAATGCCATGCTCAGCCAATGGGAATATAGTCTGCCTTTTCCTTTTACCTAGAGCTGGCACAATATAGTACATTTGAATTAGATATTCCATTAACCTCCTCTAACTAAAGGAAAATAACTTGTGCTTATCCAAACCTTCCTTATAACAAAAAATTTCCAATCCATGAAATTTCCAATTTTTACAAATTTTACCAATTTCTACCAATTTCTTCAGTATCCCCTTAATTATAACTTTCATCTTGTGAAGTAAACAGCAACTGCAGACTTAATTGCAGTGCCTGTTGTTTCAAAAAATGGGAACTACAGTTATAATCTGAACTGCTGAAATTAATATTGAGTCCAGAAGTTGTACATTGAAAGGAAGAAAATAAAGAAGGTACTGAATCATAGATCACAGAATTCCTACAGTGTGGAAACAGGCCCTTTGACCCAACAAGTCCACACCAACCCTCAGAGCATTCCACGCAGACCCATCCCCCTGTAACCCACTTAATCTACACATCCCTGAACACTACGGACAATTTAGCAGAGTCAATCTACCTGGCTTTGGACTGTGAGAGGAAACCGTAGCAACCGGAAGAAACCCACGCAGACACGGGAAGAACGTGCAAACTCCCCATAGACAGTCACCCGAGGTTGGAATCAAACCTGGTCCCTGGCGCTGTGAGGCAGCAGTGCTAACAACTGAGCCACCATGGTTGGGCGAATTGCTTCAGTGAGTTTTGAACAAGGTTTTCACATACACAACGAAGGGTTCCTTCGTTGAAGAGAAAATAGGAATTGTATATTGACAGTATTGCAGCATTCATGTGCTCGTTACTAGCCTATTTACCAATGTAACATTCAAGGAAGCCAAAGTCATTTGCACCACAGAACTATATCTTGAGAAGAACCCTGAAAAAACATAAAACTTTAAACTTTGTTTTACTAGTCACTATTCAAAAAATTTACTCGCAGCATTAAATTAACAAGCATCATCACTTAACATCTCACTCAACCTTGATCTTGACATTCTACTCGTATATTTGCTTTAATATGGTTTATCTGAAGTAAAAGTGAGAAAACAAAAGAAACTCCTCCATTTTTGAGCTGTCCCCTAATAATATATCAAATCACACTTTATGGTGCTGGAACTACGCATGTTTTCTTTTGATGGGAACTCAGTAGTAGTTAGGACAAGAGAAGGACAGTGTAGTCATCTTCTCAGCCTGGTTCCCAGGAACTACTGTACCTCACAAGACATTTTATACCATCTCCCAATTATAATGTCCAACGTTAGATGAGATTCTGTAATTGGACAACATTTGCTGGATAATCCTGAATGTGCAAAGAATTACATTGACAAGCATTTTAGGATTATCAGTTATGCTGGTATTATTGAGCACTTGCACAAACTGAAGGCTTTTTATTAATCAATACGCAGGGCCCTGTTCTTTACAGAGGTGAGGTGAGAGTGACAGTCGTTGACATCAAGTGTGCATTTGACGAGTGTGGCATCAAGGAGTCCAAGCAAAAATGGAATCAATGGATATCACTGGAAAACTCTCCACTGGTTGAAGATAGTTGTGGTTATTCATGGTCAGTCATTTCAGCTCTGGGACATCTCTGCAGGTGTTCCACAGGGTAGTGTCTGAGGCC
>JAHRHZ010000040.1:36122655-36135998 GCA_024137785.1 Ginglymostoma cirratum | reverse complement strand
CACACACACACACACACACACACACACACACACACACACACACACACCAAACAGACAGGGTTAAAAATAATAAAAACCGAAAGAACTGCAGATGCTGTTAAGTCACGAACAAAAACAAAGCTGCTGGAAAAGCTCAGCAGGTCTGGCAGCATCTGTGAAAGAAAAAAACAGAGTTAACGTTTGGGTCCGGTGACCCTTCCTCAGAACAAGTAGACAGGGTTAAATAAGTTTGGGCAGAGGGTAAAGAATAGAAACACATTTCAGTAGTCTTTGTTCCCAAATACTACTGATGAGATTTTCTTTAGAACCTTTCCGTTGGTGAGCACTTAGCTTCAATTATTTTGTTCCAGTTGCTTCTACTGTTTGGTAAGAGACGCTTATAGCTGGTATACTTATAACAAGTCTCTGACTTACCATTTATAACTCACAGCATTCAACAAGTGTTGCAGGAAAGATAAAATGATTTCTTCAGGTTTACAGTGAGTTTTGACTGCAGATTACAGGGAGACCACTCTTGATCTGGGGAAGAAATGAACACCTCTCGCTCTCTCTCTCCCTCTCTCTCTCTCTGTCTGTCTATAACCTGTTCCTGGCTCCAAGTTGTTCACTACCTCAGAACCAATTACACAGTTGTTGGCAGACAAAAAGGTCTTTCTCATTGAAAATCGGTTACTAGTCCATTTACCTATAAACTTCTTGTTATCAGCAATAGATGCGTATGTATATCCCCTTGTCTCCAAATCGTCTGTAATGCAATTTCAATAATGCTTATTCAAACAGGTGTTGCATAACGGGTATCAGATTAATTGCTTTTAAAACTTCAGCTACTCTTTCAAATACTGGTTTTAAAACACCTCTTTCTCATCTCAGTCCCCACTTTTTAAGACTACAAAATAAAAATACATGGCCCTTCCAACCTAAAGTTAGAGATGCAGGTGAAAGGCTGTCAGGCTCATCTTGATTCACCATCCAGAAAAAGTCAATAATCCTTCCATCACAGCATACCATAGATTCCAAAAGATTCCATAGTTTTTCACTTTCACTGCCCTTACAAATGATTGATTTCTACACGTTGATTGTTCTTGCTTTGAGGAACTCTCTTAAGTGTCACTGAACATGAGTTTCAAAGCACCTACCTCCGCAATCATTCGGTTTGTATCTCCGAGGAAAAGCAGGTTGAGAGATTCTTCCTCATTGTTCGCTTGGTGAAGGGAGAGATTCCGAAGGTGAATGTGTTGGTCAGTATCTTCCATGATAGTCACCTTGCTAATTGACAGAAACAAATATAATCAAAATAAAACATAATGTACACTTCATGTAACAAATTGAAAACTGATTATACCACAGTGTACAACTTTAAATGTTTATTATTTATGCTACAGTAAACAATCAAGTGACTGGAAGTTATATCCCAAAAGTGAGGAGTACAAATATTCTTCATTCACGTTTTCTTCTAAAAGCTCATTGCTGAAGACGCCTGTATTTTTACGAGAAATCATCAAATGTTAAGTTTAAGGTGGAAGAGAAAGATGTTAACACGCACATTGTAATTTCCAACAAAGGTCAAAATCTGTAAAGCCTGTTATCTGATTTCTATTTTTACACCAGATTTCCAAAATCAAAATATGCTTTTCAAACTGTCCAAAAAGGTCCCCTTTAAAACAGTAGTTTAAGAAAGTAGTTTCAAAAAAAATCTCAGCAATTGAGCATTTTTATTTAAAATACAGATCTGTAATTTGGAGTCTGTTGAAAGACATTCTAATCGGCTCCAACTGAAGCACAACACTTAATGACAACCATTGAAACGAGAACTGAACAAAGGAGTCCTGTATTGGTGCTTTAAATAAAAATGAATGCAGCTTTGCAACGGGTAACTACGAACCATTTCTAGTCATTTCTAAATTGAATGGGCAAACCTCAAGCACCGGGAGCCAAAGAGCTCAGGGTGGGTCACCAGGAAACAAACTGAACAATTTAGTTTTCATTTCAAATAGTTTTTAAAGGTTCACATGCTTTCTTATTCTGTGGAGGTAAAACTATTACAAATCTCTACTCCATCAAACATGGAGCACATGAAATGTATTTCATAATACTTGCTGCACCCAATGTGCAATTAAACAGTTTTATTTATGGCAGTCAAAATGCTGGGTGACAAAGCCAGAATTATAAAACGAAGAAGTGCAGATGCTGGAAATCTAAACCAAAAGCAGGAATTGCTGGTGAAACTCAGCAGGATTGGCACTATTAATGGGGAGAAAGCAGAGTTAATGTTTCAAGTCTGGTGGCTCTTCCTCCCTGAAGTCAGAATTACTCTGGGAATTATTCACTCCTGAGATCTTGCTAGAATATGTGTGAAGTAAGTTGCTTTACACTATAACGTTAGGTGTATGATCACAACTGAACAAAATACTGGAGGGTCACCTTTTCTCAAAGGTTGTCCTGTCCTGTTAAACACATAACCTCAACTGTGATTCAGTACAGCACTGAGGGATTCTTGATCTGTCTGATGTCTCAACATTTGAATCAAAAATTAAATCAAGGCCTCACTTGTGCTCTCAAGAAAATGAAAGATTCCAAGACACTATGTGAAGCAGTAGGTTCTCTTGGTCAATGTTATCCTTCCATTGACACCATTATAATAAGTTACTTTGATTTTTATTGTAGTTTGTGATATCTTTCTGGGCGCAGATTGTCTGTCACATTTCTCTGCATTACAAGTGATTATACTTCAAAAGTACTAAATTAACGATGGGGCCTCCAGAGGTATGACGGGTGTTATATAAAATGGAAGGTTATTTTTCTTTTTACCTACAAAAGCTGAGCTGTAATTCTGTGATAACAAGCGTGGGGCTGGATGAACACAGCAGGTCAAGCAGCATCATAGGAGCTGTTTTGTGGCTCCATAACCTGTATTTATATCGTCAAGAAATTACTTTTTAGGTTTATTAAATTCTAAGTCTTGATTTTAGCAAATCCTTGTAAAATTGGCAAAACAAAAAGATTTGACTCATTCACACCTTTTCTTGGTAAATCATTTTGCAGAACTCATAGTCTGAAAAGTGGTGAGTTCACTCTCAGTCCAGCACTTGCAAACAACATCTACGCCGGCATTCTGAACAAGTGCTGTCACCCTTCGGCTAAGGCCCTGTCAGCCTCTTCTGGTGTTTCCAATGAATGTATATAATCCTGTGGTACTCTCTAAAGAACTGCATAGAATTTTCCCAAGGTCTTGATCAGCATTACCACTTCAGCCAACAAAGATACAATATATGTCAGCTGTAGCTCAGCTCAATGCACTCTCACCTCTGAAACAAATACTTTCAGGTTCAAATTCCAGTCCAGAGTTTAAGCACGTTAATCCAGGCTGACATTCAGTGCAGTATTGATGGAGTACTGTACGGTCAGTGGTGTTGACCTTCAAATGAGATACTTAGCTCAAGTCCCATTTGCCTGCTCAAATGGATGTAAAAGATCCCAAGGCATTTGTTTGAAAGAACAGGGAGTCATCCCTTGGCCAATATTTATCGCTCAAACAACAGCACAGAAACATTACCGCACTGTTGCCTGTGGAAGCCGGTTATGCACAAACTGAATGTCAGGTTTCCCATACTTGACTAAACTTTAAAAGTAAATTGGTGACATTATCAGTGCTGCTTCCTTCTCTCATTCTAAACTGGAAACATTGATCAATTTTGCATCCAATATACACCTTGCCCTCAACTTCACTTGGTCCTTCTCTGACTCCTCCCATCCTTCCTTAACATTTGTTTTCATTTCTAAGGACAGAATGGCCACCAATATATCCTACAAACCCACTGATTCCCATAGTTGCCTCAACTACATATCCTTAGTCACATATTCCCCTCCCCTCCCATGTCAGCATTCTGCAGGGACAGGCCCCTGCAGGGCACTCTGGGCCATTTCTCCTCCATTCCCAACATCTCCTCACATCCCATGGCAATTGCAGATATAATATCTGCCTGTTTATTTCTGCCCTCCTCACCATCTCCAAACATACCTTCCAAGTGAAGTAGCAATTTACATTTACTTCATTCAATCTAGCCTACTGTATTCGCTGTTCACAATGTGGTCTCCTCTATGTTGGGGTGTCAAATTGCAGGCGAGATGACCGCTTTCCAGAACCCCTTTGTTCTGTCCACAAAAGTGATCCTGAGCTTCCAGTCGCCTGCCACTTCAACACATCACTTTGTTCCCACACCAACATTTCTGATGCAGGCCTGCTGCAATGTTCTAGCGAGCCTCAGTGCAAGCGTGAAGAACAATATCTCATTTTCTGCTTGGGGACCCTGCAGCCTCTAGGACTCGACACTGAGTTCAACAACTTGAGAGCTTAATTCCATCTTTCCATGTTTTTTTAATGCAAACCATGCCCAGTTCCTGTTTTACTCTAGGTTGCTTTTAGCAAAATCACCTATTCTCAATCACTCCTCAGCCCATTATTCATTATATGGATTGCAATCAGTAAAGCTGACTCACAGGTCAGGCAGCATTACAGGAATTGGAGAGTCAACATTTTGGGCCTAGACTCCTCTAGCTCCACGCTGTATCGACTATGACTCCAGCACGTGCAGTTCTTGCTATCTCCGAAGCTCACTCACTGTCTCCTATTCTTAGCTCTTATTCAGATTTTCTTCTGTCGTGGCCTGCTATTCATAATCTCCTTGTTTACCTACCCCTTTCTCTCTTTCTGGGCTCCACCTCCAACTATCCAGTCAGTTCTCCCCTCCTCACACCACTCCCCAACTTCAGCTTCAGCATAAATATTACCTTTTCCGAGCTGCTAACAGTTCTGATGAAGAATCACTAGACTCAGAACATTAACTTGGTTTCCTTCCCATAGATGCCAGACCTGCTGAGTTTCTCCAGCAACTTGTTTTGTTTCAAAAGTACCTAAATGGCTGTAGGTTTGAGACATCTGGTTCTGAAGACTGCTATATTAATCCATATTTTTCTTTACTGTTGTTCATCCCATTTGTAGATTGTGGGCTTTTGTTAAAAAGAAGTCAGTTGATGTGTTATCCACCAGTGACTTGACATCAAAATGAAACTTTGGAGATAAAGTACGTCACAAGTGGAGCAAAGGTTCAGTAGAATCTGCGTGTCTGTGCGTAAGCAACACAGTCACTGGAGTAATAGTGTTACTGAACCCGTAATCTAAACCCAGGTAAGGATCACCAGTACAATGCTGCAGATCGTGGAATTTTAACTCAATGAAAACCTAGAATGATACTCGTATACTGAAAGGTCACACATACGGATCAGATACTTAATTACACCAGCAACCATCCCAACATCCATAAACGGAGTTGCATCAACATTATTCAAATGAGTCACGACACACTGCAGCAACCTGAATTTGCACAAAGCAGAACTGGAACACTTATACGGAGTTTTTTTAAAAGGAATGGATAACCAAAAAGCACAATTCGCTGTTACCGCCTCGACAGACCACAAGAAGACACAACACAGCCACATACACTAACCACCCTAACGTACATCAGAGACATATCAGAGATGACCACAAGACTACTCAGACCCCTAGGTATCAGGGTAGCCCACAAACCAACAACCACCCTGTGACAGCTACTGACAAACATAAAGGATCCCACATCCACAACCAATAAAACTAATGTAACATGTAAAATACCATGCAAGAGTTGTGAGAAACATTACATAGACCAAACTGGAAGAAAACTGACAAAAAGAATACACGAAAACCAACTAGCGACCAAGAGACACAATCAATTCTCACTGGTCTCAATACACATGGACAAAGAAGGACACAAATTCGACTGGACAACACATCCATAATAGTACATGTCAAACAGAGACATGCAAAGGAATTCCTGGAGGCCTAGCATTCCAACCGCAACTCCATCAACAAACACATTGAACTCGACCTGATATACAAACCACTGTAAAACAGAACTGGAAGTGATGCCAACTACCCCAGCACACCGAGGCATATAACTAACAAGCCAGACAGAACTCCAACGCTTCACCGCAGGTGCACTGACGAGATTACCTAGCAGGGTGATGAAACATCTGCAATCAGACACACCGGCTCAGCGAGCAAGTCTACACCTCATCCACAACCTGAACTACAAATCTTCTCAAAAACTTTATACACCATTTTGTTCCTGGGATGATTGTACTGTCCAATGAAGGAGATTCGACAAACTGGGCCTTTATTATCTAGAGTTTCAGAAACTGACAGGAGATCTCATTGAAACCTACAAAATACTTAAAGAGACAGGGTGGATGCAGATAAGATATATCCCCTCGGTGGGGAGTCTAGAACTAGTAGGTACAATTCAAAAATAAGGAAGATGGGAATTAAGGACCAAGATGAAGTTTTTTTTAATCAAAGGTGGTGAATTGGACTAGACACATAAATATTATGACTATAAGAGCAAGTCCAAGGCTAAGAATCATGCAGCAAGTAAGTCACCGCCTAACTCCCCAAGGTCTGTTCACCATCCACAAGGTAAAGCCAGAAATGTGATGGTTTACTTCTAACATGCCTGGATGAGTGAGGCTCCAAGAAACCTCAAGAAGCTTGACACTATATAAAACAAACAAGCCGTTTAATCGACACATCACCCACCAGGATAAACATTCATTCTTTCGCCAAAGACACTCAGTAGCAGCAATGACTGCCATCTACAAGAAGCACTGCAGAAATGCATGAAGGCTCATTAGAGAGCACCTCTCAAACTCACAATCTCTACGAGTCTCTAATCTCTACCTAGGAGGACAAGAACAGCAGAAACATAGGGACACCACTAAGTAAAGGCCCCCTCCATGCCACCACTTAGAAAGATATCGCCATTCTTTCATTGTTGCTGGGTCAAAATCAGAGAATTCTCTCCTTAACAGCATTGTGGGTCAACCTATACCAAATGCACTGGATCAGTTCAAAAAGGCAGCTTACTGCCTCCTTCTCAAGGGCAACCAGGGTAAGAAATGCCAGTCCAGCCATCAACCACTACATCCCATGAATGAATTAAAAAAAGGATAATTATTGAATAACTATCTTTGTTGATCAGTTTCAGGAATTAGTTACTGTGAAATTAAAAAGAACTTGATAAATATCAAGAGAAAGGTTAGAAGATCTTTTCAAACATTGATTTTTGGAAGATTGTCAATGCTACCACAGCGGTACTTAATCTGAGTCACCACAACTTTTCAAGAGGCAGTTAAATAAGCAGCTGGAGAGGCAAAATAAAGGATATAAAGAAGACATTTTACCCCTACAGCATATAAATTGAAAGACAGTGAATAGCTTCTAAACAAGAAAAAACAAAGAACTAAAGGTGCTGAAAATCTGAAACAAAAACAGAAATTGATAGAGAAATTCAGCAGGTCTGGTAGCATCTGTGAACAGAAAGCAGAGTTAATGTTAACTATTTTTGCAGTGATTAGCTTCTGTTTGGAGCTTCAGAAAGAAAGGAGGAGAAAATGCCCCCATCTACATTATAGAATTGAGGATGAGAGGGTGAAGGTCATCAAGTTCCTCAGAGTGACAATAACTGACAACCCATCCTGGACTTTCCACGTAAATGCAACAGTCAAGAAGGCACAACAACATCTCTTCTTCCTCAGGCAGCTCAGGAAAGTTGGGATGCCCGTTAAGTCCCTCACGAACTTCTAAAGTTGCACCATTGAAAGCATACTATCTGGGTGCATAATGGCCTGGGTATGGCTACTGCTCTGCCCAGGACTATAAGGTGGTGTACAGACCATCACGGTGGCCAGCCTACCACTCATGGACTCCATTTACACAGCTTGCTGCAACGAAAAGGCTACCAATATCATCAAACACCCATCGTACGGTCTCCTACAACTTCTTCTGTCAGAAGAGACAGAAGCCTGAAAATATGCACAAGCAGGTTGAGGAACAGCTTCTTCCCAGCCGTTATCAAACTGATAATGGACTCTGTAGCCTCAAATAACCCTGATCTTGTCAACATTGATCTCATCTACCGCACGCCCTGTGCAATGTAACCTGTATGCCTCTGTCTAAATCTTTTTGATCTATATATCCTTTGCTTACTATGATCTGCCTATACCGCTTCTAAACAAAGCTTTTCACTGTACTTCGGTACACATGATAATAAATCAATCAATCAGCTAGCATCAATGCAAAAGGAAATGGAGTAAATGGCTTTCTTCCATATTTGACTTTCATACTTTGAAATGGCCTTTCAATGTTAGTAGATTATTAGGCTATTCTCAAGTGCCTTCCAGAGCACTTTATTCTGCACTCACAGGCTGTATGCAGCAAAATATTGTTAAAATGTAACTCAAATTTTATCAGGGTCTATAAGTTAGAGTATTTTATGTCATTACTTTTAATGTGTTGTAATCTTGTGGACTGCTGAAAATACAACTACAGTGCAATTTACTCCACATATAACCTTGCAACTGGATCCATTTATTTTCTTTCAGTTTCAAATCACATAACAGGGATTAATTTAAGTAAACTTGACTGTGTACCAATTAAGGATGTTGGTAACTCAATACCAACTTCCAAATTGATGTGCGCTGTGAACAGTGCATCTCTGAAGACCACTAATTTCAAGTTCATATTCACTAATTCTTTCCAAGTTAGCTGAAATCACTTAATTGTAAATTACTAATATGGAACCATCAATACGGCTTAGGGAAATAGATCAATTTAGAATATGATAGAATTTACCCTGCCTTTGAAAGAAAGAAACTGGAATCAAACTTAACAGTATTACGATTCAGTAAAGGTAACTATAAAGACATGAGGGAGGAGTTCACCAGTTGATTGAAGGGGGAGCCTAACAGGGAAGATGGAGCAGCAGCAATTGCAGGAGTTTTTGAGGATAATTTGGGAGGCACAGCAGAAATTCATCCCAAGGAAGAAGAAACATACTAAGGAGAAGATGAGGCAACCATGGCTGACAAGAGAAGTCAAAGACAGCATAAAAGCAAAAGAGAAAGCACACAATGTGATGAAGGTGACTGAGAAACCAGACGATTGGGGAGCTTTTAAAAATCAGCGAAGGATAACTAAAAAAAAGGAGAAGGTGGTGGGGAAGCTCAAAGATCTGACAGTGGATAAATCACCCAAACAAAATGGACTACACCCCAGACTTCTGAAGGAGACATATCAAGAGATTGTAATGGCGTTGATGGTGATCTTTCAGGAATCACTGGAGTCAGGGAGGTTCCTCTGGGGGGTGGAAATGGCAAAATGTAACAGCCCTGTTTAAGGAAGGAGGCAGAAAGCAGGAAACTATAGGCTGGGATAACAAGATGTAGAGCTGGATGAACACAGCAGGCTAAGCAGCATCAGAGGAGCAGGAAAGCTGACGTTTCAGGTCAGACCCGAAACGTCAGCTTTCCTGCTCTTCTGATGCTGCTTGGCCTGCTGTGTGCATCCAGCCCGACACCTTGTTATCTCAGATTCTCCAGCATCGGCAGTTCCTACTATCTCTGAATCAATTTTAACCCCACTGCGAAGCCATTTTCTGAAGAAGGGTCCAGACCTGAAACGTCAGCTTTCCTGCTCCTCTGATGCTGCTTGGCCTGCTGTGTTCATCCAGCTCTACACCTTTTTATCTCAGATTCTCCAGCATCGGCAGGTCCTACTATCTCTGAAAATGTAGGCTGGTTTGCCTGACCTCGATCATTGGTAAGATTTCAGAGTCAATTATTAAAGATGAGATAGCGGGGTACTTGGAAATGCAGGGTAAAATAGGGCTGAATCAGAACGGCTTCATCAAAGGGAGGTCATGCCTGACAAACCTGTTAGAATTCTTTGAGGAGGTAACGATCAAGTTAGGCAAAGGAGAGCCACTGGACAAGACCTATTTGGATTTCCAGAAGGCCTTTGACAAGGTGCTGCACAGAAGGCTGCTGAATAAGGTAAGAGCCCATGGTGTTAAGGGCACAGTAGTGGCATGGATAGAGGATTGGCTGACTGACAGAAGGTAGAGTGTCAAGATAAACAGGTCTTTTTCAGGATGGCAGCCGGGAACTAAGGGAGTGCCACAAAAGTCTGTGTTGGGACTGCAACTATTCATGTTATACATTAACAATCCAGAAAAAGGAACTGAGGGCACTGTTGCTCAGGATAGAGATGACACAAAGGTAGGTGGAGGGGCCAAATAGTGTTGAGGAAGTGGGAAGGCTGCAAAAGGATCTGGACAGGCTAGGAAAGTGGGCAAAGAAGTGGCAAACGGAATACGACGTGGCAAAGTGTGAGACTATGCACTTTGATAGGAAGAATAGATACAAATACTACTTTCTAAACAGAGAAAGGATTCGGAAATCTGAAGCACAAAGTGACTTGGGAGTCCTAGTTCAGGATTATTTTAAGGTTACCAGACAGGTTCAGTTGGCAGTTAGGAAGGCAAATGCAATGTTAGCGTTCATTTCAGGAGGGTTAGAATACAAGAGCATAAATGTGCTGCTGAGGCTGTACAAGGCTCTGGTCAAACCACATTTGGAATATTGTGAACAAAAACAGAAGTTGCTAGAAAGGCTCAGCAGGTCTGGAAGCACCTGTGAAGAAAATATCAGAGAGTGACGTTATGAGGAAGGGTCGCCGGACCCGAAATGTCAACTCTGTTTTTTTGCATCACAGATACTGCCAGACCTGCTGAGCTTTTCCAGCAACTTTTGTTTTTGGTACTGATTTGCAGCGTCCGCAGTTTTTTTCGGTTTTTACTTCGAATATCGTTAGGGGTTTCGAACCCCGTATCTAAGGAAGGATATGCTGGTGTTGGAGAGATCTAGGGGACATTTACAAGAATGAGCCCAGAGATGAAGGGTTTTTCATATGAGATGTGGTTGATGACTCTGGGTCTGCACTTGATGGAGTTTAGAAGGATGAGGGGGAATCTCATTGAAACTTACAGAACACTGAGAGGCTTTGATAGAGGGAACGTTGATAAGATGTTTCTACTATAATGAGAGACTAGAACCTGAAGGCACATCCTCATCGTGCAGGGATGACCTTTTAGAACTGAGATGTGGAGGAATTTCAGCCAGAGGGTGGTGAATCTGTCCATTGCTGCAGAGGGCTGTGGAGACCAAATCACTGAGTGTAGTTAATACATAAATAGCTAAGGTCTTGATTTGTAAGGGGATCAAGAGTTACAAGGAGAAAGCAGGAAAATGCAGTCGAGAAACATATTAGCAATGATCTGCTATCCTTGCCCTTCACTGTCAAATGACATGGAAATTGGCCTTCCTGTAACTTATACAATGACAGTATAATACAATTCAATCTAGCACAGGAACAGGTCCTTCAGCCCATCAAGTCTGTGCTGATTCTAATCTTTATTTATACCTGCTACTTACTGTCCATGAATGGCTTTTATCCCTCTCTTTGCAATGAGCTGAACAGCCTGCTTCTGCTCCGTTGTCTTATGTTCCTAAAAGGTATTTTTGTAGATTGACAGCTACTTGGGCTCCTTGGCTCCTTCTGTTGAATACAGACCTGGTGAATGCATTGGATTTTTTGCAACAAATATCTCAGTGACATGTGCCATCCATTTATAGTTCTATCCAACTCACTTGTTCATGCCTGTCTGGCGAATTAAGTTTCTCATTGTGAACTGTATTACTCCGCTGAAGGAGCTGAATTCTTGCACATGGAATTCTCATTATACTCTTGTCCACATCTTTCACTCCAATGTGTCCAATTTAAATCTTACATAAAAGGAAATTCATTACAACATTCACATCCCAAGAGCAAATATTTAAAATGGGCAAGAAATTACTCTTTTTTCAAAGAAATATAATTTTGACACTCTGATTTGGAACAGATGAGGGGCAAGGCACTGTAACTCAGAGCACATGCTGATTCATAGTAACAGGAGTGAAAAAATACCATGTAACTTTAATCTTAAACAGTTAACATGCTTTAAAGAGCTGGTATTCCACCACTCCCTAAGAAAGTTTCCATCTGGATACTATACTATATATGCTGCTTAGATATTCATTAAAGACCCCTCTCACCAGCATTTATTCTAAACTATTTCATTGCAGTTGACTGTTCCATGAAAACCACCTTCAATGTGAGGCGGGGTGACAGAAGCAGAGAATCAGTAATTTAAAACAGGCTACTATCTAAAACAATGTTCTCTACTTTTTCTCTCTCTGACTCTCCTTCCGTTTATATAAAGCTTCACAGGATGTGATCTCTCTTCTACAAGCCTCACATTTGACATTGCGCTCGTTTTCTCTGTATCTTTCTGTCCAAAACATATGCACACTTTCTTTCTGAAACAAAAATAAGTCTTTGAGAACAGTTTTTTAGTCAACAAGCATGGGGCTGGATGAACACAGCAGGTCAAGCAGCATCATAGGAGCAGGAAAACTTGACGTTTCGGGCCTAAACCCTTCCTCAGAAATGGGGGAGGGGAAGAGGGTTCTGAAATAAATAGGGAGAGAGGGGGAGGTGGATAGAGGATGGATAGAGGAGAGGATAGGTGGAGAGGAGGCAGACAAGTCGAAGAGGCGGGGATGGAACCAGTAAAGGTGAGTGTAGGTAGGGGGGTAGGGAGGAGATAGGTCAGTCCAGGGAGGACGGACAGGTCAAGGGGGCGGGATGATGTTAGTAGATAGGAGATGGGGCTGTGGTTTGAGGTGAGAGGAAAAACAGGTTAGGGAGGTGGAGATGAGCTGGGCTGGTTTTGGGATGCGGTTGGGGGAGGGGAGATTTTGAAGCTTGTGAAATCCACATTGAGGCCATTGGGCTGCAGGGTTCCCAGGCTGAATATGATTTGCTGTTCCTGCAGCCTTCGGGTGGCATCACTGTGGCATTGCAGAAGGCCAAGGATGGACATGTCATCTGAGGAATGGGAGGGGGAGTTGAAATGGTTCGCGACTGGGAAGTGCAGTTGTTTGTTGCGAACTGAGGGCAGGTGTTCTGCAAAGCGGTCCCCAAGCCTCCACTTGGTTTCCCCGATGTAGAGGAAGCCACAACAGGTACAGCGGATGCAGTATACCACATTGGCAGATGTGCAGGTGAACCTCTGCCTGATGTGGAAAGTCTTCTTGGGGCCTGGGATTGGGGTGAGGGAGGAGGTGTGGGGGCAGGTGTAGCACTTCCTGCGGTTACAGGGAAAAGTGCCGGGTGTGGTGGGGCTGGAGGAGAGTGCGGAGCAGACAAGGGAGTCGCGGAGGGAGTGGTCCCTCCGGAAGGCAGATAAGGGTGGGGAGGGAAAAATGTCTTTGGTGGTGGGGTCTGATTGCAGATGGCGGAAGTGTCGGAGGATGATGCGTTGGATCCGGAGGTTGGTGGGGTGGTATGTGAGGACGAGGGGGATTCTTTTTTG
>JAHRHZ010000040.1:36106359-36117655 GCA_024137785.1 Ginglymostoma cirratum | reverse complement strand
CCTCTCACCTCAAGCCACACCCCCATCTCCTATCTACTAACATCATCCCGCCCCCTTGACCTGTCCGTCCTCCCTGGACTGACCTATCTCCTCCCTACCCCACTACCTACACTCACCTTTACTGGCTCCATCCCCGTCTCTTCGACTTGTCTGCCTCCTCTCCACCTCCATCCATCCATGCTCTATCCACCTCCCCCTCTCTCCCTATTTATTTCAGAACCCTCTTCCCCTCCCCCATTTCTGATGAAGGGTTTAGGCCCGAAACGTCAAGTTTCCCTGCTCCTATGATGCTGCTTGACCTGCTGTGTTCATCCAGCCCCATGCTTGTTATCTCGGATTCTCCAGCATCTGCAGTACCATTTATCTCTGATACAGTTTTTTAGTCATATCTCATTTTAATGTTTTGGATGATCATACATTTATGAGGGTTTCCTCTGGGTGGTCCAGTTTCCTCCCAGAGGTATGTAGGTTAGGTGGATTAGCCATGGCATCTGCGGAGTTACAGGGATAGGGAAAAGGAGTGGGTCTGGGTGAGATGGTCTTCGGAGAGTTGGTGTAGACTCAATGGGCCAAATGACCTGCTTCCACAATGTAGGGGTTGTATAGATACGATGAAGGCAATGAGGAAAAAACAAATTTTGAAAAGAGCTTTAGTCTCTGGTTTTACATTTCAGTGCAAAGTTTAGATTTTGATAATTACCATGATGCATGCTGAAAGTATTTTGAAGGATTTCCCTCCAATGCAAAATCTGTGAAAGTTATAAAGTCTCTTTAACTGACTGATTGTTGTGATAAAAATCCTCACGCAAGGACTGTGATAATAATGGCTACAAATTGAAAGTATTCTTGACACATTTTTAATTACAGAATGGTCTACTTTATACGCAATATTGATTACTGTGTGCAAATAGACAATTATTATAACATATTTTGCAATCCTTATTTTCTGTTGTAAAAAGATCAGCAAGAGTAAGAATGATGGCTGGCAGAATTTTAAAAGAAGGATTTGATAGGTTCAGTTTTGTCTTTATTTGGTAGCTGTCATGAACATTCCATTTTTAATTTGTAGCTTCTTAAAATTTTTATTTTCTTGACTGGTGTATTTCATTCCTATTTGCTATTTGCTGTTTGGTACATGTCCTGCTGCTTATTTCTGATCTGTTCCCATAATATGTACAAGAAATTTGAGCCAATTGGAAAAGGTAAGTTGGAAATATGGGAACAGAGAGAAAAGGTGCTTCTTAGCATGTGCCTGTATGCAAAAGGTGAGGGAGGACCACAGGAATGGGAGTGGTGTTCAGAGCTCACAGCATCAATAGCAGGCTCCTATGATGAGACAGCTCTTCAAGATGTATGTTCTGGTCAGGTTAAAATCAGAGAAACTCGCCTCAAGGGGTCTGGAATCATTCAGGCAGAAGAGAATCACTCCACTCATCCACACTCAAATTGTCGATCTGCCTAAGCTATTTTTCCCTTTTTTCCCATCAATCTATAAAATGTTTCTGGATTTTCAGGGCCTACTGCCAGCGTAAAGCTTTTAATGCTAAAAGGATTTCATATTAGATCTGCCAACTATAATTGGGAGAAATAAAGTAAGCATGCTGAGCACTAAAAGAAATTTGCTTTCTATTGGCATGAGCTTGAAGGGGCCAGAATACAAATGAAGCAATACTAAAAGGCGGAAGTGACTCAAGAGCAGACTAGAGACCTGATGCTTCCAGGTCATGTTAAAGCAGGGTATGTCAGAAAAGACCATAAATGAATAGCAGCTAGGAGCTGCACGTGGCAGGACCAAGTTCCAAAGGGTTAAATAATTAAACTGGAATTGAAGCTAGTTAATTTTTCTTAAACTTTTAAATATTTTCTTATCTTTTTAAATATTAGCAACATCATAAACAAGCAGAGACCTAGAAACAATGCAATAAAGGTATTAATTAAACAATAATCTGCATTCCAAGCCATTCATCTCACATTACAACCATCCCATTACTTTCATGCCTCTCCTCTCATCTCTTCCCAATGCCATCCACCTCTCTTCTTCCAATAACATGCATTCTCAACTCATCCCTTTCATCCAACCACCATCCAACCACCCACCACCAAAGAGTGTGTCAAAGAGCATGTGGACAGTTACAACTTTGGGCACTGCCCCTCTCTTTGCTGATATCTTGGTCAACATTCATGGAAAATTGTTGAAATGGCTCCCGTGATAGTGGGGTGAACAGGAGAAAATGAGATGAAATGGGACCCCACCACGGTGGAGGAGGAGTGGGAGCAAGAAAAAGAGAACACGAGATAGAAGAGATAACATAGTGTGGAGGTTGAGGAACACAGCAGGCCAGGCAGCATCAGAGGAGCAGGAAAGTTGACGTTTTGGGTCAGGACCCTTCTTCAGAAATGGGGAAGGGGAAGGGAGCTCAGAAATAAATAGACAGAGGTGGGGTGAGGCTGGGGCAAGTAGGTGGGATGGTGATAGGTGAATGCAGGGAGGGAGTGGTAGGGATTGGTCAGTGAGGTGGGAGGAGTGGATAGGTTGGAGAGAAGATGGGCAGGTTGTGTCAGGTCAAGAAGGCAAAGAGAGAGGGAGGGTTGGTCATGGGATAAAGCCGGGGGTGAGGAGATTTTGAAATGGTAAAATCCATGTTTAGGCCATTCGGCTGTAGGCTCCTGAGCTGCTCCTCCAGTTTGTGGGTGGCATCATTGTGACACTGCAGGAGGCCCAGGATGGACATGTCACCGAGGGAGTGGGAGGGGGAGTTGAAATTGTTCGCAACCGAAGTGTTGTCGTTTGTCATGAACAGAGCGCAGGTGCTCTACAAAATGGTCTCCAAGAATGGTCTCACCAATGTATAGGAGGCCACATCGGAAAAAGTGGATGCAGTAGACCACATTGACGGATGTGCAGGTGAGTCCTTGTCTAATATGGAAGGTTTGTTTGATTCCTTGAATGGAGGTGACGGGGGAGATGTAGGGGCAGGTGAAGCACCTGTGTCCTGCTGTTGCAGGGAAAGGTGCCGGGGTGGTGCGGTTAGTGGGCAGTGTGGAGTGGACAAGGGAGTCACGGACAGAGCGGTCCCTATGAAAGGCAGAAAAGGTTAGGGAGGGAAATATATCTTTGGCTGTGGGATCGGACTGTAGGTGACAGAAATGGCGGAGAATGATACGTTGGATACAGAGGTTGGTGGGGTGATATGTGAGGACAAAGGGGAATCTGTCATTATTTTTGTTGGGGGGAGGGGATGTGAGGGTAGACGTGCAGGAAAAGAATGCGGTTGAGGGCATTTTTGACCACCATGTGTGGGAGTGGAACGCTCCATCTCGGGAGCAGACACGGCAGAGGCAGAAAAATTGGGAGTAGGGGATTGCATTCTTCCAGGAAGGTGGGTGAGAGGAGGTTTAGGCTAGGTAGCTGTGGGGATCGGTGGGCTTGAAATAGATGTCAGTTTCGAGGCAGCCACCAGAGGTGGAGACAGAGATGTCCAGGAAGGAGAGGGAGGTACTGGAAATGGTCCAGGTGAATTTGAGGTTAGAGTGAAAGGTGTATCTCTGACTCCAACATCTGCGGTTCTTACTATCTCTGAATGAGATGGAAGAGATTGTTATCCTTAATGTGTAAGGTAACTTGGTGTTGCAGTGAAATCTTTCAATATCCATTTCACCAACTGTTATCCCACAGGTGCAAAGTTTCATTGGATCAACATTTGACTGATCAAAACAGTCCAGACAGACAAAAACTAAATATTATTACAAGTTGCATTTCTTCCTTGCATGTAGTCAGCTGGCTAAGGGCCAAGTAGTTCACGGGATCATTGAACTGTAACAGTACAGGAGCCGGCCATTCAGCCCATTGTGTCTACACTAGTTTTCCAAATGAACATCACAGGTTAGTGCCATTCTCCCACCTCTTTCCCATATCCTATTTAAATGATCATCCAACATTTTCATAAATGCCTCAATTGAACCTGCATCCAACACACTTCCAAGCAGAGCATTCCAGACCCAAACCATCTGCTGCATGAAAAGTTGCTCAACTTCTCCAATTCAATTTTGTAACTGAAGTTTCTCATCCCTGGAATCATTTTTGCAAACTTCCACAGCACTTTCCACAGCATGAGCTCACATGCTTCCTAAACAATTACATCCTTGCTTTTGCACTCTATGCCACTATTAATAAAACTTAGGGCTATATGCCTTATTAACCATTCTCCACCTGTCCTATCACCCTTAATGATTTATGCACACAAACACCCAGGTTTCTCTGCCCATGCACATCTTTACAGTAGCACCCTTTATTTTATACTGTCTTTCCATGTTCTTTTTATCAAAGTGCGCTACCTCACCCTTCTCCGCTTTGAACTTCATCTACTACCTATCCATTAATCCACAGAATTGTCAATGCCCTTTTGAGGTTCCACACTAACCTCCTCAAAGTTTACAAGCCTTCCAAGTTTTGTATCTACCATAATCTTTGAAATGCTTTCCTGCACTTCCAAATCTATCTCACCACCAGGAAAAGCAAAGATCCCAATACTGGCCTGTAGAGAAACCCACTTCAAACTTTTCTTCAGCCCGAAAAATATCCATGACAGATTCTTATCATTCAGCCAGTTTTGTATCCACATTGCTACTGACCTCTTTATTCCAGGATCCACAACGTTTCACACATCTGTTGTGTGGCGCTGTACCATATGCCTTAAAGTCTGTGTTCAGTGCATAACAGCATTATCCTCATTAACCCAATCTCTTCAAAGAGTTGGTAAGTTAGACAGGGTTTTCCTTTAAGAAGTCATGCTGGCTATCAATTACTAACCCATACTTGCCTATTCATTCTATCCCAAATTATTCTTTCTACAAGATTTGGGACTGGAGGCCTGGAGTTATAAGGAGATGCTGGGACATCAGTGTCAGAGTGTCAGAGGCTGATGGGAGACTTATAGAGCTTTATAAAATCATGAAGGGCATTGATAGGCTGAAAATCCAAGGTCTTTTTTTCAAGGGTAGATGAGTTTAAAATTAGAGAGGGTATAGTTTTAAGGTGACAGGGGAAAGATTTAAAAGGGACTTGATGGTGGTGCCTGTATGGAATGATCTGTCAGAGGAAGTGGTAGAGGCAGTTATAATTTAAAAAACATTTGGACAGGTGCGTGAATAGGAAATGTTCAGAGGTTTATGGGCCAAACGCAGGCAAATGGGATAAGTTCAGAACAGGACAAGTTGGAACGAAGGGTCTGTTTCCATGCTGTATGGCTCGATGATTCTATGATTTCCCAATACTAAAGTTAAACTTCAACTCAGATTCATTTTTAAAGACCTTAAATATTCATTTAATATAAGAACATAAGAACTAGGAGCAGGAGTAGGCCATCTGGCCCCTCAAGCCTGCCCCGCCATTTAATAAGATCATGGCTGATCTTTTTGAGACTCAGCTCCACTTACCCACCCATTCACCATAACCCTTAATTCCCTTACTGTTCAAAAATTTATCTGGCCTTGCCTTAAGAACATTCAGTGAGGTAGCTTCAACCGCCAATATCTCAGCCATGTATCTTACCTGCCTTCGGTCTCTAAATGATCCTACTCCTTTTATCTTCCATTGTTTATGTGTCTCTTGAAGACTTTGGATTTCACTATTATGTTAGTTGTCAGTAAAACTCGCATTAAATTGCACAGCTATGTGTGACCAATATTCTGAATATAGTTTCACAGATTTCATAGAATCCCTACAGTGTGGAAACAGGCCCTTCAGCCTAACAAGTCCACAGTGACCCTCACAGCATCCCACCCAGGCCCATCCCCCTATAACCCACCTAATCTACACATCCCTGATTACTATGGGCAATTTAGCATGGCCAATCCACCTAGCCTGCACATCTTTGGGCTGTGGGAGGAAACTGGAGCGCCTGGAGGACACCCACACAGACAGGGGGAGAATGTGGAAGCTCCATACGGACTGTCACCCGAGGGCAGAATCAAACCCAGGTCCCTGGCGCTGTGAGGCAGCAGTGCTAACCACTGTGCCACCGTGTCGCCCGCTAAGTAGACAGCTGGGCAAGATTCCAGTCAGAACACAAAGCATTAAACTCATGGCTAGAAACCTACAGACTTCGTCAGTATGGGGATTGAACCCGTGACCTTGGCGTTATCAGCACTATCATAGTGATCAGCCTTAGTACATCAACTGCAGCATTGACCTCTGGTTTAATAAATCGCTGCTATGCACAGGCTTTGGGGACCCATACAGCCATTAAGAAAATTGCAGGGGGCACTGGCTGCCAGACTTTTATCATATTTGCTCTCGTCTGTAATTTGTTTTATCACCTTCCTTCTGAACATATTGTTTTCAGCTTGGTTCTCAATTGTATTTTCGAACTGAAACCTGTCAGAAGCAGGCTTTTTCCCTTTATCTTAATTTCTAAGTTGATCATCATCCTGGATGCTCTAGATTTGCTTGCGTTACATTTTCCTTTTCCTTTGAAGGTAGCCCATTGCTCAGTACAACCTTTCCCAAAAACCTTTGGCTCCAGTCAATCTGGCCCAGTTTCATTCTTATCCCATTGAAATCAGCTCTCCCCCAGTCAATTATTCCTGTTCTGAATTGTTCAAAATCCTTCTGCAACATCATCCTAAACCTTATGATACAATGATCACTGTCCCCTAAATGTTGCCACATTATCTACTTGGCTTGTCTTGTTGTCAAGAACCACATCTACATTTGTGTCTTGTAGATACTGAGTGGACTTTGAGGAGTTAAGAGATAAATTGCATGCCACAGATTCTGAGACGCTGACCTTCTTCCATAGTCACAATATTTATATCACTAGTCCGGTTCAGTTTCTGGTCAATATCAGCCTCCAGGAGGTTGAGAGAGGAGTACTGAGCAATGATATGTTGTCCAGATCTTGCTATATATGAACATTGTGCAATCAACAGTGAAGACCTCCACTTCTGACCTGACAATACAAGGAAGTTTATTGATAAAGCAACTGAAGATGGCTGGGTCTAGAATTCTACATGAGCAACTCCTGATCTGATTGAATAGTAAGACAAATATGAAAAGCTGATGTTTCTTTTTATTCATTCACAGGATGAGGCATAGCTGGCTAAACCAGCATTTATTTCCCATCTCCAATTGACCATTGATAGTTTAGAGTCAACCACATTGTTGTGGGTTTAGAATCACATATAGGCCAGACCAGGTGAGAATGGCAGTTTTCTTTCCTAAAGGACATTAGTGAACCAGATGGGGTCTTTTTCCCCCAAACAATCAGCAATGGATTCACGATCATCATTAGGCTCTTAATGCCTGATTTTTATTGAATTCAAATTCCACTATCTACCATTCAAACCCAGACCCCCAGAACATTATCTGGGTCTCTGGATTAACGAGTCCAGTGACAATATCAGTAGGCCATCGCCTCCCCGACTTGACATGAATGGCATAACTCTTGTTCCTAGAAGCTAGAAATAATTTGCCAGTTCTGAACTAAAGTAGAAGCTATTTAGCTGTGATGTAATCTGTGGATTCCACTACTCTTAAGGGGTTTATATCTCAAAAACAAAAACAAGGGGATACCCAAAATACATAAATGATGTCTTTCCTGGAACACTCCTTGCACTTATGCAACTTATGTTATATTTTTCGCTGTGGTTATCTTCATTTGTGGCACAATGTTTCATTCAATCTTTTATTTACCGTAAATGAAACATTCTGAAAATAGACAATTCCATTTAACATATGGTTTGCATTCTGACTCAAGATTATTACATCATGCAAAATCCCATCGGCAACTGTGGGACATCAGACCTACTTCTCATTGTTCTAAAACGTTCTTGGTGTAAACTCCAACTGCTTTTTAAAATATAAATGCTGAGATGCAAGAAAGCATTTCCTTCTGATAACATGTTTCTGAACAGAAAATAAAGTTCAACCCGAATGTCTTTCATTTTTATTAAAGCATACTTGAAATGATTAAAGGGGAAAATGTAACCATAACTAAATTAAATGCTGCAGTCAATTTTCAGCTTCCTTGTTAGAAGTGGTGGTTTTGGGTAGAAATAGCCTGTTGCAGCAATTTGCCTTTTATTTTGGGGCTAGTTACAACAGAATGCAGCAGGATTGATGGAACTGAGCCTTTATCAAAAATAACATTGCATTAGCTTTTTATTTTCCCCAATGCAAAGAAGACTATGAGCTATGCCTCACCCTCAAAATCCCAGAAGATATGCAGTGAGAGAACAGTTAAAATATCTGTGAGAATACTTACACCCCATTCTGACTAGATTCCCTCCTGCCACCGTCTTTCATGAGTGTTGAGGCACCCGCTAGTGATGCTCACCAACAATCTGTCTTGGTCCACTCACATCAACGTGATGGCCAAGAAAGCATAACAATGACCTACTTCCTCAGGAGGCTAAGGAAATTCTGCGAGCCCAAAAGAATTCTTACCAATTTTTCTCGATGCACCATAGAAACCACCCTATCTGAATGCATCAGATAGTGTGGGACAGCAACTGCTCTGCCCAAGACCTCAAGAAACCACAGAGATTCCTGAATTCAGCCCAATCCATCATGCAATCCAGCCTTCCATCCATTGATTCCAACAGATTTCTTACAGTAGCTCAGCACCCATGGACCAGTCGACGAGGAACAGTCGTCATTGGACATTCACAATGGTCGTTTTGGCACTCTACACCAGCAACCCCTACGATGACGGCATGGCTGCAACAGCCTCAGTACTCAATACCAACAACTTCTGATTTCCAGGCACCATCCTGCAACTCATCCACTTAATCCTCAAGCACAACTTCTTCACCTTCGACAACCAGTTCTTTATCCAAACACACGGAACAGCCATGGGGAGCAGATTTGCACCCCAATGTGCCAACATTTTCATGCTCAAGTTCGAACAAGACTTCTTTGCTGCGCAGGATCCCCAACCAACATTATACACCAGATACACTGACAACATTTTCTTCCTTTGGATTCATGGTGAGGAATCACTTAAACAACTGCTTAACAATATCAACAAGTTTCATCCCACCATCAGACTTACCATGGAATATTCTTTAGAATCAGTCTCATTCTTGGACACACGTATTTCCATCAAGGATGGACACGTCAATAACTCATCCACGGCAAGCCTACGGATAAACTCACAACACTGCACTTCTCTAGCCATCCCGTACAGACAAGCCCTATGCATACACAGGATCTGCGCAGGTGAGGAAAAACACGACAGACACCTGAAGATGTTGAAGGACACCCTCATAAGAATGGGATACAATGCTCAACTCATCGATCACCAGTTCCAACAGGCCACAGCGAAAAACCGTAATGCACTCCTCAGAAGACAGACATGCAATATGACTGATAGGGTATCCGTCATCATCCAGTACTTCCCCAGAGCGGAGAAACTACGCCATACTCTTCACAGCTTTCAACACACTAACAGTGATGACGAGCACCTCGCCAAGATCTTCGCTGCACCTCCACTTCTCGCCTTCAAACAACCTTAAACAGACCATCGTTCAAAGCAAACTACCCAGACTTCAGGACAACATCAACCACAACACGACACAACCATGCAATGGCAACCTCTGCAAGACATGTCAGGTCATTGACATAGATACGACCATCACACGTGGGAACACCACCTACCGCGTACACAGCAGATAGTCATGTGACTTGGCCAACGTTGTCTATCTCATACACTGCAGGCAAGAATGCCCCGAGGCATGGTATGTTGGCAAAACCATGCAGACGTCACGACAACAGATGAATGGACACCACGCAACAATCGCCAGGCAGGGGAGTTCCCTCCCAGTGGGGTATTCAGCCTCAGTTCTTCGGGTTAACATCCTCCAAGGCAAACTTAAGGATAAACAACAACACAGAATCGCCCAGCAGAGGCTGATAGCCAAGTTCAGTACCCATAAGGATGGACTTAACCATGATTTTGGGTTCATGTTGCACTAGGGGTAACGCCACCACACTATCCACTCTCTCTCTCCCAGACGCGCGCGTACACACACACACACACACACCCCCCTATGGGCTGAATTTGCCAGATTTGTATTTGCATATACCAAAAGCACACAATTTGTAGACACAGTCAGTCAATGGGGCATTTTATAAATTCTTGCGTTGGAAATAAAACTATTCTCATTCCAGGTTAAAACATAGACAGATTCTAAACAAGGCCTCACACCTAAAATGCATGTATGACCCGAGATGCCATCTCTTGTATACACTGATAAAAGCTTTAGTAATCTCGGGACAGCAAGTTGAAAGAAATTCTGTGATTTGCATTTTAATCAATTGAAACTTGCATCTCCTTTCTAAATGATTAAAGATTTAACAGGAGGGAGTCAGCCAGCCATTTTAGGTTTATTCAATGCATTCGCTTCAGTTGTATCATCCTTTGATCTTTTACTTATAAATTCTGTGTCTTGATACTTCCTCTCTCACTCCACCTGAGCAAGGAACAACGCTCTGAAAGCTAGTGTTTTCAAATAAACATGTTGGACTATAAGTGATGTCGTATGATTTTTGACCTTGTCCAACCCTGTCCAACACTGGCACCTCCACATCACTTATGAATAGATTCAAGCACAGCTTCTTCGCAGCTGTTATCAGACTTCTGAATACACCTTTCAAATATTAATTCTGATCTCTCTCTCTCTCTCTGCACCTTCTCTGTGGCTTTAACACTGTATCCTGCACCCTGTTTTGTTACCCTGATGTACTTTGTATGGTACAATCGACCTGTACAGCACATAAAACAACACTTTTCACTGTATCTCAGTACACGAGACAGCAATAAATCAACCAATTGGCCTCAATAGCTCACGTAAATAGGGTTCTAAGGCCTTATACAGACCTGACATTTTAACTTAGTCAGTTCTGAATAAGGGTCACCGGACCTGAAATGTTAACTCTGGTCTTTTTTCTTCACAGATGCTCCCAGACCGGCTGAGCTTTTCCAGCAACTTCTGTTTGTGTTCCTGATTTACAGCATCCACAGTTCGTTTGGTTTTTATTGACATTTTAACTGCTTGTTAAACAGGGCTTAATCCCTTTTCGTAAGTAAATTTCTCAGCAAAATCAAGCAGGGAGCACTGATGAATCAAAAACTTTGCTTTATCAGATCAGCTGGAGCAGGAATGTGGGCCCTAACCAGGAAATTTTGGACATTTCGAGATAACAAGCATGGGGCTGGATGAACACAGCAGGTCAAGCAGCATCATAGGAGCAGGAAAACTTGACGTTTCGGGCCTAAACCCTTCATCAGAAATC
>JAHRHZ010000040.1:36069653-36096359 GCA_024137785.1 Ginglymostoma cirratum | reverse complement strand
TCTTCGACTTGTCTGCCTCCTCTCCACCTATCCTCTCCTCTATCCATTCTCTATCCGCCTCCCCCTCTCTCCCTATTTATTTCAGAACCCTCTTCCCCTCCCCCATTTCTGATGAAGGGTTTAGGCCCGAAACGTCAAGTTTTCCTGCTCCTATGATGCTGCTTGACCTGCTGTGTTCATCCAGCCCCATGCTTGTTATCTAGTACCATTACTTACACTGTCTAAGGAAACATGTTAGAAGTAAGATAGTTGATTGACATCACAGTCCAGTACAGAGTTTCAAACAGCAGCAGCTCAGTAAATTGTCTGACCGCCCGCACCAGTCCCCAGACCAATAACTGTCCCGCTTCGCTCCAGCCTGCATTCCGCTTCTCACCAGCACTCAGCTGCAACAAGGTAAGCTGCAGACTAATAAATGGTAAGTAAAACTTGTAACACAAGTCTGCCAGGCAATGACCACCTGCAGCAAGACAGAACGTAGCAGTCTCTCCTTGACTTCAATGATATTAGTATTGCTGAATCCTCCACTTCCAATACCTGAGGGGTTACCTCTAACCAGAAGCTTACCTGAATCAGTCATATTAATAATGTGGCCACAAGAGCAAGTCAGAGGCTAGGAATTATGCGGTGATTAACCCACCTAACTCTCCAAAGCCTGTCCATTATCTGCAAGGCAGAGTCAGGAGTGTGATGGAATACTCCCAACTTGCCTGCCTGCAACCCCTTCTCTGTATCCTCCACGCAAGTGTGTCTATCCCAGACCCCTCTCTGCTGCTTCTACATTCCTCCAGCTACTCATCTCTGAGATTCACATCACTGAAATACAATACTGTTCCATCTCTCTTGCAGAATACTATGAACAGGAGAGGGCAAACCAGACTTTTTGAGACAGGCAGGCATGTCCATATCATCTAAGCCCTTTAGACAGACCAGTGTACTGCAAGATAGTGTAGGAATAACTCTGCTTGTTATATCCAGGAATTGCTAGAACACTGCCTTATTCCTGCCTTATGTCATTTCTTAAATCCACTTCACCCTTATCTTTATTTCTGACATGCAAGCTGTAGAATGATATGTTCATGGACCATTGCTTTCTGTTCCAACCTGCTTCTGCATTTCATAGAATCTCTACAATGTGGAAGCAGGCCATTCAGCCCATCAAGTCAACACTGACCCTCTGAAGACCCACCCCCTACCATATCTGTGTAACCCGTATTTACCATGGCTAATCCACCCAACCTACACATCCTGGACACAATGGACAATTTCCCATGGCCAATCCACCTAACCTGCACATCTTTGGTCTGTAGGTGGAAACTGGAGCACCCAGAGGAACCCACACAGACACAGAGAGAACATGCAAACTCCACGAAGATAGTGGGTTACAAGGCCTTGCCAAAAGAAGAGTGCTTTTGATCCCCAGAGGAGGCTTTCCAGACGACTAGTGTGCAGCAGTTGCCCGAGGGTGGAATCAAAGCTGGGTCACTGGTACTATGAGGGAGCAGTCCTAACCACTGAGCTACTGTGCTGCTTTGTGCATGCTTTCAGCTGCACAAGGAAACTCCATCATGGCCAGTGCAGTCTCATGAGGAAAAGTTAAAGATGCACTAAACCTTCAAAGAAGAAGCACCATTGCCTGATATTAAATTGAAGTCACCAGTTTAAATTCTGGTCGAATGTATACTTAACGGATATTATATAGTTGGCATCTAAACCTGGTGAGTCTCCAGGCATGAATAGTTACAAGGCCACACCAAAAGAAGAGTGTTCTGGATTCCCAGAGGGGGCTCGCCAGATAGTGTGTTGCAGTGAAATTCGGGAGTAAAAAGCTCGTGCTTTGGCAGCATTGATCAATGACAAGCGATGATTTAAATCAGGTGGCATCAGTTGAAAGCAATGCAGCAGGGCTATTTGAGGCAGGGATGGAGCCTGCAGTCAAAGTGACATACACTTGAATTGTCCAAGACTAAGAGAAGAGGTGGCTTCAGTGTAGGGGGCGCAGAACTGAGCTGTCCAAGGGAGGGAGTGAGGGAGACTCCAGGTTAAGTGGCAAGAGGCAAGGCTGGCTGAGGTAGGGACAGAGGTTGTCCCAGGCTGGGGAGGTGGGGATATAGGCAGTCCAAGGTCAGGAAGGAGGGTGAGGATGCAGGAACATTAAGAAGAGCAAGAGGCCTACAGTCATGAATGTGGCACTCCTGTTGTTATTGGGGAGGTGAAAGAGGGGCTTTTCAGGCAGGTTGGAGAGAAATGGCCGAAAATGGTAGGGTCATTCCTATTATGGGGTCTTTGGGGTTGAATTCACTATACTGGGCTGTGGAGGAAACAGGCACACTAGAGGGGGTTGTGAGATGTTCCAGGAAGCAGATCACAGTCAGGTACTAAATCAATCTATGGTCTGTATCCAACCAATGCCCCAGCAAGGTCAAGAAAAGCAGGAAGCTCCAGCTGACTGAGTGAGACAGAAAGGAGGGAGGAAGCAACCCTACGATTTCTCCCGAGGGACAATTAGAGGATACTGGACCACATTAGGAACTTTGATGTCACAACATTGAACGTTCAGAATGGGTGTGGGAAAAGCAAGGGCCTCAGTCGGACGTGTGTACCCCAAATTTTGAGACTTGATGGTTACCACGAGAAGCTGAATTATAACAGAGAAAGTGATAAGGGTGTCTGATGATCGATTGAGAGCTATGATGGGGGGATAACACTGTGCCAAAGCATGCCAGAGGGGCCTGATAGATAGGTTCTTGATTGTCAAGGGGATCAAGGGTTACAGGGAGAAAGCGGGAGAATGGGATTGAGAAACTTATCAGCCATGATTGAATGGCGGAGCAGACTTGATGGGCCGAATAGTCTAATTTCTGCTCCTATGTCTTATGGCCTGATAGCTGGTCATAGACGATAAAAGGATGGTGACACCTATCTGGACGGCAAGACAAAAGCGATGAACTGAGACTGTTGGATAATGAAAGGAAGGGCTTCCTCAATCATCACGGATTGCGTTTTCAAGGACAGAACTAATTGTCCATGTACATTAAGTGATATCAGCAGTGATCCTCCAGAATGGCACTGATCACGTTGAGGTTGGTGAGGTAAGGGAGTGGTCAATGTTACATATAAGGCTTCCCATTGTGCGAAAATGGTCAGGACAGGAGGGAAGGGCTCAAAGAATATGTTGACCAGAGCCCATCTTAGGTAAACATGATGATGGGTAGAGACAATAAAGTATCTATCCGGCAACTATGGTGGAGGCAGTGAAGGCTGGCCCAGGGCCAAGTACACAGGCACCCAGAACAGCAGCAAGGAACAGCAGTGGGGCAAGTAATGGAGGGTGTTGGCAACAAGAGGCCAATGTAACATTGGGTATATGGTATGACAAACAGGCAATGTCACAAGTGACTGAGGATGTCACAAGCTGCTGTCACACGTATATGCCAACTTCTCCAGCAAGATTCATTTTTCCCCAGATGTATAATTCTGGGCCAATATGATATCTTCTCTTTGCAACACCTTCAACCTTGAGATTCCCGCCCTTCTGGCCATCTGTCCTTCTTGATTTCGTTCTACCACCTCTCTGGTTTCTTCCGGCTGCAACAAGTCAAACACGGTTCTCAGTTGGCTTCTGACCATTAAGAAAGCATCTGTCCCTCTACCAGGCCCCTGTGTCATTGCCGTGAATTTGTTTCCATGGTTTTGAGGCCATTCTCATGGGTGAAGCAGTCGCTAATAGCAGTGCCTTTCTTACTACGATCCCACTTTCTCCTCAATCTGGAAGTACATACTTAGCCACCAAAAATAACTCTCCTTCATTCGCATCACACTAGGCCGCCCATGGTGCAATTGTTCCATCACCTTTCCTCTTAACAGGGATAACAACTCTCATTCCCCACATTAAACACCCGTCCAATACAGACAACTTCCACCTCCTGGACATGTAAGGGTGGAATTCTGGGCGATTTCTATGACTGTTCCTCCCTCTGAGGACTAAGTCCATCACTCTGCTCAAAAGCAGGTTGTTCCAAGTAGCATTCTGCACCTGACACTAACACACTGTCATCTTGGAAAAATACATAATTTTCAGGCTCCAGTTGGGAACATCTTTATTCCCCGTTAGTGGCAACCTTGACAGAGCATCTGCCGTGCTTCTCTACCTATCAGTATGTGATCTCATACGAGTGGGCTGACAGAGCCAATGCCCATCTCTGCAGGCGTGTTACCACCATTGATGGTGTCCCCATACACAGGCCAAAAATGGAAGTTAGAGGTCTGTAGTCAGTCAGTAGCACAAAAGTAAGTACTTCTTTCCTGGTGTCGGCCGCAGCCCAGTCCCCTTATCATTGCTTCCCTCGACGTTACTTCCTTATGCCATTTCTGAAGTCCAGGCAATGACTCCTCTAGCTAAGAAATGTGTTTGCACACAGTTTGTAGGCCAGATCCCACTCTCATGGCCAGTTGTGATAGAGTCATAGAGATATACAGCACAGAAACAGACGCTTCAGTCTAACTCGCCCATGCCAACCAGATGCCCTAAATAAATCTAGTCCAATTTGCCAGCATTTTGTCCAAATCCCTCTAAATCCTTTCTATTCATATACCCATCCAGATACCTTTTAAATGTTGTAATTGTACCAGCCTCCACCACGTCCTCTGGCATATCATTCCTTACATGCACCACTCTCTGCATGAAAAAATTGCCCCTTAGGTCCCTTTTAAATCTTTCCCCTCTCAGTTAAACCTGTGCCTCCTAGTTTTGGACTCCCTTACTCCTGGAAAAAGGCTTTGTCTATCTACTCTATTCATGCCCCTCATGATTTTATAAAAATCAATAAAATCACCCCTCAGCCTCCGATGCTCCAGGGAAAATAGCTCCAGTCTATTCAGCCTCTCACTATAGCTCAAACCCTCCAACCCTGGCAACATCCTTCTAAATCTTTTCTGAACTCTTTCAAGTTTCACAACATCCTTCCTCTGGCAGGGAGACCAGAATTGCATGCAGTATTCCAATAGTGACCTAACCAATGTCCTGTACAGCCATAACATGACCTCCCAGCTCCTACACTCAATGCACTGACCAATAAAGGCAAGCATATCAAACACATTCTTCAGTTTACCTGCGACTCCACTTTCAAGGAACTATGAACCTGCACTCCAAGGTCTCTTTGTTCAGCAACACTCCCCAGGACTTTAGCATTAAGTGTATAAGTCCTGCCCTGATTTGCCTTTCCAAAATGCAGCACCTCACATTTATGTAAATTAAACCGCATCTGCCACTCCTCGGCCCATTGGCCCAGCTGATCAAAACCCCATTGTACTCTGAGGTAACCTTTTTCACTGTCCACTACACCTTACTAACTATACCTCCTATGTACACATCCAAATCATTTATATAAATGACAAAAAGCAATAGGCCCAGCACTGATCCTTGTGGCACAGTGCTGGTCACAGGCCTCCAGTCTGAAAAGCAATCTTCCACCACCATCCTCTGTCTTCTACCTTCGAGCCAGTCCTGTATCCAAATGGCTAGTTCTCCTGTGTTCCACGTGATCTAACCTTGCTAACCAGTCTTCCATGAGGAACCTTGTCAAATGCCTCGATCACATCCACCACTCTGCCCTTATCAATCCTCTTTGTTACTTCTTCAAGGAACTCAGTCAAATTTGTGAGATACAATTTCCCAGGCACAAAGCAATGTTGACTATCCCTAATCAGTCCTTGCCTTTCCAAATAAATGTAAATCCTGTCCTTCAGGATTCCCTCCAACAACTTGCCCACCACCAAGTCAGGACCTGGCTTTTCCTTACCACTATTCTTAAATAGCAGCACCATGTTAGCTAACCTCCAGCCTTCTGGCACCCCACCTGTGGCTACCAATGAAACAAATATCTCAACAAGGGGCTCGGCAATATCTTCACTTACTTCCCACAGTGTTCTAGGGTAAACCTGATCAGGTCCTGAAGATTTAACCATTCTCTATCTTCCATATCCTTCCCCACAGTAAATACTGATGTAAAATACTCATTTAGCATCTCCCCCATCTCCTGTCATTCCATACATAGGTGTCCTTGATTTTTAAGTGGCCCTATTCTCTCCCTAGGTAACCTTTTGTCCTTAATGTATTTGTAGAATCCCTTTGGATTCTCCTTAACCCTATTTGCCAAAGCTATCTCATGTCCCCTTTCTGCCCTCCAGATTTTTGGGCTGAACTGAAAAGCAGTTGATTCCTACAATTGAAGTGTTGCTGCTTCATTTGGAACCAGGAATTATTTACCAGGTAGAAAAATGGTAAATCTGATCAAGAACACTTTATTAACAACGCTCACACCTCCTTAGCCGGTTCTAGACTGGACCCAAGCGCCTCCTCTCCAGGTCACCTGACTAGCTCTCCTAAAGATATACCACTCTCAAATACATACAAAGCAGGAACCAAGCACAACATTTCTGAGTTTGCTGACAACACAAAACTACATGTGACTCAGAACTGTGAGGAACATGCAATGAAGCTTCAGAGCGATCTAGACAGAGTGTCTGGGCAAATATGTCAGATGCAGTATAATGTGGATAAATGTGAAGTTATACACATTGGTGTGAAATACAAAATATCATTAAAATGGAAATATATTAGGAGCTGTGGATGTACAAAGGGATCTGGAATTCTTTGTACACCAGCCAAAGAAAGTACACAGAGAGGTCAGCAAACAATTAGGAAGGCAAGTGTAGCAATGGCCATCATTGCAGAGTGATTTGAGTTCACCAACAGGAATGTGTTACTAAGGTTACAAGGGCCTTGGTAAGACCACAGCAGGAATATTGTGTGCAGTTTTGGTCTCCCTATTTCAGAGGATACACTTGTCAAAGTGGAGTGCAGAAGAGGTTCACTAGGGGCTGATACCAGACGGCCGAGTAGATATTGGTTCAATTGGGCCTGTATAAGTTTAGAAAGATGAGAGGGGATCTGATTGAAACACACGAAACTTCAACAGAGCTGGACAGATTAGCTGCAGGGAGGTTATTTCCCGTGGTTATGGACTCAAAAACCAGGGGTCACCATTTCAGGTATGGTGTCCGTTTAATGGTGACCATTTAGATCTGAGGTGAGGAAACTTTTCTTCACCAGAGGGTGGTCAGCCTGTGTAATTCATCACCACAACTACGGAGCCAGTTCACTAAGTATATCTAAGAAAGAGATTGCTTTTTTTTTCAATATTAAAGGCATTGAGGGGTATAGAGAGAAAGCAAGGACATGGTGTTGAGGTAGCAGATCAGCCATGATCATATTGAATGGCGGAACAGATTTGAAGGGCCTGTTTTCTATGCAATTGCAGAAGGGAGATGAAGGAACCAGGTGTCCCCTTTAACAAGGAGGAATGGAAAGGTGATGCTGCTCATGAGGAATGGATAGTGCAGATGCCAGGGCAATGGTGCAACAAACAAACAGGCCTATGACACCCTCATCAATACCAGTTTCCAGATCATGTGAGGCACCACAATATACTTATGGTTCTCAACCTCTGGTAGCCAGGAGCCCAGGATCCCCTCATAGGCTTTATTTCATTATTTTCATGTCTCTATTTCATTGCATTATATTTTTGTTTTGGTGGCTGGTCACATTTCCTTACTTTTCCATTTCTAAGTTAGACAGTACACTGCCATGCAGCAGTTATTTAGAATCAAGACAAATGAGAATATGTTTCTGGGTTTAGCATGTTTGCATGCCTGACCTGGCTGTCACCTAGCCACAAAAACATTCTTGGTCAAGCCTAGGGTTTTAAGCAGCATGTGGCCTGCAGACCCTCTAATCCTTTACATTTTCCAATAACCTTATTGGTTTTGTAAGGAGCTTGCTGCCACCAGCTTTCTCAGATCAGAAAATTTGAAAGGGTTTGCTGAAACATGTTAACAGCCACCTTCTTTGCCTGATGTCAGGTAGAAAGCCCGTGAAACTAATTTGGGAAGTGGATTTTAACATCACTCCTAAGGCCTTCCCACACAATTAAATGGTCCCACTTTCAGTAATTGCCCCCCTACCCGATTCCAAGGATGGTCATCAAATAGCACATGTTGAATACGAAAGGGACTATACTTGGCATGAGTTGTCATTTCAATTTCCTTTGCCAAATAGCCCAGAAATAGGCAACTTAAACTAAAAAAAACTCCACATTCTTTATAGAGCAGAAACTAGAGATCTTCTTATGACAAAAGAAACAGATAGAATGCAATGACTGTCACATGACTACATTCTTACTTCTTGACAACAACGAATTTGTGTCTTGGTGTATTTGCTACAAACAGTAATTTGATTTCTTACAAAGTTGAAAGTGCCCATTTTGCATTTTTACAATAGTTAAATGTTACAGTTCTTTTGATTATTTGCCAAACCTTACTTTAATTAACTTAAATTAAACATTTCAAGGGTAAATGAAGCTAAATTATGACCGTTATAAGGAGTCAGAAGGTCATGAACCATTTAAGCATTATGTTCAAATGAGTAAAATGTCTGCTATTAGAAACTTGCATGAGTTTATCAAGTTTCTTTCTGAAAATTTGTGTTTTTGTCTTTTAATATTTTCGGGCATTTAGTATTTTACAAAGTGTGAAGTGTTGGCTCAGAGGAATGGAATTGTTTATTGTTCTAGGCATCCACTGTTAACATCTCAAGGCAGGTACAGCATTTCTACTTGCTTAGTTTACCTTCCCCCAAAAATATGCTTCCGCATTAAAAAGAGATATGGGCAGCTCTTTTCAGAAATTTCAATTTCAGAATAGCACCCCCATTGAACCAGTGGAACATTTCTATTTCCAACAATAGCCATCCTGTTCATTCCAATTATTGTTTTTTTTTATTTAAAGACTGTTTTTGGCTTTCAGTCCTTGTACAATCAGCAACACATTGAAATGCACAAACTAATTTGACACAGAATTACACAGAATAATTACTGTCAGCAGAAATAGGGCAATTACTTCCCATCAACTGTGGACTTGATCACACTAAAGTATCATAGATTAATGGATGTTAAAATATATTCATTCAACTTTAACTTAGGTTGTTACGTGGTGCATTAAGTATTTGCAAACAGCCTTCAGTAACATTACCCCCTGCTTAATAGCAAACAATGTAAATTTACAAAGACGGATTTTGTTATGTGTGTATTTTAACAATATTAACTTTACTATCCAATCAGGGTCTAAAATTTTGACAAAATATTTGCATAGAATCTAGTTGACTTACCTCTGAACTTAATTCTCTGCCACCATGAACTAAAGTGGCACAATTATATCAAACATATCAATTCACATTTAATTTGATCAAAATGAGGAAGAGGTACAAATGGAAGAGTAAATACAAGCCTTGGGTCTTAGAACTGAGGAGGAAAATCAATATTTGTGCACTTTTTGTTAAGTTGAAAGGAGTCTGAAATGTATGAATCACAATCCAGATTCATTGTCCAGAATTTCTTCACATCTCCCAATCTGCCTCCACAACTTTGTAACAAATGCACAGAAATTCAGTTTCTCATATAAATAGGAGTTCTCCATCATGTGTATTTTACAGTGGTGAAGAAAGAATAGCTCTGAGGAAATTGTGGTCCACAGTTTTGTACTCAAACAAAAAAAAAAAGTTCCTTCCATTTTCCCAGAATATTAAGTTTTAGAAAATCTAATCCTGCTCACAAGCAAATATCATGGCATAATTCATGTTAAAAATATTAAAGAGGCAAATTCAGAAATTTGAAAAACTTGCAAATATAGTTTATGATTCAGATAAACAAACTGAACAAAACTGAATTTCAAGATATTCTATTCCAACATACGGACTACAGCAGTTCAAGAAGGCAGCTCACCACCACATTCTAAAGGGCAGCTAGGGACAGGCAACAAATGTTGGCCAGCCAGTGACACCCACATACCATGTGTGAACAATAAAACAGCCAACTGGAAATGTTTCCACTCAGATAGATCCTGCATAAAGTTCACGGAGAATACATTTTTTCAGATGGATTTCCTCCAGGTAATATTCAAGTAAAACTAGGTACAGCGAGACTTTCAAATGCAAGTTCTCCAGGTCACATATAATCGACAAACAGAAAACAGAGAATACAATTTCTCAACAGCCATTTTTACTTGTATAGTAAACAGCTTTTACATCGCATTTAAGAAATACTGGCGTCAATATGCTGTCTCTGAAGTTCGCTTGAAGTGACAAATTACAGATCAATGCAACAAAGTGTTTATCAAATGAATGGTACATGTAAATTCATGTAAATAGTCTTACTAATTAAGTGTAATTACTGGTATTTTTATATTGCTTTTAAATTCACAAATACCCAAAGTATCCAAAGGCACCAAATAAACATATTAAACTGAGCAACAGAAACAGAAATTACTGGAAAAGCTCAGCAGATCTAGCATCATCTGTGAGAAATCAGTTAACATTTCAGGTTCAGTGACCCCTCCTCAGAACTGATGGTAGTAGGAAAAAGTTTTTTAATGCAGAAGGTAGGGTCAGGAAGTGGGTAAAGAGTAAATGATAGATGGAGATACAGCCCAAACAGAGAGAAGAATAGTTGGATAGACAAAGGAGTGGAACTCAGTGTTCTGAGGAAGGGTCACCGGACCCAAAACGTTAACTCTGTTTTTCCCTTCACAGATGCTGCCAGACCTGCTGAGCTTTTCCAGTAACTTTGTTTTTGTTCCTGATTTACAGCATCCGTAGTTCTTTCGGTTTTTATTGAGGAGTGGATAACGTTCAGCCTAGGAGAATGGCGACTATTAGTGGCTAATATTGGGTTGTGTGTCATAGCAGACCATGCGATAACATGGCCTGGTGTGTGGGGGTTGGGGTAAAGACATGGGAGAAGGTGCTTCAAGCCCTAAAATTGTTGAACTCAATATTGAGTCCAGAAGACTGTAGGATTTCCAAGAGGAAAATGAGGTGCTGTTCTTCCAGCTTGTGCTGAGCTTTTCTGGAACACTGCAGCAAGCCTGAGACAAAGATGTTGGCCAGGGAACAGGGTGGTGTGTTGAAGTAGCAGGCAACTGGAAGCTCAGGGTCATTTTTACAGACAAAGACCAGCATCCAAAGTTCTTTCAGTTTTTATAAAACTGAGCAGTTATTAGGCGTTGACCAAAGGCTTTTGAAAGTGGCCACAGAGTTAAGACAGGCAGAGTTGCTCTGGGAGAGAACTTGATGTGTAGAAACAAGACAGCTAAAAGCAATTTCACTGAAGCTGGAATACAGCGGCACAGCGGTGAAGATGCCCAGGGCTTACATAAGGCCAATCAGTAAAGCAGGAAACATACAACCAGTACGCTGAACTGGAAGAAATCATGGTGTCTGGCAATGAAAAAGACAGAGAGTAGTAACTGGGATGAGAATTTTGAAACTAAGTCATAGAACACAGGAATAGCAGTTATGTGAGAATTAGTGGAGGATCAATGATCGGGGCACAGACTTAAGGTAAGGGGCAGAATGTTTAGAGGAGATGACAGGAAAAACCTTGCATTCAGAGGGTGGTGGGAATCTGGAACTCAATGCCAGTAGAAGCAGAAACCCTCATAACATTTAAGAAGCATTTACTTGCACCCACAATGCCAAGGTACCCCAGACTATGGGCCAAATATTGGAAAATGGGATTAGAACAGTGAGATGACTGTTTCTGACTGGTGTGGACATGATGGGCCAAAGCGCCTTTGTCCGTGCTGCAGACCTCTATGACTCTATGATATGGTGCCTTTAAAAATTTATTGATATCTTTCTTGAATATACTTCGTGACCCAGCCTGCACAACCTTGTAGGTGAGAATTTCATAGGTTGATCGGCCCATAAAGAAAGGTGTCCTCATCTCAATCCTGAATAGCCTACCCGAGACAAGCTGTAGATGTACACTTGCAATGTCAAGGTATAAAAGACAATGGGCCAAATGCTGGAAAACTGGACTAGAGTATGATTCTCCGACACTTCTGCCATCTGCAATCTGACCCTCCACCAAAGACATTTTTCCCTCCCCACCCTTGTCTGCTTTCTGGAGGGACCATTCTCTCCGTGACTCCCTTGTCTGCTCCACACTCCCCTCCAGTCCCATCATACCCAGCACTTTTCCCTGCAACCGCAGGAAGTGCTACACCTGCCCCTACACCTCCCCCCTCACCCCCTCCCAGGCCCCAAGAAGACCTTCCACATCAAGCAGATGTTCACCTGCACATCTGCTAATGTGGTATACTGTATCAGCTGTTCCTGTTGTGGCCTCCTCTACATCAGGAAAACCAAGTGGAGGCTTGGGGTGCGCTTTGCGGAACACCTATGCTCGGTTTGCACTAAACAACTGCACCTCCCAGTCGCGAACCATTTCAACGCCCCCTCCCATTCCTCAGATGACATGTCGATCCTGGGCCTCCTGCAGTGCCACAACGATGCCACCTGAAGGTTGCAGGAACCCTGCAGCCCAATGATATCAATGTGGACTTCACAAGCTTCAAAATCTCCCCTCCCCCATCCGCATCCCGAAACCAGCCCAGCTTGTCCCGGCCTCCCTAACCTGTCCTTCCTCACACCTATCCCCTCCTCCCACCTCAAGTCTCACCCTCATCTCCTACCTACTAGCCTCATCCTGCCCCCTAGACCTGTCTGTCCTCCCTGGACTGACCTATCCCCTCCCTAACTCCCCACCTACACTCACCTTTACTGGTTCCATCCCCACCTCTTTGACCTGTCTGTCTCCTCTCCACCTATCTTCTCCTTTATTCATCTTCTATCTGCCTCCTCCTCTCTCCCTATTTATTTCAGAACCCCCTTCCTCTCCCCCATTTCTGAAGAAAGGTCTAGGCCCGAAACGTCAGCTTTCCTGCACCTCTGATGCTGCTTGGCCGGCTGTGTTCATCCAGCTCTACACTTTGTTATCTTAGAGTACTTGGGCGGTTATTTTTGACTGGCACAAAATTGATGTTATTTTTAGTGAATGTACTTTGCAGGTTATAAAAAACAGCAATCAAAATATGGAAGAGTTTGATTCTCTCTTCAACAAAACATCAAACCTTTCGTCACTGTCATTAATTTGCAGGAAGATAAAATTATTTGAAGTGACCTTCACTGCCCAGATTCTTCCACATTCTCGAGTAATCTCTTCCAATGACTTTCTTGGTGGCTACTCATTCTTCTACGAGAACCAAGAAATTATGTTTAACTTTAAAGAGTTGACAGAAATAAACAAAAGCTGACTTCAAACAAAACCACATGACCACAAAACGTACAAAGCCATAATCAGGACTGTACAGAAACAATGAGTCAATAAGGATTTTACAGTCATAAACATGCAACTAATGTTGCGGACTGTAAATATGTTAAATAACCTATTCAACTTTTATTTTGGCAGCTTAATAATGCTTTTCCTCAAATGAAATACTTCTGAGAGAGAAAAAAAGGGAACAGATCAAGGAAAAGGGCAGCTGAAATTAACTGAACTCACGGCAAGTCTTCAAGTTTGGAGGCATCATGATGTGGATCAAGAAGATCGTAACCACATTCATTGTAGATTTCTAAATAGGAAATGTGAGTTGTGTAGACTTTATTGCTGTCCTGTTCCAAAGGAAATGAAACAAATAACAAAAAAGCCAAGTTGTTGGTTAGGTATATAATTTATTGTGCACATTACAATTCTACATTTTCACATAGTGACTTTCAGTTCAATAGTTTACTGCAACAATAATTTTATTAAGCATCTCAGGTTGGGTAAAATCCCTGTCACTCAAAAGGTCATGCAAGGGGAAAAAGAACAAAGACTTATTCATTTAGACATCTTCAGGCAATGCAAGGTGCTGTTGTCTTATGCAACTAAGTCAATTTGGCAATAAGTGGTATAGCATTGACAGCCAAGTCATACAACAGATGTGCAAAAATACACAAGATTAATTCAGTGATAATACACAAGCCTGTTTTCCCTGTCACTGACTGTACTCAAACAGAAAGAGAATTCTGCCAAATGCACTGAACGCATTTACAGATTCAAGCCATTTTCCTGGTCAGGGTTTAACGGGATCCCCAGAGGCAGAAAATTCTCAAAAGAGGAATGAAATTTACCAAAGGTGAAAGGGGTCCGGCAGTTAAATAGCCAATGTTTGTCAAGTCTTGGTCTTACCTAAAGTCTAACTGGATATACATGAAGACAAAGATGACCACTGCTAGGTTTTTAGCCCACAACAAATGGCTTAGGATCTTAAGGATTGCCATCATCCTTCCTCTAGTGATCCTCAAGATTTGAAGAAGCAGTAATAAAAAAAAGGTTTGCTGGGTCCTGAGAAAGTTGCCACTATGCTTCTCCAATAGTTTTCAATATCAACACTGTGAACAGGACTGCATTTGCCAGGCATAATGCTTAGTGATCCAGTTGTAGTAAGAGAATTACCTGCAATGGCTTCTTGTCTCACTGCCGTGCTCTTACCTATGCTAGTTGTTAGACAAGCAAATGTGATAGTTTAGAGACAGTTAGGAATTCAGAGTAGTAGTATTGAGGAAGAAATGGGTAATATGACAGGGAAAACAGGCTGATGCTTGAGGTTCTATCCTTACCCTTCTCCCAATTTCTCAGGCACACAGTGCCCTTCAGATAAATAAACCAACAACACACTGACAGTTTTCACATTACCCATTTGTTCCTCAATATCACTACTCTGAATTCCTAACTGTCTCTAAACTATCAGATTTGCTTGTCTAACATCTAGCATAGGACAAACAAATATATCCACCAACTAAACATGGAAAGGACTTATGCTACTGCCTCCCTCACAAACTCTTTTCCAAGCCCCCACCCCATTCTTCGACCTGCAACTGACTGGGACTGAACCAGAAGGTTCACAACCTGAGTCTTATATTTGATCTCATAGAGTCATACAGCACGGAAACAGACCGTTCGGTCCAACCGGTCCATGCTGAACGTAATCCCAAACTAAACTAGTCCACCTGCCTGCTCCTAGCCCATATCCCCTCCAATTTTTTGCTATTCATGTACTTAAAAGGTCTTCCAAACATTGTAATTGTACCCACATCCACCACTTCCTCAGAAAGTTCACTCCACATGCAAACCAGCCTGTAGGTATATTCTTTTTAAATCTCTCTCCTCTCACCTTAAAAGTGTGCCCTTTATTCTTGAAATCACTCATCCTAGAGAAAAGATCATTAACTCTATCTATACCCCTCATTATTTTATAAACTTCTATATGGTTACCTCTCAATCTCCTATGCTCCAGTGGAAAAACGTCACAGCTTACCCAGCCTTTCCTTATAACTCAAACCTTCCATACCCAGCACCATCCTGGTAAATCTCTCTCCAGCTTAATAATATCCTTCCTATAACTGGGCAACCAAAACTGGACACAATATTCCAGAACAGCCCTCACCAATGTCCTGTACAAACTCAACATGACTTCCCAACTCCTATACTCAAAGGACTGAGCAACGAAGGCAAGCGTGCCAAACAGCTTTTTAACCATCCTGTCTACATGTGATGCAAACTTCAAAGAATTATGTACCTGCACCCGTCGGTCCCTCTGTTCTACAACACTAGTCAAGGCCCTACCATTAATTGTATAAACCCTACTCTTGTTTATTGTATCAAAATTATGATGAGTTTCTGACAACATATCCATCTCACTAAAAATGCCTACTTCCACTTTTGTAATGTCAATTGAACACACTCCTGGCTAAGCTTATTTGCTGCCCAAATCCTCATTTGTTACTTCCTGACACAACTATTCCGACATACTCCCAGCTAGTCTCCCACATTCCATGGAGGATAAACGTGATCTCATTCAGAATTCTGATCTCTATGCTGAATCACTATTTACACATGATCCCTGCTCAATGATCTTTCTAATAGCTCCTAATTAACCAATGCTTCATACTGCAAATTCTCATACTTGTTTGCAAATTCCTTCATGGCCTCACCCTTTGTCATCTCTCTAACTCTGAATAAAACTAATCAAAGCACCAGTATTGATCTTGGCAGTGGAAACAACAACAGTACACACACCACAATCATCCCAGTAAAATCCTCCTTACTAATATATGGTTTTTTTTTTTGCCCAGTTGTGTTCCTTGGACCAGTAACTCAAAACCGAAAGTTAATTTTCTAGGGACATGGATTCGAATTCCATCATGGTAGATGTTGAAATTTGAATTCAATACAAAATTAATTCAAAAATAACTGTAACAAGAGGCTAGCATAATGACAACCAGGTAACCACTGTCAATTATCGTAAAAGCATATCTGGTTTACTGACGTCCTTTAAGGAATGAAATCTGTCATCCATACCTGGTCTGGTCTACATGTGATTCCCGACCCACAGCAACATGGCTGATTCTTAACTGGCTTCTGGACAATTAGGGATAGACAATAAATACTACCTGGCCGGCAAATACACTCACTCCCTAAACAAATGAAAAAATATTGGAGAACTATCCCAAAGACATGTCCAGCCACAGCCTGACAAGGTCATAGTCACAGAATCATACCTTAGAAACAAAATCCCAGATACCACCATCACCACATATGCCCTGTTCCACCAGAAGGACAGACCCAGCACAGATGGCTGCACAGCAGTATATAGTTGGAAGGGAGATACCTGCAGTCCTGAACACTGACTCTGGACCTCAAAGTCTCATGGCAGCAAGAAAAACATGGACAAGGAAACCTCCCGCTGATTACCACTACCATACGATGTCCACTGATGAATCAGTACTTCTTTATGCTTTACACCAACTGGAGGAAGCACTGAACAGGGCAATAGCACAGACTACATTCTGGGTAGGGAATTTCAATGTCCAGTGCCAAGATTAGCCTGGTAGCACCTCTACTGATGGAGTTGGGCAGGTTCCAAAGTACATAGCTGTTAGATTGGGTCTGGACTAGGCAGTAAGAAAACCAATAAAATGGAAAAACTTACTTGGCCTCTTCCTAACCAATCCATCTTTCGTAGATGCATGTTGATGATACAACTGGCAGGAGTGACAACTGCACAATCCTTGTGAAGAGGATGCCCCACCTTTACATTGATCATACCCTCCATCATGTTGTGTGGTACTAACACTGTGTTAGTAGAGCCATGGAGTCATAAGGTAAGCCCAAACTGGTCCATGCTGACCATTGTGCTCATTCAGCTAGATCCAAATGCCCGCGTTTGGTCCATATCCCTCTAAATCCTTCCCATCCATGTACCTCTCCAAATGTTTTTTTAAATGTTGCTATTGTACCTGCCTCAACCACTTTCTATAGCAGCCTATTCCATGTATGCATGACTCTCTGCGTGAAGAAGTTGACTCTCAGGTCCTTCTTAAATCTTTCACCTTAAACCTATGCCCTCTAGTTTTCAATTCCCCATCCCTGGGAAAAAGACTATATGCATTCATCCTATCTATGCCCCTCATGATTTTATATACCTCAATAAGGTCACCCCTCATTCTCCTACATTCCAAGGAATAAAGTCCAATCCTGGCCAAAGTTTCCCCATAACTCAGGCCTACTAGTCCTGGCAAAATCCTCGTAAATCTTCTTTGCACACTTTCCAATTTAACTTTGTCTTTCCTATAACACGGTGACCAAAACTGTATATAATACTCCAACTGCGGCCTCACCAACGGCTTTTACAACTGTAACATAACGTTCCAACTCCTATACTCAATGCCTCGACCGATGAAGGCCAGCATGCAAAATGCCTTCTTCACCACCCCATCTACCTGTGATGCTGCTTTCAACGAACAATGTACTTGTACTCGTAGGTCCCCCTGTTTCACAACACTCCTCAGGGCCTTACCATTTACTGTATAAGTCCTACCTTGGTTTGACTTTCCAAAGTGAAACACCTCACACTTATCTATATTGAATTGCATTTGCCAATCCTCAGCCCACTTCCCCATCTGATCAAGACCCCTCTGTAATTTTTGATAACCTTCCTCGCTACCAGCAATACCTCCTAATTTTGTATCATCGGCAAACTTACTCATCATGCATTGTACATTCACATCCGGATCATTTATGTAAATAACAAATAATAGGATAGACTTCAAATAGATCTAGCAACCAAAACTGGGCAGCTATGAGACAGGTAAACTCTCAACAGCAGCAGCATTGTATTGAACCACAATCAATAACCTCATGGCCCAGCATCTCCCCCAGTTTCCCAATATCATGAAGCTGGGGAATCAAACCTGGTCCAAAGAGTGCTGAGGGCACACCAGGAATAGCATGTTGAAAAATAAGGTGCAACCTGAAGTTAAAACATTGAACTATTTGGACACAAAACAGGGAAAGAAATCCCTCAACCAGAGGATCAGATTTAATCTATGCAGCCTTGTCACATACAGTCCAAGCCAAACACCATCCTGACTTGTAACTATATTCCCACTCTTTCACGGTCACTGGGTCAAAATCCTTCCTCACAGTACCATGGGTGTACCTACTCTCCAGGGACTGCAGTAGTTCAAATGGGTCGCTCACCATCATCTTCTGAAGGACAGATAGGGTTAACCCTAACCCTACTGCAGGCAATAAAAAAAAGACAAAATAAAACAAACCATAATAAATGTAGGCCTAACCAGCAATACCCATATCTCAAAAGCAATGTTTTATTATATAAATTCAGTCCAGTTCTGAACCCTCAATTAAATACAATCTCCAATTTTAGTCTCTTGAGTAGCTCCACTTTTATTTTCTTTCAAATTGGCGGCTGTGCTTCCAATTACTAAGGCCATAAACTCAAGAATGTCCTCACTAAACATCTCCCTCATTTCTCCTTTGAGAATATCGCTGGACTGTTAAGCCAGTGACTCAGGTAACGTTCTGGGGACCCGGATTCGAATCCCACCGTGGCAGATGGAGTAATTTGAATTCAATAAATATCTGGAATTAAGAGTCTAATGATGACTATGAAACCATTGTCAAATGTTGGAAAAACCATCTGGTTCAGTAATGCCCTTTAGAGAGGGAAACTGCCATCCTTACCTGGTCTGGCCCACATGTGACTCCAGACCCACAGCATTGTGGTTGACTTTTAACTGTCCTCTGGACAATTAGGGATGGGCAATAAATGCTGGCCTAGCCAGCAAAGGACTCATCCCGCAAATGATTAAGAAAAAGTTCATTAAAAATTATCCATTTGACAAAATGTTTGGTCATCTATCCCAATATTTGCTTACATGGCTAAGTACCATATTTTGGCTGGAATACTGAATTGGCATCAAGTCTTTCCACCCCTCAATTTTTATTTTTACTCTACTATTTTGACCTTTTCTCAGGAATTTGTAAGAGTGAGGTTTAAATGGCAACGAGGTCATCAGTTGAGAGTTTTTCGCTTTGTTGATGATGACATCACAGTACACTTGTAAATCACCCACAATGTGGGCATAGAGCACTAACAGATCCAGGGGTGATTACCTATATGCTGAAAGGAACTGAGTGAAAGCAGGGGTGAGAAAACGGACATCTGAGGCAACCGTAAGAGTGCAGTGCATAAACTGGTTCTAAAGTGAAATTTCACTTTCTTCAAAATGAATATTTATAGAACCCCCACAGCGTGGAAACAGGCCATTCAGCCCAACAAGTCCACACTAACCCACTGAAGAACATCCCACCCAGACCCATCATCCTACCCTATACTTCCCATGGCTAACACACCTAATCTACACATCCCTGAACACAATGGGTAACAACATAGCCAATCCGCCTAAGCTGCACAACTTTGGACTATGAGAGCAAACCAGAGCACCTGGCGGAAACCTAAGCCAATACAGGGAGAACATGCAAACTCCACACAGTCAGTCACCGAAGGCTGGAAGCAAACCCGTGTCCCTGATGCTGTGAGGCAGCAGTGCTAACCACTGAATTACCATGCTGCCATGGAGCAGCAGTGGTATGTGAAACCCATATAAGATGAAGCACAGACGGACTGTCACGTTTAATCAGTGATATATTTTGACATGACTAACCTATTATGGCAAAGAAGTGAGATTTCATCAGCAAAGATGCTGATTGTTCTGAAGAACTAATCGACTATCTTGAGCGCATTAGACAGGTGCAATTATCCAATAAAACAGTATGTACCTCTTTTGCAAGTTGCATCCAATATAAACTTTTCAAAATGTTGAATATTGGATATACTGTACAACAGGAAGAGGAACAGACTGGAATTCATAACTGCCAGAAGATTAATGAAGGATTAAGATAATGCAACGGAGATAATTACAACAGTTAATGACTTGTCCATAGTTTAAACTTAGGCCTACAGGAGGAAATGTCTACCAGTTCTGATTTTGTTTAGATTCCATGTCTACTGCTGAGGCAGCGGAGCCAGGTAAAGAATAAACAGTAGAAGTTTATATAATTTTCATCTTCCAGACAGGGCTGCCCCAACCAACAAACCAACTTAGTTCTTGAAATTCTTGACAGATGTGGTTTTAGAGACTGGTGGAGATTGAGGCTTAGACGCATAATATTAAATCTAAAAATAAAAATCTAAACCAAGCTGAAAGTAAGCACATGGTCATCAGCTCTGAATTCCTGTACTAAGTCTTTCCCAGTCTTCTCAATATTTTCTATACAAGTTAATTTATGTTATATGGCAGTAACAGATTTCCTGGCATTCCAAATGACTGCTTACACAAGTTTAAATATTTGGATAACACTTTGTTTCCTTTGCAACTGTAACCAACCCACGAACTACTTTAGCATTAGAAACAACAGACAAAGCACTTTACCTTCTGAAACTCCCCAAAGATATATGACAGTGTCCTGGGAATGATGCCCCTGTCACTGTATCGCTCTGCTCCTCCTGTGACAGTGAATGTCTTCCCGCTGCCTGTCTGCCCATAAGCAAAAATTGTGCCATTATAGCCTGCAAGGACACTGGAAAAGAGTGTGTGCATAACAAGAAAAGTGTTACAGGATTGCTGATTATTAACCACATATTTCAATATAGTATTATTTGATCTTGGTCATCCCAATCATTTCCAGGCCAATAGACAAGGCAGAAATGGCCTGGATTTGTCTCTTTGATCAAAATATTGACACAACTGTAGCCAACTAGGTGTTCTACTCAAACTGAGAATGCCGGTGAAACTCAGCAGGTCTGGCAGCATCTGTGGAGAGAGAAACAGAGTTAACGTTTCAAGTTTATTCTGACACTTCTTCAGAAACTACACAGATTTAGGGCTGCATTGAACCAACTACAGTTGACCAGGTCAGCCACACTAATATTTTTGCCAGACTTCTAACGTTATCCCCACATGTGGTCACAACCTTACCTCAGGGGAGCAAAAATGAGAGAGTAAAATGAGGCTGCTGAAGGTTCTACAGCCTCACAGAAGAGGAGCAGCTACCGCAAGTCACCTAAAGTGAATGTCCAAATCCAAAATAGAACAGAATGTTAGTAACAGTGAGAACTTTTTTTAATTCACTCATGGGATATAGGAGTCTCTGACTCGACCTGCATTTATTCTTATTATAGAATCCCTAGAGTGTAGAAACAGGCCCTGCAACCCAACAAGTCTACACCAACCCTTGGTGCATCCCACCCAGACCCATCCCCATATAACCCACCTAATCTACACGTCCCTGAACACTACGGGCAATTTAGCATGGCCAATCCACCTATCCTGCACATCTCTGGACTGTGGGAAGAAACCAGAGCACCCGGAGGAAACCCATGCAGACACGGGGAGAATGTGCAAACTCCACACAGACAGTTGCCAGAGGGTGGAATCAAGCCCGAGTTCCTGGCGCTGTGAGGCAGCAGTGCTAACCAGTGAGCCACCATGCCACCTTACTTAATGCCTATTCCTTTTGTTTTTAATTCGTTCGTGGAATGTAGGTGTCATTAGCTGGGCCATTATTTATTTCTCATTCCGCGCTGTCCTTGAAATAAGTGTTTTGCCTGGCCACTGCGAAGAACAGTAAGCATCATCCATAATGCTGTGGGTCTGGAGTCACTTGTAGGCTGGACCAGATGAGGATGGCAGATTTCCTTCCCTAAAGAACATTAGTGAGCCACATGGGTTGATGGGACCTTTTTTTAAACAACATAGCCATCATTCTAATGCCAGATTTTTTTTGAAGTGAATTCAAATTTCCCATGGAGGGGTTTGAACTCGGATCCTGAGAACATTTCCTGGGTCTCTGGATTGCTAGGCCATTGCCTCCTTTGCCCTGGAGAAAGTCAAGTTGAGCTGACTTCTTGAACCACTTCAGTCCTGAGGTGTGAAGCTACTCCCTGTAGAAAGTGAATTGAAGGATTATGATTCATAGACAATAAAGGAATTGCAGTTAGTTTCAAATCAGGATAAATGTGAGATTTGGAGAGGAATTTACAAGTGCTGGCGTTCCCATCAGCAGCATCCTTAAAGAAAAAAATCCCAAGACACATCAGAAGCCAATTTCAGAATAGATATTGACCTTGATCAAAGAGGTGGGTTTCAAGTTTGAAGGATAAAGAACAGCAGAAGTAAAAGGATATCAGCAGCAGAATTCCAAAATATTGCAACGGATGGGTCTGGCCACAGAACGCTCCAAGTAGTTGGACTGTTCCACATCTCTTGTTCGTTGTGGAAAAATTTACAAAGACAAATATCTTTGACCACACTTCCATCAGCAAGTTGTCAGCACACAGTGTCCTCGAAACTGTGGGAATAGGAGAGGGTAGGTCCTATCACGTGTTCCCTGAGCAGACTATCAAAGTTATTTGGCAGCATGTCTCATTACCAGAACTTTCCAAACAAGCGCCAAGATGTAGCTTGGCTGGTGCTCAGAAGGGCACCACCCGTCAGATACTTCATGGACATCCGGTCTCTGTGCACCACCGCACGCTGCCTTTGAAGCAGCTACACTGGTGAGGAGACTGTCACACGTCTCCTTCTGGGATTGTGCCTTTGTAGAGAAGGTCTGAAGACAGATGCAGGGATTTTTGGCGAGGTTCATCCCAAGCAGCTCCATGACACAGAATTCTGCTTAAGACTGCTCCCCGAGACGCACACCAAGAGAAACATCAACTCAGTGAATGACACTCTTTGGTCTGCCCGAGATTTCTTGGTCTTCCAATGTAAAAAGTTGACCTCAACTGAATATTGCAGACTGGAACATTCTAAGGTCCAGCACTATGTGCTGAGCAGCAGCTGCTGCCAAGGCATAGTGGGCAAAGACCACTGTCCAAGGTATTGCTGCCAAAGTTTAATGAGATGCTATTCAGTCATAGACCCTCTTGTTGCCTCTGTGTACAGAAATAGTGAGTTGCATGAGTAGGAAATGCCTTTGGCTTTTGCAACTGCAGGGAATGTCAAATTTCTTCAGTGATATGCAAAGACGGTACAGAACTGCTTTAGTACCTGTGAACGGAAATAAGGACCTTTTTAAACTAAATAAAGTATATATTTGCAATTAATTAAAAAATGTCCATGGAAAAGATCAAAAACTGACATGGCGCAAAAGGAAGCAGTTGATTGGGTGTATGTGGTCAGGTATTTATGCTTTTTTAATTAATTATAGCTTATAATGTCTTTATTTTAGGTACATAGTATGTAAAATGCAGGGTTCTAGACAAGAAGAGTCCTAGAGTAATTAATATTATCTCATTTTAAGGGCATTCTAAGGTTTTAATTTAAATGAGTAAGGCATGGAAGAAGAGCTCAAGGTCATGGTGTGCAACGCCTGTTCTATTTGGGAAGTCATGCACAGTTCCAGTGCCTGAACCAGAATATGTGCAACAAGTGTCTCCAGCTGCAGCTGCTAGAAGCCAGAGTTTCAAAGCTGGAGCCATGGCTGGGAGCACTGTGGAGCATCCACAATACTGAGTGTATTGTGGATATCACATACAGAGAAGTGTACACTTCCCGAGCTAAGACACTACAGGCAGGGAGTACAACAGTCTCCTATGGACATTCCCTTGCAAAGCAGATATACCACTTTGGATAGTGTTGAGGCGAAAATGGCCTGAGCAAAGTGGCAACAGCTAAATTTGTTGCGGAGCAGTTGGTTCTGCTACATGGGAGAGGAGGAATAAATGTGAGAAGGCTACAGCAAAAGGGGATTCAACTGTAAGGGGAATGGACAGATGCTTCTGTGACTACAAGAAGTTTCCAGGATAGTGTGTTGCCTCCTGGGTCTTAGGGTCAAGGACATCTTGTAACAGCTACAGGACAATCTGGAGTGGGACTTTGAACAATCAACAATGCTGGTTCACATCACAACCAATGACAAAGATTCAAAAAAAAGGATGAGTTCATAAAGCAGAATACAGGGAGTTAGAAAGTAATTTAAAAGTAGGACCCCCAAGTTGTGATCTCAGGATTGCTACCAGTGCCATCTGCTAGTCAGAGGAGAAGTAGCAGGATATATCAGATGAATAGGTGGCTGGAGAGAAGGTATGAAGGGGAGGGTTTCGGTTTCCTGGAGACCTGGGATTGGTTCTGGAAGAGATGGGGCCAATACAAGCTGGAAGAGTTGCACCTGGTCAGGACCGGAACTGACGTCCTAGGGGAAATGTGCTCGGGGATTGGGGATGGTTAAAGTAAAATGGTAAGGGGAATGGGAATGTACACAGGGAGACAGAACAAGGGCAGAGATAACAGACAGAATGGGAAATAAGTAAAGCAATGGGCAGGGAATTCAAGGGCAGGAATCAATCAGGGCCAACATCCAAAATAATCCGATCAGAACTACAAATGTTAAAAAGACTAACCTTAAAGGCTTGTATCTTAATACAGGGAGCATTTGCAATAAAGTGGATAAGTTAATTGCACAAATAGATATAAATGGGTGTAATATAGTTGGGATCACAGAGATGTGACTTCAGAGTCACCAGGGATGGGAACTGAATATCCAGACATATTCAGTTTTTAGGAAGGACAAAGGAGGTGGGATTGTGTTGCTGGTTAAAGAGAAAAATTAACGCAATGGTGAACAAGGATATTAGCTCCAGTGAAGTGGAATCTGTATGGGTAAAGCTGAGAAACACAAATGGGCCGAAAACAATAGTAGGGATTGTATTTAGGTCTCCAAACACTGGTAATGCTGGGGAAGGCATGAAACAGAATCTTGGCAATGCAAGCAGTAAACATACAGCTGTAATTATGGGCGACTTTAATCTACATATAGATTGAGCAAATCAAATCAGTAACAATAGAGGGGGAACTCCTGGAGCATGCATGGGGTGGTGTTCTGGATCAATACACTGAAGACATCAGGCCATCTAGATTGTGTCTTGTGTAATAAGAAAGGAATAATTGCCAATCTAGTTGTGCAAGGCCCTATGGGGAACAATGCACATAAAATGACAAAATTCTTTATTTAAATGGAGATGGCATAGCTGATTCTGAGACAAGGATCCTGAATTGAAATAAAGGAAACTATGACGGTATAAGGCACAAGCTGCAGCCATGGTAAAGTAGGGCCACTACTTCAAGGAACGGTGGTGGACAGGAAATGGCAATGATTAAAGATCCCATGAAGGAATGCAACAATTGTTCATTCCTGTCTGGCACAGAATTAAAATGGAAAAGGTGGCCTGACCACGGCCAAAAAGAGGAAATTAAGGACAGCACAAGATCCAAGTAAGGGGTAGACAAAAATGGTAGCTGGCATTAAGACTGGGAGCACTTTGAATTTCAGTAAAAGGGGTCAAAGAGGTAGATTAACAGAGGGAAAATACAGCACAAGAGTAAGTTAGTGGGGAACATACAAACTGATTGTAAAAACCTATACAGATAAGTGAAGAGAAAAAGATCAGTAAAGACAAATTGGGGAAATAAATAGAGTTGTTTTAAAGACAATCCACAGTGGGAAGCTAGGGAGGAATTTGTGGGGCCCTTGATAGAGATACTTGCATCATTGACAGCCATGAAGACTGGAGGGTGGTTGATGTTGTGCCTTTATTTAAGAAAAGGCTGCAGGGAAATGCCTGGGAACTATAGTTAACAGGGTGTGGAGCTGGATGAACACAGCAGGCCAAGCAGCATCATAGGAGCAGGAAAGCTTCACGTTTCGGGCCTAGACCCTTCATCAGAAATAGGGGAGGGGAAGAGGTTCATAGAACCCTACAGTGCGGAAAGAGGCCATTCGGCCCATCGAGTCTGCACCAATCGTCCAAAGAGCATCCCAACCAGACCCAGCTTCCCCCCCAACCCCCTCCCCCACTCCCCCCCACCACCACCAAAATATCCCATAACCCGGCATTTACCACTGCTAACCCCTCTAGCCTGCACATCTGCACATCCCTGGACACTACATGGTAATTTAGCATGGCCAATCCACCGAACCTGCACATCTTTGAACTGTGGGAGGCCCCTTCAAAGCCTGCCTGGGAACTATATACTGGTGAGCCTAACATCTGTGGCGGCTAGGTTGATAAAGGAGATTCTGAGAGACAGGATGTACAGGCATTTGGAAAGGCAAGGTCTCATTTGGAATAGTCAACATAGCTTTGTGTGTGGGAAATTGTGTCTCACAAATTTGATTGAGTACTTTGAAGTGGTGACCAAGAAAATTGATGAGGGCAGTGCACTTGACATTGTCCACTTTGATTTTAGCAAGGCCTCAGACATGGTACCACATGGTTCAATAAGGTTAAACCTCAAAGGATCCAAAGAGAGCTGGCCAACTGGATACAAAATTGAACACAGCAGGTCAAGCAGCATCATAGGAGCAGGAAAACTTGACGTTTCGGGCCTAAACCCTTCAT
>JAHRHZ010000040.1:36025559-36069253 GCA_024137785.1 Ginglymostoma cirratum | reverse complement strand
ATGAAGGGTTTAGGCCCGAAACGTCAAGTTTTCCTGCTCCTATGATGCTGCTTGACCTGCTGTGTTCATCCAGCCCCATGCTTGTTATCTCGGATTCTCCAGCATCTGCAGTACCTTTTATCTCTGGATACAAAATTGGTTTGAAGGTAGAAGACATGGGGTGGTGGTAGGGGGTTGTTTTTCAAACTTGAGGCCTGTGACCAGCAGTGCTGGGTACTCTGTTATTCATCATTTACAAAAATGATTTGGATGAAAACTTAGGAGTTATGGTTAATAAGTTTACAGATGACACAAAGATTGGTAGTACAGTGGACAGTGTAGAATGTTATCTGGGAGTACAACGAGATCTTGATCAACTGGGCCAGTGGGTTGAGGAATGGCAGATGGAGTTTAATTTAGATAAATGGTAGGCCAACCAGGGCAGGACTTTCACAATCAACGGTAGTGTCCTGGGAGAATTATAGAAAAAAAGAGATCCAGGGGTACAGGTTCGTAGCTCCTTGAAAGTAGAGTCACAGGTAGGCAAGGTGGTGAAGAAAGCTTTCAGCATGTTAGCTTTCATCGGTTAGAGCACTAGGTATAGGAGTTGGGATGTCTTGTTGCAGCTGTACAAGATGTGAGTAAGGCACATTTGGAGTACTGTGTACAGTTCTGGTCACCCTGCTATAGAAAGAATATTATTAAACTAGAATGAGTGCAGAAAACATATACTCGGACACTACCTAAACTGGAAGATTTGAGTTATAAGGAGAGGCTGGACAGACTGGGACTACTTCCCCTGGAGCTCAGGAGACTAAGAGGTGACCTTATAGAGGTCTATGAAATCATGAGAGGCATAGATAAGGTCTATAGCCAACAGCTTTTCCCTATGATAGGGGAGTCTAAAACTAGAAGGCATAAGTTTAAGATGAGAGGGCAGAGATACAAAAGGGTCCAGAGGGGCAATTTTTTTCACAGAGGATGGAATGGGCTGCCAGAGGTACTGGTGCAGGCGAGTAGAATTTTGTCATTTAAGAAACAATTGGACAGGTACATGGATGTATAGGTATGAAGGGATATGGACCAAATCCAGGCAAATGGGACTAGATTAATTGTGAACATTGAACAAGAGGGACAAATTGGGCCAAACAGCCTGTATCCATGCTGTAAACCTCTATGACTCTGTGACAAATGTGGGACTGTTACAGTGGGAAACAGGGAAAGTTATAATGGCGAGCAAAGGGACGGCAGACCAATTAAATACACATTTTGATCAAACAAAGAACTTTGGATGCTAGAGATCTGAAAAAAATAAAAACAAAAGTTGCGGGAGAAACTCAGTAAGATTGGCCGCATCTGTGGAGAGAAAACAGAGTCCAGTGACCCTTCTTCAGAATTTTGGTTCTGTCATCATAAAGGACAACACAAATAATGTCCCAAAAATGTTGGGCTACATAGGGTCTTCTGATAAATAGGAACTGAAGAAAATCAGTATTAGCAGGGAAATGTTATTAGGGAAATTGATTAGAATAAAGGCCAATAAATCCACAAGGCCCTGCAATCTACTTCCCACAGTACTTAAAGAAGTGGCTCTAGAAAAGGTGGATGGATTGGTGTCATCTTTCAAGATTCTATAGACTCTGGAATAGTTCCTATGAATTGGAGGGTAGCTAACATAACCCCACTCTTTTTAAAAAAGGAGGTAGAGAGAAAACAGTGAATTATAGGCCACTTAGTCTGATATCATTAGTAGGGAAATTGCTACAGTCCAATATAAAGGATTTAACAGCAGAACACTTGGAAAACAGTGACTGCATTGGACAGAGTCATCAGCATGAATTTATGAAAGGGAAATCATGCCTGGGAGATCTGCTGGAATTTTTCAAGCACATATCTAGAAGATTTGATAAGGGGGATCCATTAGATGTGCTTTATTTGGAGTTCAGAAGGCTTTTGATAAGCTCCCGCATAAGAGATGAACATGTAAAATTGTGGCACATGGGAATGGGGTAGTATACTGACATGGATACAAAGCTGATCAGTAGACAGGAAACAAAGAGAAGCATGGCAAGTGAAGTATAATATGGATGAATGTGAGGTTATCTACTTTGTTAACAATAACAGGCAAATTATTATCTTAATGGTGAGAAATTGGAAAAAGAGGAGGACTGGCAACAAAACCTTGGTATCCTTGTACATCAGTCACTGAAAGTAAGCATGCAGTGAAGAAGGTAATCGGTATGTTGACCTTCATAGCGAGACGATGTGAGTACAGAGCAGGGATGTCTTACTGCAGTCGTATGGGGCCTTGGTGAGACCACACTTGGAGTATTGTGTGCAGTTTTGGTTTCCCTATCTTAGGAAGGACATTCTGTCTCTGGAGGGAATGCAACAAAGGTTTACCAGACTGATTCTTGGGATGGCAGGACTGACATATGAAGAGAGACTGGATCAATTAGAACTATATTCACTGGAGTTCAGAAGAATGAGGGGGTATCCCATAGAAACATAGAACATAGAACATTACAGCGCAGTAGAAGCCCTTCGGCCCTCTATGTTGCACCGACCTGTGAAACCAATCTGAAGCCCATCTAACCTACACTATTCCGTTATCATCCATATGTTTATCCAACGACCATTTAAATGCCCTTAAAGTTGGCGAGTCTACAACTGCTGCAAGCAAGGCATTCCATGCCCTTACTACTCTCTGAGTAAAGAATCTACCTCTGACATCTGTCCTATATCTATCACCCCTCAATTTAAAGCTACGTCCCCTCAGGCTAGCCGTCACCATCCGAGGAAAAAGGCTCTCACAGTCCACACTATCCAATCCTCTGATCATCTTGTATGTCTCTATTAAGTCACCTCTTAACCTTCTTCTCTCTAACGAAAACAGCCTCAAGTCCCTCAGCCTTTCCTCATAAGACCTTCCCTCCATACCAGGCAACATCCTGGTAAATTTCCTCTGCACCCTTTCCAATGCTTCCACATCCTTCCTATAATGCGGCGACCAGAACTGTACGCAATAAAAACCTAATACCTATGAAATTCTAAAAGGACTCAACAGGGTAAATACAGGAAGGATATTCCTGATGAATGGGGAGTCCAGAACCAGGGTTCACAGTTTAAAGACACAGGGGTAGGCCATTTAGGATGAGATAAGAAGAAGTTTCTTCATCCACAGAGTAGTGAGCTTGTGGAATTTTATGCCACATAGAACAGTTGAGGTCAAAAAATTGAAGTTGTTCTGGGAACATTACATTGTAGACAGAGAGGAAATCAGACCCTAGGGACACAACAGTGGCATGGCAAGTTTGCTAAGGTACAGTAAAAATACTCACTAGGCCTCACTGCAAAAAACACTCCCAAAACAGTTCTCACAACTCTGACTCAGCCAAAACAACTAAGATTCAATCCAATGTTTTCTGTTAAGCATGATGACTGTGGACAAGGACAATACAATTTTCCATTACTGTCAATGCAGTCCAAGATGTTTTGCATGTTTTCATGCTGAAGTGCGAAATTCCAGAGTATCCTTACAGCATTTGTAACTTCAACTAGGGAGTCAGGTGGGTAGGCATTCACCGGACTCTTCAGGGCGATTACCTTCCTTTTCTTCCATTACATTTTGTCCACTATTCTGCTCCACATCTCAAAAAAAGCTATAGTCATCCATGTTCAAAATCAAGATCCACTGTTCGTGGATCATCACAACTGTGAAAAGATTTAGTCAAAGTCCCCAGTTTACGGACAGACTCAGGTTGAAAGAAAAACACTCACCAAATTTCTGTACTAAACAAGAAAATCACTCTGTTGCAATCAATCGTCTGGAATCAAAGGCAATTACATTATACAGATTGCTGGCTTATAGCTCAAAAACTATTCATCCTTTAAAAGTCTCCTTCACAAATGTACAAAGGCAGACAAGATATGGACATTAAGGGCAGAAAAAGTTTTTTTTTAAATTAGGGAACATAGTTCGGTAACAATAGGTGGACCACAGAAGTTGATGAGGTGTTTCTTTAGGTTTCTTCCATTCATTTCAATTCTTTGCTGTTGACACAAGGTTAATTGCACACTGATGCTCTCTTTCATTCACTAGAATTTGTCCTTTCCGAGTCTGTGAATGTGCTTTATTCCTTCTTCAATAAGGGATTTGCTGAAAAAGGTGTGTGGAAAACAGCTAGCTGATTACTGGATACTTTCTGGTACCTGAACACAAGAGAGAGATATAGAGTTTTTTTTAATGCTTTCTCTTTACAGGCCATGTGGTCCTCTGCCGCACTGGCTCCATACAAACCACTATCATTCTGATTAGCTCCTGACCAGATGTTGTCAAGCGGTTTTCCCTTGTTTCAGTATCCATCGGCTCTGCAAGTCTGCTTTTGCAAGATTGCATACAACTCACAATGTGCTCCAGTAAGCATGATTTTTAAAACTGCAAACAAACAAACTGTAAAAGATGTGGCCTTTACACCTCTCCATCATTATTAAAATAGCAGTGTTTGCTGGCACTGAAAACTACGGATACGTGTTCATTGGGGAACGCACAGTTCCAAGCGCTGAGGTGTTGTGCAAATGCATACAGTGCCTGCCCAGGGAAGCGTGTGATCTTTAACTGGGCTGCAGTAGTGAGAAGACAGCATGCAGATGCTGAATGGTGGGGGTACCCCCTGAGTGTGAACGGATGACGGCCCAGAAGTCAGGGTATGGGGGCCACGACAAGGAGAGCACACTCCTCCCCCCGGCACATCATGCACATGTCAGTGTCAGTAAACACAGCCAATTAAAATTTGAGAAACATTACTGTGGTTCTTAAGACATCGCATAGTTGAATAATTATTTTTCAAAAATTGCTCCACATTATACAGTCAATTCCTGACTTCGGCAGCTGAGGACACAGTTGCTAATGGCAGTTTGAAAAAAATTGAGTACACAGGCCAGGACTGAAGAAGACATCTCTCTTGTTTGCATGGCTGGAGTAGGTAGCAGGTATACATAAAACAGATATGCATTTAACAGTTTAACTTTTCCTAAATAACCTTTTTCCTTAATTTTGTTGGAACCCTTTGAATTCTCCGATTTAAATGGAGACTTTCAGTGGATTTCAAATGCCATGGAATTGCCCAATGAAAAACTCAATTTCCCAGGCAATCCCTTTGGAATATGCTACAATGGAGTCCCAGCAGGGACCCCATGTACAACTTCTATCTACACTGGCATAACGACATCTGGCTGGCAGATCTGAGCCCATGTGTTGCTGAAACTGGAGCCCATGTAAATCAGCATGCACAGTAAATGATGTGTGAATGGGATGTGGGAGTTTGGAACTCCCAAACTCCTCTTCAACTCAGACCATTGATTCCTTTAAAAAGGGAGAACAAATGGAGCACTGATTTGATATCACATTTAAAAGACAGACACTCCTTTAACATTGTAAAGCCAGAAGTATGTGGTCAAGTCTCCGATATAGGGCTTGGACCTTCTGGTTGAAGAATGCTACCACTGAGCCAAGGCTGAGACCTAGACATTAGAAGTAATGTTAGAAAATTAGAATCACAAATTAGAATTGAAGGCAACAATACTACCACTTATCGCTGGCTTTAAAATTTTCAGATGATGGAATAAAGTAAATACACAGAAGAAATAAGTATTACTAAATATATAATTCCAGCCACAATAAAAAGAAATGTTCACTTGATGGTAGTACTCAGGCAGTGTCTGGAATAGGTTAAGAAATAATAAGGGATCAAACCACATTGGGAGGACCGGACAGACCACAAAATATAGATAAGAAATCAAGGGCAAAAATTGTAGGCAATTTAGAGAGAATTCCAGCAGTGCCAAAGTTGTTATTATGAAGGACATTAACGATCTAGAGATAAACTAAGGCAGGGGTTTTAAGAATATTTTAGAAAACATTCAAAACTGATATGATTTCTTAAACAGTGTGTCCCAAAGAAGGACGCAGTGCTAGATCCAATTCTGGATAATGAAGCAGCACAAGCAAATAATCTGAGGTAGGGGAACACATTGCAGCTAATCACTATCAGTAATCAAGGTGATATGAAAAGAACACTGGAATCCTCATAATAAATCCAATTTTCAGTATTTGCCTGAAGAAATTGGAACTATCAATGAGATCAGTTAAATGAAACAGACCACCAGCATATAACCCATCAATTAAAAAAGTGCCCTCCTTTCCCAATCCATAACACGTCTGATCCTAATTATGAATTGGATTTAGACCATTATATCCACAATAACCCGTGACTGCTACTTCGTACAATACTTAATAAGCAGTTTCAAAAGTTACTACAGACATTCTTCTCCTTGTAAAATATCAAAGTCTTTCCTTCTCTTTGAATATAACGGTCATTTGTCTCCGCACAGTGCTTCTTAATCCAAATCCTATTGCAGGCAATTTGTATAGTTCTCATTCTTTGCCATTCCTCTTGTTATGGACCAGACCATATATTAACAAGTATATTAGGGTGATAGCCAGGACCCCAAAATTTTCTTATCTTTAGAGGTAAATGTAAGGCATTGTGTTCCAGATGAAATTCGATTGGGTCAAATATCAGGCTTGAAGCAAAACACGCTTTATTCATACACTATTATTAAATACAAACAAAAGAAAGAAGAATTGGAATAACTTAACACTATTGGAATAACTTAATAGAATAACAGATTATTTGACTACTAAACAGTAACTGTTCCAATATAGCATCATTCCATAAACACACCCTTTGCAAAGGCAAGTTCAGCAAAATAGATTGTCTCACATACAATTCCAGCAGTAGGAACAGAGCCAAAGCTTTTAGCTGTAACGTAGAGAGGAATAACAGCTTCCACATCCAGCTTCAAGATCCCAGCACTACTGAAAGTTAAACTTTTGATTTTGTGGGAGCTTGACACCACCCATTCATGCTACTTTTATTGTTCCAACTTAAAAAAAGAACCCCAAGGCCTGACCCACTGCTTACTTTATTGGCTTGGAACTGACCACACGGCATCTCTGTCTCAACCTCTCTTCATTAAAAAAAAGGACAAAAAAGACCCCTTAAAGCCATTGTGTCATCACATCTAAGTTTTGCATCATCAGCACATTTTGAATTTCAGTCTATATTCAAAGATCCAAGGCATTTATATACAGCAAAACAAAATGCTGCTCGTGCTGACCCTCAGGAACATCACACTCTAGTCCAAAAAAAGCCACAACTCACTGTTGCTGTACTTGAGCAAAGAATACATTGACCACATTCCCTTCATCAATCATCTCTGCCATTTCATCAAAATTTTTCAATTAGGTTAGTGAAGCATGATCTGCCTTTTATGAATCAGTACAGACTCTCCTTAATTAACTAAAAACATTCCAAGTGCCTGTCGATTTGTTTCCCTGACTTAGGATACAAGATACTGACATTAGACTAACTGGCCTGTAGTTAGAACTGTCTTTGCAGCATTTCCTCAACAAGGATATGCCACATTTGTCACTATCCGATCCTCTAGAAAGGAAATTATGTTGGTAAATGTAAAGTATAAGTTACCACAATCCTAATGAACCATACGGCTGCCCTTTCATTAGAGTGATAGTGATGACTTAACATGTGAATTGAGAAGGAGAGTCCTTTTTGCAAACTTCAGCCGGTGAGGAAATTGAACCCATACTGTTGGCATCACACCACATTGCAAGCCAGTCAACTTAGCTAACCAACCCCCTAAAGGTAAAGTCACCACAGTCTGACCAAACCATGTAGTTCCTCTCTCATTAGAGTCACACAACTTGGTGGTGGTTTAGCCGTAGGGTCACCGGACTTCAGGCAAGGGGAGGCATTAAGAAGCAAAGTCCTTCATGGTAGCGTCAGAGACTGCAAGAATTGAACTCATGCTGTTGGCGTCACTCGGCATTGCAAGCAAGCCATCCAGTCAACTGAGTTAACTGACTCTAAGTGTTGGTAATGTTGGTTTGTTAAGTAAATATGGCACATATCTCATCCATTTACTTCTGTTGTGTGCAACTTTCATTTAAACTAGTGGCTTAAACAATGTTGGCGCTGCTACCGATGTGATTAGGCAATAAAAATTTATTTGACAACATTAACATATTGTACTTGATATGGTTAATGAATGTCATTATTAGTACTTCGAGTACTTTAGCTAGAAACATAGCTGTAAAACAATGGTAACAAGCTTTGGGCTGTCAACAAGAAAACTTGCAAAAACAAACAAGGTGTCTTTGTTTCAGAAAACAGCCACCGCACATCATAGTACACAGCAGTGTAATCTGTTCAGAACAGAACTGTCCACTAACAATTTTAATGTGCATCAGGCAAGCTAAATCTGCCACCAGCAGGAGAATATAATACAGCTTTAAAATATCAAAAGAGGCAAAACAGAATAACCATCAATCCCAGCCACAAACTAGTTAAGAAATCACTCCTGAACTCCTTCAATAGACAGAGAGATAGCCAAATGTAGGAAGAAGCATCACCACACCTACCAAGCAACTCAAGTTGCTATTAAATGCCAGGATGAACATCCACAGACCTTGGCAAAAAAGCAACTGCCACAAAAGATAGAACGAGAAGTGGTTTATCCAGAGTCATTAAGCATCGGGGCCTCAAAAAGTAATTAGAGTTAGAAGAGCTTTGATTTGAGTTGTGCAGTACAAGTATCAGCACAATGGCCTAATCTTTTAGGTATACATGAAAGAAACAACTTCGCTACATCACATTATATGCACAAACAAGAGCAGTTTTACTGGTTGAATATTATAATACTTGCATATAGCATATATTTCATAGAAAATACAGTACAGTGTATCAGTAATTTTCTGTGACACTTGACCAACCACAATTTCCTGTAACTCAAAAAATGACAAAAGAAAATCAGAATTGGTGATGCAGAGATCAGAATAATCAGAAGTGAGGAAACTGATCAGAAACATGGCTTGAAACTACTATTGACAATACAAACAAAAGAACTGCAGGGGCTGGAAATCTGAAACAAAAATAGAAATTGCTGGAGAAACTCAGCACATTTGGCAGCATCAGTGGAGAGAAAGCAGAGTTAACATTTTAAGTACAGTGACCTTTCCTCAGAACTACTGAGCTCTTTTGGAAACAAATTTTGGGTGAACAGACTGCAGAACTGCGAGGTCTTGCACTTTGGAAAAAAGAATACAGGCATAGACTATTTTCTGAACGGTGAGAAAATTCATAAAGCCGAAGTACAAAGGGATCTGGGAGTGCTAGTCCAGGATTCTCTAAAGGTTAACTTGCAAGTTGAGTCTGTGATTAAGAAAGCGAATGGAATGTTGTCATTTATCTCAAGAGGGTTGGAATATAAAAGCAGCGATGTGCTTCTGAGACTTTATAAAGCTCTAGTTAGGCCCCATTTAGAAAACTGTGTCCAATTTTGGGCCCCACACCTCAGGATGGACATACTGGCACTGGAGCATGTCCAGCGGAGATTCACATGGATGATCCCTGGAATGGTAGGTCTAACATATGATGAACGGCTGAGGATCCTGGGATTGTATTCATTAGAGTTTAGAAGGTTGAGGGGAGATCTAACAGAAACTTACAACATAATGCATGGCTTAGAAAGGGTGGACGCTGGGAAGTTGTTTCCGTTAGGTGGGATACTAGGACCCGTGGGCACAGCCTTAGAATTAGAGGGGGTCAATTCAGAATGGAAATGAGGAGACATTTCTTCAGCCAGAGAGTGGTGGGCCTGTGGAATTCATTACCACGGAGCGCAGTGGAGGCCGGGACGTTGAATGTCTTCAAGGCAGAGATTGATAAATTCTTGATCTCGCAAGGAATCAAGGGCTACGGGGAGAGTGTGGGTAAGTGGAGTTGAAATGCCCATCAGCCATGATCGAATGGCGGAGTGGACTCGATAGGCCGAATGGCCTTACTTCCACTCCTGCGTCTTATGGTCTTATAGAACTGAAAAACTGCACAAAAGGCAAAACTATAAACACAGACAAAAATGGAAAACAAATTCAGACTATCACTTGTCTCTCTGTATCATTAATGGCATTAAAGGAGATCTGGAATTAAAATTAAGGGAGATACCAGATTTAATATCACCCAGTTCCCACCCATAACACCTACCCATTGAAATTCAACCATCATTGCATGGGATCCAATGACGACCTGCTCTTCTGAGCAGATAACATCGAAACCTGCTGGAAACCTACTTTGATGCCTCTCTAAACATGCAAATTATTATACAATGAAACCAAGACCAGAATGCTAATTTGTTCAAACAGTATGCAAGGACAATGTTATAATTACAGTACCAGTAGTAAGTAACTCAGTAACTGAGAATACCTCAGCATTTGCAGTATCAAGCCTAATCCCATATAGAGTTTGCATCCAATCATTCAATCCTGCACCAATCTTCGCTCATACTTATTAATTTTGTATTTTAAGAAGCACTTGGATTTAGGTTTTTTATTCCTACTTTGTGTGAGGAAAAGTATTGCAGATGTTATTCATTATTTTAATTAATCTATATTAATTCAACACACTTGCAGCCAGAAATAGAAACCCAGTTTTTCTAAGACAGCAAATATTGAAATACTGAATTTAAGGTATTGAAAATTGTTCCCAACTAAATATCAATTCAAAGAACTGGGTTAGCACATTGCATTTGCTCTATTAAGTGAATAATTGCATTAGTCAAGGAGACTATATGGATAATAACTTGCTTTCTGATCGGTGTACGTCCAGCAGAAAACAACCCATAATTTCACAGTCCGCTGCCCTCATCAGTAAGGAGTTCCAAACAGACCAGCCAGTGCAATGTAGTCGATATGTGGCAAGAACTGCTTTATGGATGAATAATGAAAAGAAAACATCTGTAAAAAATACATCGTAATAGCCTTTCAACATCAATCCGAAGATACAGTCCCAGTGATTTGTTTTGTAGAACTAAACGCATCTAGGATTTTCAAAGTTTGTAAATACCAACAAATCGATGGGACATATTCCATAGGAAAGTGAGATTTGGAGCCTGAATTTACAGCTTTAAGTCCGCCCCATCAGTCCGCTCCATTCATGTGGAAACAATTTAAAAGGTTTTTCTTTAAAAATAGAATCAGATCATTATTGATACAACTGAGTAGTTTAAACAAATAATGGTTATTATCAATTCATTACAGTTATGATCTCTTTAAATACACACCATCCTTTAATCCATTCATCATGTCACTTTTTTAAATGACAGAACAGTAATATTTGAGTGGTCATGATATTGGATTGCTCTCCCACAAACCAGAAATTTCCCACACCAGTCATCAGATGCTGCTGCATCACTGCAAAGATATGAGTGGAATCCATAATCCAATCCAGATGCTTTTTCGTCATTAACTAAATAAATATGAAATGTATTGGGGAGTACACTGAAGAAAGAGGACATGGGACCTGAAAGTTAATTCATGTTTTGCAAGATAAATCTTGTTTCTTATAAAATCACAGAATCCTAAGTATATAAGGAGGCCCAATCAGCCCATATGCTGATGTTGGATCTTTGAAAGAGCTATCCAATTAGCCCCACGTCCCTGCTCATTTGCCATGACACTGCAGTGGATGTAGTTACATTTTATATATTACTCATGCTATCCCTGCAAGTCACACATCCTTCCAAATTACAGGACTGAAAACGTTATCAGAAAAGCCAAAGCAGTTTAAGATGATTCTAGGTCCACTGGAGAAAAGCTGTAGGAAGCAGAACATTACCCTCTGCTCATAGCTGTTCTTCCCCCCCGCACCATTTGCCCAAGTTTGAAGAGCCATCCTGTGGTGAATAGCAGGAGCAGCACTGTGAAGAACATTTTTTTGTCATAATTTTATGAGAAATCTACATGCAAGACCCACAGCCATGGAAAAGAACAAGTGACACATACAATATAGGATTAGACAATAATCTTTTGGAGGACTGAAGAATGTAAACAGATCCGCAGTTTTAGCACTCTGAGAGTAATATTGAAGCAATTTAAGAAGGAAATTGAAATCAAGTCCTAACCACTCCATACATTTTTTTTCTGCAGTGTACGGTTAGATAGGTGCACTGAATCCCAGTCGCAAAATTACCTTGAAATTGACAGCTATCCTCACAACCAACATTGCAACCAATCAGCCTTTCATAATAACTAAGCCGAGATGATCACAAATGTACTTGAGTATGAAGTTCACAGCAAGAAGAGGGGAGTCAAGCCACAAAGCCCCTCTATACTACTGATATCCAATTACTCCTGCTTGGACTTCCCTTATCATTCATCATAATTACGCTCATGAATAACCCACCAAAGTATTTCTAATTTCAACATTCTCATGCAGTCACTTCCCAATTTGTATTTATTGCCCTCATCCCAACAAGTAACATTATTGGACATTCCATGCCTGCTGGCCTAGGCAACTGGCAGTGGGGGTTAAATGGGTAGGAGAATTTGGGAAACTATTTGAATTCTCTCATCACCATCCATCATTGCTCCTTCCCCCACCAGAAGGAGTGCTTTTATTCAGCCGTCAGTAGCAGGAGAGAACATTTTAGTGGTTTTGTCTCTTTCTATTTCTATTGAATATTGAAGCTCTCTGGTCTCTCCTGCCCTGTTATGCCACACCCAAAACTTGCATTTCTGGTGCAGAATTTATCTTTAATGCAGGTTGGTCCTGTCAGGAGAACATCCGCTAAACATGTTCCTCAAGCTTATAAAACTATGGACTGATAAAGTGAATTAGTGCTGAGATAGAACAGGAATGTAAACAGTGTCACTTTATGCTGCATCCAATATCCTAACAATCACTGTACAACAGGTCACTGCTTTTTCTCCCCATGGACAAACTGGAAATTGATCTTCGACCTAGACTTTTGCAAAATGTGGAGAAGGCTGATATCAAAAAATCCTGCCCCTGAACATGGCACCAAACATTTCCAAAGACCATTGTGGGGGCGGGGTGGATGTGGAGAACATACGTTGTCATGAAGGATATGAGGGGACATGGGAGAGCATGTCCCAGGTTGGCATGGAGCCATGGGGCTGGGTAGTGGAACACCGGTTTGGATGTTACATGCATAGAGTGGGAGTGGGGTATGCAAAGAGATGTGAAAAGCAACAAAATAAAATCAAACTTCATTACCGTTCTGGTGTACCGAGACAAGCCGCCCATCCAATCCGCCTCTGCACCCAGCATCTTTACAATCATTCCAGGGTCACCCAGCCCAACTCCTAGAACATTGCAATTTCCAGAACATTTTCTCCCAAGTCTTTTTTTAATTCTTCACGGGATATAGGCATCACTGGCTAGGCCAACATTTATTGTCTATCCTTAATTATCAGGAGAGTGGCTAAGTATCAACCACATTGTAGTGGGTCTGCAGTCACATGTTAAAGGCAGCAGGTCTTCTTCACTGTTTCGCATCTACTCAGAAGATGACCACGCTATTTAAAGATTCTACCGTTCAAGGGGAATCTACCAACTTAAAATCTTACTAACTGTGGACCATGATTAGATGGCAAAGTTGAGAAATCAATATTCCAGGTGCACAATATTTTGTAAAGACAGATAGGATGGCAAAGGAGGAGTCATAGCCCCAATAGCATACTTGACTGATTGATTTATTGCTGTCACATGTACCGAGATACAGTGAAAAGTGTTGTTTTGCATGCAAGACAGGGAGATCATACCACAGAAAGTGTATCAGGATAGCAGAACAAAGTGCAGAATACAGTGTTAAAGATGCAGAGAATGTGTAGAAAGAGAGATCAGTTAACATTGCAGAGGTCTATTCAAAAGTCTGATAACGGCGGGGAAGAAGCTATTCTTGAATCCGTCCAAGTATGTGGATGTGTATTCAAACTATTGTATTTTCTGCCTGACGGAAGAGGGTGGAAGACAGTATAGTCAGGGTAGGAAGAATCTTTGATTATATCGATTGCTGGAAGTATAGATGGAAGGCTGGTATGCATGACAGACTCGGCTGTGTTTGAAACCCTGTAGTTTCTTGTGGTCTTGGGAATAGTAGTTGCTATGCCACATTGTGACACATCCAGATAGGACACAAAAGATGACCTAAGGAAATTAGTGACAAAGCTAGGAGACAGAATCAGTATGGATAGAAATTAGGAATGTTAAGGGCCAGAAAATGACTGGTGGAAACAGTTTATAGGACCCCTGACAGTTGATATACAATGGACAAAGCATTAAATGAGACGTTATTGGACCTCACAACAAAGACATAAATAAGTATGAGAGAGTTTAGACCAAAGTGAAAGGACTATGTAGAATTTTGTATAATGTTTTTGTGATATTTCCCTGAAGTAATATACTGTGAAACCAACTAGAAATTAAGTTATTTCAAATCTAGTTTGTGTAACAAGGCAAGGTTAATCAGTAATCTCAGATCATGATATTAATCTAATTACTCAACCCAACCCAACTGGCAACAAGAAGCTTAAATTCTAAATGAAAGCTTTATTTTAATTATCTATCAAATGATCTTTAAGAGTAAATCAAAATGTATGATGTCTGCAGCTTTTGCTGAAAATGCAAATTTGAGGGAACAATGGAAAATGCATATTATCAATGAAGCAATGTTCACCTGAAACACTTTTCTCAGCCACAATTGGAAATTGCAGCCTTACCAAAATGATGGACTGAAAGTTGCACTTGGTGAAATGATACTAACTGTTAAGAAAATAAGGCTTGAGCTGACAAGTGGCAGGTAACATTCATGCCACACAAATGCCAGACAATGACCATCTCCAATAAGAAACAATCTAACCTTTGCCCTTTGACATTCAATGGTGCGACTATCACTGAATCCCTCACTGTCAATATCCTGGCGATTACCATTCTCAACTCAACTGGACCGTCACATTAACACAGTGACTTCCACAGTGACTAGCCAGGTCAGAGGCTAAAAATACTGCAGTGAGTAACTTACCTCTGACTCCCTAAACTATCTATCACCCCTCAAAATCCTGGGAATTCCTTCTCTAACAGCATTGTGAGTCAGCCCACAGCACATAATCTTCAGCAGTTCAAGAATGCAGCTAGTCACCACCATTTAGAAGAACATATAAAATTCTGATGGGACTGGACAGGCTAGATGCAGAAAAAAATGTGTTCCCTATGCTGGGGAAGTCTAGAACTAGGGGTCACAGTCTAAGAATAAAGGGTAAGCCATTCAGGACTGAGGTGAGGAAGAATTTCTTCACTCAGAGTTGTGAACCTGTGGAATTCTCTACCACAGAAAGCTTTTGGAGCCAGTTCTTTAAATATATTCAAGAGGAGGCTGGATATGGCCCTTGCGGCTAAAGCGATCAAGGGGTACGGAGAGAAAGCGGGAGGGAGATACTGAAATTGCATTTTCAGCCATGATCATATTGAATGGTGCTGCAGGCCCCAAGAGCTGAATGGCCTACTCTTGAATCTATTTTCTATGCTTCTCAAGGACAACTCGGGATGGGCAATTAAATGCAGGCCTGCCAGCAACACCCATGTCCCACAAATGAATAAGAAAAAAGTCCAACCAAAAAAGTGAAATCAGGCTTGACAATATTTTTTTATTTTAATTAACGTGGTGCTCATTCACTTAAACATAGCACACAAAGCTACAAATTTTCTTTAACAGAGGTCGATATCACAATAAGAACTAAGCTATCTAAATCTAGAACCTGTTCTGAAAAATCTCAAATAAACTAAAACAAAGTATCATCCAGTTTTACAACACTGCGCTTTCTAGAGACTCAAACCAGGAGAAATTAGCCCTCCACATCAAACCTCTAAGTTCAACTGAACTGATTCTTCTCAGGTCTTTCCTGTGAATTGTGAAGTCCACTTACATGAATACTTCCAAAACTGAAAACTTAGACACTCTCAGCTTTTAATAATCTGCAGATTTATAACCAAACAGTCCTGGTTTCGAAGCTTCAAAAAAAAAACTTTTACACTACGGTAACTATGCTATCAGTCCTATCCTTTCTAGGAGAGAAACTATATTTATATTTAGTCTCTTCTGAACTGACTAAAGTTTTCAATCACTGTATTTTTCAGCCTTAAAATGAATCTTTATATCCTGAACCAAAAACAGGCCTTCATTATTTACTTGCTCTGTTGTAAACCGGCACAGTACAAACAATCTTCCATTAACGCTCCTGGGAGTCACTACTCTCTAACACATACTAGATTATGTCATTGTTCCAGAAGAACTGTCTGACATTGATTCTTTTTTTAAAAAACACTTCTCAAAAATAATCCACCAATATGCCAATATGTTAAAATCCAAACTTGACAACCCATATATTATATGTCATTCATCACCCTCTTTTCCATCTCATTTTAACCCTACTTGGGCATTTAGTTTCCTTCCCTCCCTTTAACTATGCTATCCTTTGTCTCTCTCTCTCAAATAGAACATAGAACATAGAACATAGAACAATACAGCGCAGAACAGGCCCTTCGGCCCTCGATGTTGCGCGACCTGTGAACTAATCTAAGCCCAGCCCCCTACACTATCCCATCATCATCCATATGCTTATCCAAGGACTGTTTAAATGCCCCTAATGTGGCTGAGTTAACTACATTGGCAGGCAGGGCATTCCACGCCTTTACCACTCTCTGAGTAAAGAACCTGCCTCTGACAGCTGTCTTAAATCTATCACCCCTCAATTTGCAGCTATGCCCCCTCGTACTAGCCGTCATCATCATCCTAGGAAAAAGACTCTCACTGTCCACCCTATCTAATCCTCTGATCATTTTGTAAGATGGGGTGTTGCCCAATCCCCAATTCTTAACCCAACATGTCACTACTCTCGACCACTCTTCTCTCTTGCTGTGGTCGCTTTTTTGAAAATCCATTTTAAATAAGTCCAGGAATAGACTTTGTGCCTTTATCGTGCTTTCTGGTAGGTCACCATTGTACTCAACAATAAGTCATTAAGATCAGAACTAAACTGTCCCAATCACTGGCTCATAGGATGGCCTTGAACATCTAACCTTTCTAACATTCTTCCCAAATCACTCACCAGCAGATCAAGATCATTGACCATAGCTGAATTACCCACCAGAGGCTTTCCCATCATGCATCACTATTGTGGATAATTATATTAACTAGAAATATACCAACTGAATAGATGGCAACAACTTGCTTCTCCCTATACTTTCCATCTCTTATTTTGAATAAATCTCCATCAGCACATCTACTCAGTAATGGAAAGGTTATTAAGCTAAAAACACAAAACAAAACATCCATTTTTCTTGTGCCCTAACTACTAGCCCCATCTTCAGGTTTCTTTTCCAGGATCTTTGATAATATTGTCACCTCCCAGATCCATGACCACTCACCTCAAACGTTTGAATCATACAATCTTCAAACAGTCTCTCGCTCTCTCTGGCAACCAGTATATGGGAATATCCTGACTGCACCACCAGTCACTCAATCTCAATCAGAGAGCTTTTAACAGTAACCTCACTTCTGACTCTCATGAAATTAATTTAAAAAAACAAGGATCCATCTACAGTCTCATTTTCTCACCTCACTCACATGATTACCCCTCAGTGACATAATTCAAATCTACGAATCACAGAGTCGTTGCATAACACAGGAAGAGGCTATTCAGCCCATCATATTTGTGCCAGTTCTCTGCAAGGGCCACATACCTAGCCCCATCTTCCTTTCACGTAACCTGGAAAATAATTTAACTGTTCAACCGGCACTGGTTCTTTGCTCACCACTCTCCATGAAAATAAACATCTTTCAAATGTCACCTTTAGCTTTGCGGCTTTAAGTAGAATTTCCACATTAGCTAAGATTTTCAGCTCTGATATCATTCTATTAAATCATCTCTGCACCCTAACGGTCTGACATTCCCCTTAAAGGATGGGCCACCAACTGAACATAATACTCCATTTGAGGCAATGCAAAGGAAGTAACTTCCTTGCTTTTCCCCTCTCTGCTTCTATTTATAAACCTCAGGATCTTTTTGAACAGCATTTACAACTAAGCATAAAATGAGCACAGTTCTCCAAAGAAGCATTTTAATTGCCAGCTTCTGGATATTTACAATTTGTTTGGTAATCTACAACTTGATTATTTTGACAGACATGTTACTGAAGCTGTACAAATAAGACTGAATAAGTTAGAAGCTCAAAAATGAACTGGCAAATTAATCACCATGAAGTATTCCAAAACAGGATTACCTTTCCATGAAAATAATCAAAACAATGCAATATTTCAAATGGATATAACTAAGTTATAACTACACCAAAATGGAGAAATTATGTAGTTTGCTTAGACAACAATTTTATCGAATTAAAACTGTAGAGACTAATGTTACAGATTTTCTGTTAGTATGGCAATGATACACTGCCACTGACTTTTTTGTACAATATCCAGTCTTGGGTGAAACCCAAATTTCTTCCAGCCAACATTAGAAAAGCCAAACTTACTGTCTTTAGACCCTCATAAACTCCTTATACTTGCCACCAATAATGAAAACCTGAACATAATCACATGCAATTTGAATTTTGGCAGTCTATTCAACCTCAAACTGAGCTTTTATGATTCCAAATAAACCTGCTGGACTATAACCTGGCGTCGTGTGACTTCTGGTAGAGTCATGGAGATGTACAGCACTGAAACAGACCCTTTGGTTCAACTCGTCCATGCTGTCCACATACCCGAAATAAATCTAGTCCCATTTGCCAGCATTTGGCCCATGTCTCTAAACCCTTCCTATTCATATATCCATCCAGATCCCTTTTACATGTTGTAACTGTACCAGCCTTTACCTCTTGCTTTAGCAACTCACTGCATACACGCAACATCCTCTGCGTGAAGAGGTTGCCCCTTAGGTTCCTTTTAAATCTTTCCCCTCTCACCTTAAACCTATGCCCCTCTGGTTTTGGACTCCCCCACCCCAGGAAAAAACCTTGTCTCTTTACTCTATCCATGCCCCTCATGATTTTATAAACCTTTATAAGGTCACTCCTCAGCCACCTACGCTGCAGAGAAAATTGCCCCAACCTATTCAGCCTCTCACTATAGCTCAAACCCTCCAACCCTGGCAACATCCTTCTAAATCTTTTCTGAACCCTTTTAAGTTTCACAACATCCTTCCTATGGCAGGGAGACCAGAACTGCACGCAACATTCCAAAAGTGGCCTAACCAATGTCCTGTACAGCCACAACATGACCTCCCAACTCCTAAGCACAATGCACTGACCAATAAAGGCAAGCATATCAAACGCCTTCTTCGCTCTCCTATCTACCTGCGACTCCACTTTCAAGAAACTACTAACCTACGCTCCAAGGTCTCTTTGTTCAGCAACACTCCCCAAGACCTTACCACTAAGTGTATAAGACCTGCCCTGATTTTCCTTCCCAAAATGCAACACCCTCACATTTATCTAAATTAAAATCCATCTGCCACTCGTCAGCCCATTGGCCGATCTGATCAAGACCCCACTGTACTCTGAGGTAACCTTCGCTGTCCACTATACCTTCAATTTTGGTGTCATCTGCAATCTTACTAACCATCCCTCCTATGTTCACATTCAAATCATTTGGCAGCAAATCAGGGCGGCACATTGGCCCAGTGGTTAGCACTGCTGCCTCACAGCGCCAGGCACCCGGGTTTGATTCCACTCTCGGGTGACTGTCTATGTGGAGTTTGCACATTCTCCCCATGTCTGCATGGATTTCCTCCAGGTGCTCCAGTTTCCTCCCACAGTCCAAAGATGTGCAGGGTAGGTGAATTGGCTATGCTAAATTGCCCTTAGTGTCTAGGGATGTTATGGTTAGGTGGGGTAGACATGTGAAATACAGTGGTAGGGGAATAGGTCTCAATGGGATGCTTTTCTGAGGGGTGGTGTGGACTTGTTGGGCTGAATAGCCTGTTTCCACACTGTAGGGATTCTATGATATAAATGATGAAAAGTGTTGGACCCAGCACACTTGTGGCACACTGCTGGTCACAGGTCTCCAATCTGAAAAACAAACCTCCACCACCGCCCACTGTCTTCTACCTTCAAGCCAGTTCTCTATCCAAATTGCTAATTCTCCCTGTATTCCATGTGAGCTAGCTTTGTTAACCAGTCTCCTTAATTTGATTCTTGGATGAAGGGGTTATCTTATAAGGAAATATAAGACAGACTGGGCTTGTTGTCATTAGAATTCAGGAGGTCAATCAGCTCAGTTGACTAGCTGATTTGTAATGCACAGTGTCACCAACAGGATGCATCCAATTCCCATAACCACTGAAATCACACTCACCACCAGTCCTCTATCTCTAATGGTCCTCTTGCTTTCTTTTCCAGGATCTTTGAAACTATTGTCATCTCCCAGATCCATGACCACTTATAGCTGCTTTCATTTTCAGAATTTAACCATTTATAAGATCCCGAGGGGAGTTGACAGGGTTGGATGTAGAAAGGATGCTTCCCTACTGGGAAAGATTAGACCTTGAGAACAGTTTAAAAATAACAGGTCTTGCATTGACGACTGAAGTGAACAGAATTATTTTCTGTCAGAGGATCTTGAGTCTGCGGACATTTTTAAAGGTGGAAGCAGACTGATTCCTTTATTAATCAAGAATCTATTTGGGAATTCCAAGACTTGGATAGCCATTTGTGCAGAAAATACAGACAATTAAAGCAGAACTTCAGCAGCAGCTGGCAACACTGCAACATGTCTGTGAGGCTGAGAGCTATGTGGATAGCATCTTTATAGATGTGGTCACTCTAGAGCTTAGGTACGTGCAGGGATAGATTGAATGGGTGACTGCCAGACAGTGAAAACAGATGCAGGCAGGCGTACAGGTGGCATGTGTGTGCGTTTCCAGAATGGTGTGTTGCCTCCCTGGTGTCAGGTTTAAGAATGTTACTGAGCGGCTGCAAGCATCTTGAGAGAGGAAGGTGAGTAGCCGGAGGTCATGATCCATACTGAACCAGTGACATAAGTTTAAAATAAAAGGGATGTGCTCCTGCAGTCAAAATTGAGGGAGCCTGTTAAGAAATTAGCAAGCAAGACTCCAAATGTAGTTAATCCCTGGATTCTTTCTACTGCCATGAACAAGGTGTTACAGGAGGAGAAGGTAGATGAAATCTGGAAAGATGGTTCAGGAGGGAGGGCAGTGGATTTTTTGGACAAGGTTTTGATGAAATGAAACTTATACAGGCCAGATGGACTGCACGTGAACAGAGGCAGGACCGAATTCCTTGTGGGACATTTTGCTAGTCTTATTAGAAAGGCTTTTAATTAGTTAGACAGGGAGATAGTGACCCAAGAGTTGATTTAGTTCGGACAAAATTAGAAATTAAAATGGAAGACAGAATTTAGTCTGGAAGGCAAAGGAAACAAAGATTTTAGAATAAGAAGAGTTTGGCAATGCGCGAAAGCCATCTCCACGAATGCAAGAACAATAGAAAATAAAGCAAAAGAGCTGAGGGCACGGGTAGGAATTTGGCAGTTATGATATCACAGCTATTACAGAAACATGCTTAAATTCCTGGTTACAGGATTTAGTTGAGAGGACAGTTGGGAGTAGCGGGGTGGGGTCAAGTAAACAATTACAGCTGGTATTATGAGGAGAATTTATTTGTTAATGGAATAATCAAATAAGGCCAAAATGGATTGCGCTGAGAAACACAAAACAGGCAGCTGCACTGCTAGCAATATACTACAGACCCCGAAAGCAGAAGGAAATAGAAGAGCAAATATAGAGACATATCTCTGAATACAAAAGGAATAGGAGATTTAAGTAATAGTAGGGGATTTTAACAACCTCGATATTAACTAGGCCAGTTCTAACGTGGAAGAAACTGAGGGAGCATAATTCTTGAGGTGCATTCAGGAAAACCTTTATGACGGTATGCAGCCAACAAGACAGGATGCAGTTTTGAAGACGTAGAAGCTTTCTTCCCCCTCTCTCAGTTACAGCTACTTGTTAGGGTTTCTCTTCCTACTGCAGGTGCTGCATGTGAGAAAATCTGATTTCTGAATTTGCCCTTTAGCCAAGGATTGTGTTTTTGGGATGTTACTATATTGGAACAGTTAATTATAATAGTTACTGTATCTATTATTGGAATAACTCTATTCTATTGGAAAACGAAATTCTGAGGAAGAGTCGATAAACCCAAAATGTTAACTCTAATTTCCCTCCACGGATGCTACCAGACCAGCTGAGCTTGTCCAATGATTTCTGTTTTTGTTTCTAATTTACACCATCCACAGTTAGTTTGGATATTTTTCTTCTTTTTTTTGTTGTATTTTAATTATAGTGTTTGAATACCTTGTGTTTTGCATTTCGCCAAATAGTTTGATCAGGTCAAATTACATCTGGAACACAGTACTTCACATTTGTCTTTTAAACAAGAAAAAGTTAGGGTCAAGGCTAACTTCTTAAGATATTTTGAGGCGGTTTGGTCTAGTAATAACATAGGGGAACACTTTGGGTCTAGCGATCATAATTCTATTTGTTTTAAAACAGTTAGGGAAAAGGATAAGCCTTCCATAAAAGTTAAAGATTTTATTTGGAGTAAGGCAAATTTTAATGTCAAGAGACAACAACTTTCAAATGTTGACTGGAGTAGACTTCAGGTACACAGCCATGTGATAAGTAGGAGACTTAAAGTGTGCCAATGAGAGTTAAGAGTCATTATGTTCCTGTTGGAATGAAAGATAAGGCTGGTAGGTCTAGGGAACAATGGATGAATAAAGATATTGAGGCTCTATTCAAGAAGAAAAAAACATATATTAGATATAGACAACTGAGTTCCAATGAATCTCTTGAACAGTATAAGGAGCATTCTTAACAGGAAGATCAGGAAGGCAAAGAGAGGATATGAGATAGCCTTGGCAGATAAGGTTAAGGATAATCCAAAGAGATGCTACAATACATTAACAGCAAGAAAGCAACTAGGGAATTGGGCCCCTTAAAGATCAAAGAGGTTGTCTTTATGTTAAAACTCAGGAGATGAGAAACACATTAAATGAATATTTCTCAGTGTTTTTACTGTGGTGAAATAAATAGAGGCTAGAGAACATGACAGATTAGTTAACAAATAAAAACACAGGAGACAGAAGGAAATGTCGCAAGCTGGATACAATATTAGGTGGAAGTAGTGATTGTAATGGGGCTAGCCAATCATAGAATATGTGTTCCCTGACTGGGACTGTTAATCAGGTCCAATCAAAGAACCCTAGCTGACAGGTATAAGCAGGAACGTCAGACATCCAGTTCATTCAGTCAGCAGGTTCTGAGGGAGCTAGGTCAGTGTCAAGGACTCTCCATGTGTAAATAAAGTGTAACTTGGTGACAGGATACTGGCCTCCATGGAGTTATTTCAGTGGCGACAAAAAAAAAATCACATCCTGAAGAAATTCGCTTGCAACAATTGTCTTTGAGTTGGGTAAGCATTTCTGCCATCATGCTGTTATTTGGGAAGCTTGACTCATTCGATCCTGCCGTTGCAGACTGGGCCCAGTATATGGAATGAATGTCTTACATGTTCTGGGAAGATGGCATTCGGGCAAATGAAAAACAATAGTAATTCTCCTGACAGCTTGGGGACCACCCACAGCTTGTTCAGTTATTAGGAGCCTAACTTTCCCTGAGGTATCAGATACTAAAACTTTTCAAGAGTCAATGGATTTAGTGAGAGAATATTACAACTCCAAGCCTCCTCTAACTCTGAGATGCTATTGATTTGACTCGGCAATTCAAGAACCGGGAGAATCCCCGTCAGTATTTTTGACTAAGTCAAGATGACAGGCAGAGATGTGTAACTTTGACCTAACCTTTAATGAGATGCTGAGAGACTGGTTGGTATGTGGGATTAATGAGGTAACTATGCAAAAGCATCTATTAGCCAAAGCTCAACTGGACTTCAAAGGGGCACTACAGCTGGCTTTATCACTGGGAAGTGCGGCAAATGGAGCATATGAGGTGCAGGGTATTCCAATGGACATGGACCCCCTCGTCAGTCCAACTGAGCTTGAGGAACACCACTTGGGTGAAGGCAATTGCGCAACCTCACACAAGACATACCCTGAACAGAGGGACTCTAGGTCAGCCCACTGCAAAACCCCAAAACAAACTCAAGCCTTGGCCAAACGATTAAAATTTTCTTCAGAACCTGGACTGGCAAGCCACTGTAATTGCTGCTAGCATGCGAACTCGAGGCAGCAAGAGTCCCACTAGATTCAGACTGAGTAAGAGAATTCATGGATCAGTTCCAGGGTGTGCACTCTCCTGGATAAGTCCACCTACATCTGGTTTGGAACAGTAAAATTGCTTAGCAACATTCAAATCAGAACCAATCAAAATAGACATCTGATTAAATGGTGACACGGTTCTAACGTAAGTCAATACTGGCACGGCTGTTTCAGTGATCGCGGAACCAGTCTTTAACAAAATTTGCTCTGGAGTTCAAACCTTAAGTTTACATAACACTTCGGCTAGACTGAGAAACTATACCAGATAACGTTTACAGATTAAGAGTATGACTTCTGGTCTCTAATGAGAAGCAGCTAATTGAGTTACCACTGATTGTAGTAAAAGGCTCAAGCCCAAGCTTGATGGGGCAAAACTGGTTGAGAAAGATTCACTGAGATTGGCTCAACAGTTTGAGATTAGAAAATGGCAGCCTGAGCAAAGTCCTAATTAAACACCCAGACATTTTTCAGGAATATCTAGGAACTGTCAAAGCAGCTAAGGCCACTGTGCATGTTGACCAGGAAGCTATTCCACAATTCTGCAAGGTTCATCCAATGCCTTTGCCTTGTGGGCAGAAGTAGTTGCAGAAACTGGGGCAGCACGCTGGCTCAGTGGTTAGCGCTGCTGCCACACAACGTCAGGGACCTGAGTTCAATTCCAGCCTCAGGTGACTGCCTATGTGGAGTCTGTACATTGTCCCAAGTCTGCATGGATTTCCTCTGGGTGCTCTGGTTTCTTCCCACAGGTTAGGGAGATTGGCCGTGTTAAATTGCCATAGTATCCGGGGTGTGCAGCATAGGTGGATTAGCCATGGGAAATGCAGGGCTACAGGGGCAGGGTAGTGATGTAGATCTGGTAGGATGCTCTTTGGAAGACCGACGTGGACTTGATGGGCCAAATGGCCTGTTTTCACACTGTAGGGATTCGATGAAACCAAAAGTCTGGAAAGTCAAGGAATCATCAAACCAGCACAATTTGCAGAATTGGCAACATTGGTTGTACCAATACTGAAGCTCAATGGGACAGCTTGACTTTGTGGGGCTTTAAACAAATGGTAAACCACTTTTCGCAGCTGGATGAACACCCACTCCTTCGCATAGACAATTTATATGCAGAGCTGGCAATGCGGCTGTCTTTAGAAGCTGGATGTGAGCCATGCATACTTACAATTGCAGATAGATGAGGATTCCCAGAAGTATGCGATTATTAATACCCATAAGGATTTGTACCAATGTATAAGACTGCCATAAGGAGTTTCATGAGCCTGTGCCATTTTTTCAGCAGAAGACGAAGAACATTTTACAAGGTCTACCCAGGTTGCCATTTATCTAAATGTCCTAGTAACAGGGAAGACCAATAACGTGCACTCAGAGAACTTGGACATAGTCCTTAGATGTTTCTCCCATGTCGGTGTATGCCTTAGAAAGGAAAAATGTGTCTTCCAGGCACCCCAAGTGACCTACTTGGACTACAGAGTCAACAAGGCTGGGTTACATTCATTGGAAGATAAAGTGAGGGTGATCAAACGTACCCTGGCTCCCACATCTGTACCGGAGCTGAGGTCTTTTCTTGGGCTGGTGAATTATTGCAGAAAGTTCATACACAACCTGGTCTTCATCCTGGCACCTTTGCATCAACTTTTTTAAAAAGGGTCAGCTTTGGGCATGGCATGTAGCCAAGCCATAGCTTTCAGGGAAGTGAAGAAACAGCTATCATCCTTTAAGGGATTGGCACATTATGATCCCGCACGTGATCTGGTATTGACACGCGATTAGAATTAGAATTAGAATCCCTACAGTGTGGAAACAGGCCCTTTGGCCCAACAAGTCCACACCGAACCTCAGAGCATCCCACCCAGACCCATCCCCCTATTACCCACACACCCCTGAACACTATGGGCAATTTAGCATGGCCAATCCACCTAGCCTGCACATCTTTGGACTGTGGGAGGAAACCGGAGCACCCGGAGGAAACCCACGCAGATACAGCGAGAATGTGCAAACTCCACACAGACAGTCACCTGAGGCTGGAATCGAACCCGGGTCCCTGGCGCTGTGAGGCTGCAGTGCTAACCACTGAGCCACCCTGCCGCCCCAGTATGGCATCAAGGTAGTATTAGCTCATACGTAGCCCAATAGAAAGGAACATCCAAAGCGTATGCCTCCAGGACATTGGCTAATGCGGAACATAAATACACGCAGCTAGAGAAGGAAGGTTTGGTGATCATATTTGGTGTCCGGACATTTCACCAATACCTTTACAGATGTGAATTTGTAATAGCGATCCACAAACCCCTGCTTGGTTTACTTAAAGAGGACAAAGCAACGCCACCTAAACTTTCAGGTCAAGTTCAGCAACTGGCTCTAAACTAAGTGCATATCATTACAAGCTGGAATAACGTCTGGGAGGCCAAGTAGCAAATTCGATGCAATGAGCTGCTTCCCGTTGGCAGATACACCACCAGTCTGCAGACAGTCCGCAAAGGTTTTAAATTTTCTGGACAAATTTCCAATCACAGCTGACAATATCAGACTTTGGACGCAGAAATATCCTGTCCTGGCAAAACTGAAACAGCTGTTGGTGATGGGGCCATCACAACCAGAATTGAAACCTTTTTGGACCTATAGAGACCAGATCACAGTCGAGGACAGCACGTTATTATGAGGCACGCAAGAGACTGTCCCGAGCAAAGGTCACTGCCAGATACTAGCTGAAGACCACCCGGGTCATCCAGGGGTTTCCAAAACAAAGACGTTGGTGAAAGGTTATGTCTGGTGGTGGGATGGGGGAAGACATGGGCTGAGGAACGCCAATGCCAGACACAAGCAAGAGAGACAGTTTACTTAAGGGACAAAGTTTAGCGTAGAAACCAATGGAATGGCCCTGCATGGGTAAGAGGCATAGTGGACTCAAGGTCAGGGCCAGTGACATATAAAATTCTGGTAGGTGCAATGGTCCTGAACAAGTACATGGACCAGACAAAAGCTGCAAACTCACAAACAGTGTGGGAGCAAAATGTGCCCAGCTCCTCGACAGCCTTTCGAACTGTTCCGGAACCTGTGGTTTCTCCCTCTCCGTCAAGTGTTGAAGATACCTTGGAATCTAAGATAGACACAGAGGATGTCACAACCTTGACACCCAAAGAGAATGAATTTCTTCCGAGATGGTCTAGGTGCAAGAGGCAAACTACTGTGTATAATACACCACCAGTATCAGAGGCAGTATTGGAGGAACCAGACCCAGTGCAAAAACACCCAGGAGGAGCTACAAAGAACGGGGCAGACTCAGAGCTGGCTCTGAGGGATCTGGATCAGTGTCAAGGACTTTCCACGTGTACATAAAGGGTGACTTGGTGATGGAATAGCACCCCTGTGGAGTTATATCAGAGGAGGTGGTAGCATAGTGGTAATGTCACTGGACTAGCAATCCAGAACTCCAGGTAAATGCTGTGGGTACATAGGTTCAGATGTTAGAATTCAAAACAAGTGAGATAAAAAGCTTGTCTAAAGTAACCATTAACGATTGCTGTAAAGACCAATCTGGTTCACTAATATCCTTTAGGGAAGGGCATCTGCTATCTTAACATGGTCTGGTCTATATGTACCTCCAGAGACACAGGGATGTGACTGATTCCTAATTGCCTTTTGGGAAATTAGGAATGGGCAAGAAGTGCTTGTCCAGCTAGTGATGCCCCCATCCTGAGAATGAATAAAAGGCATGGGCTTGGTTGTATAAAACAAAGAGTAATTGTTGATGGTGTTAACATTTTGAGTCCAGAATGACACTTCTTCAGACCTCTGAATCGTTTTGAGACTCAAAACATTAAATCTGCTTCTCTCTCCACCGCTGCTGCCAGACCTGAATGTCTCCAGCATTTTCTGTTTGTTTCCAATTTGCAGCATACACAGTACTTTTTTTAAAATTTGCATTATCGTTCTTGGATGTTTTTGTGACTGGAAAGCTGTTTCTTACCACAAGGTTCAGTACTAGGTCCCCCATTGTTCTTTTTGAGATACATTAATGATTCAGACACAAGGGAGAATGATCAAGAAACTTAACAAGTACACAAAAGAGACATAAAGTACAGGAAAATTTCAATGGAAAATTGCATTAGATAACAATTAGCAAATGAAATTCAATCCTGAGAAGTATGAGTTGACGCTTTTGGGAAAGTCAAATTACACAATTAATGGGAGAATACTGAGAGGTATGGGGAAATGAGGTCCTTGAAATGAATGTCCATACATCCTTTAAGATAGCAGGGTAAGTCAAGAAGGTGGTTAACAAGCCATATGGAACATCTTCTTTTATTCAGCAAGGTATATGATGTGAAAGAATGGGGGTGTTACCAGATAAATCAATAGTTAGGCCATAAGATTTCAATTAATCAAAAAGTAGCAGGGTAGGTAAGTAAAATGCAGTTGAGGTCACAATCAAATCAGCCAATATTAAATAAATGAGCAGGCTTGAGGGCCCAAATGACTAAGCCCTACTTCTAATTTGTACGTTCTCTGCACAAAAGACTGTCAATTTCTACTTCCTAACATTAACTGCCATCTTCCTTATCTCAGTCCATGTGAGACTCAACTGCCATCCATTCATTTATCAGTTCCAGAATCAATGTCAATGGAATTTCTCTTCAGCAACAATACATAAATGAATGTGCAGTTTATTTCACACACTGGTTGGTTTGGAAGTAAATAATTCTGGTTAGGGTATACTTGCAAAGTGAACTAAATTTCCCAATTTAAAACATGCTGTACCAGTAGGGCAGCAAGGCCCTAAACTTCAACTCTCTCAATGCAGTTACTCTGACCTACCTAGAACTACATTAAACTCACATTCGCCCCACCCCCACTGATCCAACAATTCATTCCACACTCTAAAGGTTTGGGAATAATTTTGTTCTGATAATTATCCTAACTTAAACATTAAATTTCCGCTGCTGATTCAAAAACATAACTTTTCCATCATTTCAAAATGGTTTTCTGCCAAATTTCAGTTGCTGCATAATACATCACACAGAATCAGAGGTAATTGCTTGCTAATCCAGAGTACTTCCCCACGAGCTATACTTAGCAAAAGGTTAAAGAGTGCTGTCAACAAAAATGAAAAAAATGGCATTACGCACAAAACAAGCGATTATTGCCTTCAACTGATATCCTTCTCAATTTTCTGAGAAGAGATTCAGCTTCTAAAAGAAAATTTAACAGATGCTTTTATCATAGCTGAATGCTTACTTAAAATATGATTAGTTTTAGGTAAACCCAAATTGTGACAACAATTTTTCCACAATTATACACAAAAAAGTATGCTGCTTTTAAAAAGAAAACTTGTTCTCATTGAAAATACTATGTAAAAGTAACTCAAATCCACACGTTGGAAAGTGCATGTGACATTAATGAATTCAGATGGCGACTCACTATTCTGGCATTTATTCATTTCAAAAAATCTAATTTCATTGTGGTGGTCAAGATAACCTCAGACTTAAAATATCTTGCCTTTAGACATTACGCAATCTTTTTTGTTGTCTATGGCCTATAGTTGTTTTGTTATAGTTGCTTTCTACATGAAAGAACGCATATGCATCTGCTTTCCACTCTTCATCTACTTTATTATTTTTCAGACCAGTTGTGATTTACTAAGCATTTTAAGCAGAAAATCAAAAACAAGATGGCCTGAATCAATGCTTTAGGCCCTTGTAAAACACATTGATCATTATGGAAAACAACAAACAACCAAATAAAACAAACATTTAAGTAGCGCCTTTCCCAATCTCAGAACATTCCCAAGTACTTTTGAAGTGAATTCTTCATCATGTATAAAATGCAGGAGCCAAATGGAAAACATTAAGTTCCTACTTGTGGCACGGTGGCTGGCGAGTGGTTAGCACAGCTGCCTCACAGTGCCAGGGACCTGGGTTTGATTCCACCCTCAGGCAACGGTCTATGTGGAGTGTGCATATTATTCCCATGTCTGTGTGGGTTCCCCCCAGGTGCTCTGGTTTCCTCCCACAGCCCAAAGATCAGGAGGATTGATCATGCTAAACTGTCCAGTGTCCAGGGCTGTGCAGGCTATATGGATTAGCCATGGGAAATGCAGGGTTACAGGTCTGGGTGAAATGCTCTTTAGAAGGCCAGTGTGGACTCAAAGGCTGAATAGCCTGCTTCCACAAACTAGGAATTCTGTTGTACAGATAGCAATAAGAAAGGCTGCAAGACTAATTTCATTTAGCAACCTCAGAATGGACGAAAAATTATAAATGTGGCCTTCTTAAAGCAGGTGTAACATTAGGAACTCAAATACATTACATAATGAGGCCAGAAAATCAGAATTTGAATTTTGCTGAAAATGCAACCTGCAGCTATCTCGCTACCAAATCTATATTTTATTCCACTCCCCTCAATACGACTTTGTCCATGTGCTCTATTCCATCCACAGAATATTTAGGACTAAAATGGAACATCATCGAAAAATATTCTCCGCAGATACATACTGTATCAGATGTAAAGCCAATTGAGAAGATTCAATTATTTAATACAGATCAAAGCAACCAAATAAGCAAGAACTAGAGATCTGCTGCTGGAATGGTTTACTTGAAAATCTACAGCTGATCATTACCACCTGGCCAAACATTATTTTTAACAATCCATGAACAACCACAAACTTCTAAGACCCCACTGCTCAACAACATACAATGGGTCATTTTTTTAACCGTAAATTAGCACTGACCACAGGCAGGAAAAATAAGCACTGAATTTAAGTCTCAAGAGAACCTCATTTACAAAACTGATAAAAGTTGTACACCTTAGACCCAATTTTCACCACGAGGTGCAAGTGGGGAGACGCAACAAGCTCACAGGCCTGCCAGCATAATAACTGCCCTAATTTTAACCACAGGGAATAAGTGCCAAACTCATGAACTGACTCCTGTTGAAACCCAGTGGAACTGTTATACTGGAAAGGAGTACAGGAAACCAAAAAGTTACTGGAAACTGCAAAAGATTTGGATTTTATTTTGCACCAACATGGAGAAGTGCATGACCCTAATGGGAGGACTGCACAAGAGATATCACAAGTGTATAAATTACCAATTAAACTGCCAAGATGGTTAATGGCCTTTGACTGCTATTCAAAACCAAAAACCTCTCACTAGATTGTCAATAAACAAAACAATATTTCTTTATTATAAACAAAATTATACTTTAACAAGTGCAAAAAATGTATTTTTAATTACTCATGCATATTTAAACTATATCTCTTTTAAGTTCAAGCATACACACATTCATTCATAAAGAGGACAGGTGGAACTGACAGCTCTGCAGAAATATCATGGTTGGAAAACATGGGCAAAATGTGACAAATTCTGCGGATCATGAGCCCAAACCACAGGAATGGAATCAGTTGACTCTCTCTCAGTTATTTTGAGTTTTGACAGTATCATGTTGCTATCAATTACAGTGAGAAGATCTTCAATTCGGTAGCTGATCAGTTGGGCTAGGTTTATGCTGCAGTTAAAAGTTCTTACTTTCAGAGTGTGTGAGGAGTGGCTAAGACAGATGTGTGTTTGCTTGCAGGCTTTTTTGGAGGTCGAGTTCGATAGCCCCTTCTCAGGTCAATGATGAACAGCAAGTGAAAAACCTAAAGGTGGCTGCAAAGCAGCTTTTCAACCCAATAGCACCTGGAGTCCACTTGTGTCACAACAGTACCAAATCCAGATAAAAACCGAAATAACTGCAGTGTTTCAAATCAGAAAACAAAAACAGAAGTTGCTGGAAAAGCTCAGCAGACCTCACAGCATTTGGGAAGAGAAATCAGTGCTAATGTTTCAGGTCCAGTCCCATTCCGAGGAAGGGTCACTGAAACTGAAACGTTAACTCTGATTTCTCTTCACAGATGCCGCAAGACCTGCTGAGCTTTTCCAGCAATTTCTGTTTCAAATCAAATCCAGCTTCTCCAAAACCATACAACCTTGTGTAACAAATTACTGAACACCATACAGATCAACTTTTGACCTTCGAGTTTGAAAAAGATCAGGACTTGTATATTCTCTCAAAGATAGCGGCATCCAAGCATTCACTTTTTTCCATTTTATACTTCAAAAATTATATGTAGTCTCCACATAGTCTCCACCTTTGGAGATGAAATGCCATTTCATCACGAAGTAAATATGACATACATACAATAAAACACAAGAAAAATTACATTTATTCATCTTCACTCAATTCATTATTCAAAATTCATATACTTTTTGTCATCTTATCAATTTACAAGCTTATGCAGCATTATTTCATTTTGATAATGTATATGCAATTACATTATCTTTTCCACTGATATGAACAATCCGTCGATTAAAAGGATGAATTAAGCTCCATTGAAATGATCTCAGATTGAGTTTTAATTTTCTCCAAGGCCAATGGATTATGGTTAATGCATATTAATTTTTTTTATAGTCATAAATGAGCATAATTGGCAAATGTTTAAGAACCAGGGTTACCTTTACCACTATGGCAACAACCTAGTAGCATTATCTCTAGATTGTTAATCCAGGGAGCCAGGTTCAAATCCCACCATGGGCAGATGGTGGCATTTGTACTCAATGTAAATCTGGAATTAAGTGTCTAATGATGACCAATCCATTGCTGATGATCAGAAAACCCATCTGGTTCCAAATGTCCTTTAGGGAAGGAAACTGCCATCCTTACCTAGTCTGGCCTACGTGCAACTGCAAAACTACTGTAATGTGGTTCACTATTAACTGGCCTCTCGGCAATCGGGGTGGGCAATAAACACTGGCCTCACCCCGTTAACGAGTAAAAATAACTGACTTAATTTCTTCAAGAAGTACCCCAACTGCTGTCTCTTTTCCCAATTCATCATCTTGCAATAAAAGTCAGCACCACCCCAAGCTATTAGCAACAACTGCTATTTTAGAAGGTTCCAAAAAGTCAAGACAGCCAACAACATTCACTAGGATTGCGTTCATCTTCTCAAACCTACTTGGAACTCTTTCCACCATAGTGCCTTTGCCTAATTTTACGACACATCTCTTAGCAGAGCAGCTACTGTACCGAAGCAAGGCACGAATTTCTAATAAGACCAAAACAACCCCAAAAATCTCATGATTTCCCAATTTAGTTTCATGAACAGGGAATTTTATCAGAGCTTTCCGTTTCGCTGTTCTCCATTCTCTTGATTTCTTTCAGTTCCTTTTGACTTTTTGATAAGGAGATGAGATCATGGCTACACTGATTATCAGCCTTTCAACGGTTGAAGATTTGTTCTTTTACTGTCACAAAGCGCTTTCTCCCTTTTCCTTTCAATAGGGAAATTCCACAGAGAGCAGTTTACAGGAAATGGAGAGAGAGAACAGTTACCAGGATTTGTTACTTCTCCACACAATGGTGAGGAGTCGTGCATTTAGGTGCTCTCTTTTGCAGGCTGACTACTTCTGCTGCATTGACCACACCAAAAGTTGAAGCTGCTTGCCTAGGATCCAGTCAAGTGGTTCTTACTATGCTGAGCCCTAATCAACTGAAAAACCAATCAAAAGGACTATTTCTGAGGGACAAAAACTGCCCTGAAGATTTACACATGGTGCCGATATGTCTAACATTCTCCCCCACTACTTGAATAAGACAACACTGTGAATAAAACTCACAATAAATTCCCGTAATGAATTTTTAAAACTACAACATAATGCTCCACAGTTTCCTTACCTTAAAGCAGCATCTTTTCCCATTTTTTAACTGGACAATATCCTGGCTTGGCTGAAAGTGGCAAGTAACATTCATGCCACACAAATGCCAGGCAATGACCATCTAATGACCACCCCTTGACATTCAATGGCACTACTACCACCGAATATCCCATGACAACAGCAAGTCAGAGGGGAGAAATATTGCACCTTTGACTCACCAAAGCCTGTCTACCATCTACAAGACACAAGTCAGAAATGTTATGGAATACTTCCCACTTGCCTGGATGAGCTCCAACAACACTCAAGAAGCTTGACACCTTCTAGGTCAAAGCAGCCCACTTGATTGGCATCACATCCACAAATATTCAGTTAATCAACCACCAATGCTCAGTAGCTACACCACACGCAAATTTGCCATCAAGCCACTTGGAAATATATCTCTGCTCTTCTCTGTTGCTGTGTCAATGTCCTGGAACTCCCTTGCCAACAGCTTTGTGGATCCACCTACAGCAACTGGACTGCAGCAGTTCAAGAAGGAAGCTCACCCCTACCTTCTCAAGGGCAACTAAGGATGGCCAATAAATGTTGGCCCGGCCAGGTGTACCTGTCCACGAGTAAATAAGTTCAAAAAATAAATGTGGTCTTTACACCAAACAGTTAAGATATTTTTCTGGTCAAGAAGTCCTTACAAGGGGACACAATTCAAAAATATCAGAGAGCTGCTATTTAGGACCGAGACGAGAAGGAATTTCTCACTCAGAGGCTGTGAATCTTTGGTATTCTCTATTCCAGAGGGCTGTGGAAGTTCAATCTTTGAGTACATTTAAGACAGAGATTAGTAGATTTCTGACTGCCGATGGTGGAAGGACTATGGTATTGAGAAAATAACAGGTATTGAACTATTACGATGCAGGTTTGACAGGCTAATGACCCACTGCTGTACTGCATGAATCCACATAATGCACAGCTAACGTTGTGCATTTTGATGTGTATCTACAGATCTTTAAGTTCCTAAGGAACCTGATTAGACCTTCCCGTTGTCTCTCTTCTAAGTACGAGTATATGGTGTCTAATTTTCCTATTTCAGTATTGGCTGATCAAGTTGTAGGATGTTCACTTTGTGAACTATCTAACTCGCTCGCTACCTCACTCTTGCTATCTCTGTCAACCTCCACGACTCTTACCACCTGATATACTTGCTCTCTCATTCTCCTCTCTACAATGATACTGCTTTAACATGCTTGTGTGACAAAATTGACTCTTCTTTGTGCCAACCAAATATTTACCAGATTAGTGACTTTACGAACCCTCTCAATTACTCAGAGTCCACTTTGTAAAGGTAATAACATTTACTCACCTGATGAAATGGTCTATTTGCAGCATGTGCACCTGCCCATCCTTTCCCCTTTGCCTGTAAAGTTTTTAAAATGCTCCTGTGCTATTTTGTGTGCTGCTGTGCATCTCTCTGGAAGCACTGACAAGCTTTCCAAAGCACTGAATGGCCTTTAGTCTTGAAACCTTTTCCTTAGTAAATTTTATTGGACTTGTCTCATGACAATAGAGCAATTTCAATGGCCTAAATCCAGTAGATTCAGTCAGGGAAAACTCTGGTAGCAATTAACAAGTCATTCAACCCTTTCACCCAATCCTATGGATATTTGTGACGACCTGCTTTAATCATTGTCTTAAGAGTCTGATAGCTTTTCTCCACAGCTCTATTTATGTTTGAATGATATGAGGTGGGCTTCAACAGCTTTATATCTTTTTATGTCCTTAAAAATATTTGTATCTAGTCCAAATGAATGTCTAAAGAAGTCTAGTCCTCAACAAATAAAAATCTGAGTTAATATATCCACCACTAATTTACCTGTAACAGCACTCAAAATAGCTGCTTCTGGAAACTGGGTCATCATATCCCTAAAAATAAGAATATACCAGCATCCCACTTTCAGTAACAGTCCTACAGAGTCTACTAATAGGCTCTTCAGAAACTGGTGTGGGTAGTAAAGGCGTGGAAGGAACTTCAAAAACAAAAAGAGGGGAAGAAGCAAGTGAAAGTGATTCACCAGACCTGAAACTTTAACTCTGATTTCTCTTCACAGATGCTGCCAGACCTGCTGAGCTTTTCCAGCAACTTCTATTTCTGTAAGTGAAAGAGATTGGTCTGTGAATTCCTGTGACTAAAGATTATGTGGGGCTGATGACTCCTTCTCAACAGCAAGACACCCCCTCAGAGAACGTCCCAAATTGCAGACACATTTTGTGTTTTTAGTGTTGAAGAATACATAAAGACAGGGGTTAAAAAGCCAGTTTCACCTTTACTGGATTGTGATAGTGAGACTGAACATTCTCAGGTGTACCAGTCAGGGTGCAAGCTTTAGCATGCTCTGAATGTCATTTCACTCTTGTATCGTAGGCAAAGGAAGGAACTCTCTCACTCAGACCGCTGCAGATCAAACTAAAGGAATCAGGACAGCAAAAGGACTCTCTCTTACCATGAATGCTGGAATTTAATCACGGTCGAAAGGAATCAGAACAATAGAATCTCAATCAATCTGCAAACTAAGGATAGTGAAACTAACTGTTTAGCTACCAACATCATAGAGTCATACACCACGGAAACAGACCCTTCGGTCCATCTCCTCCATGCCGACCAGGTTTTCCAAACTAAACTAATCCCATTTTTTTGCATTTGGCCCATATCCCTCTAAACCTATCCTATTCACGTACCTGTCCAAATGTCTTTTAAATGTTGTAACTGTACCTGCATCTACCACTACCTCTGGCAGTTCATTCCACATACGAATCACACTCTTTGTGAAAATGTTGCCCCTGTGGTCACTTTTAAATCTTCTTCCTCTGATCTTAAAAGTATGCCCTCTAGGTTTAAACTCCCCTACCGAGGGAAAAGACCTTTGCTGTTCACCTTATCTATGCCCCTCATGATTTTATAAGCCTCGATAAGGTCACAACTCAGTGTCCTTTGCTCTAGGGAAAAAAAGTCCCAGCCTTCCTCATAACTCAAAACTTCCAGTCCAGGTAACAACCTTGTAAATCTTTTCTTTACTCTCTCCAATTTAATAATATCCTTCCTACAGCAGGGCAACCAGAACTATTCACAGTACTGCAGAAGTGGCCTTACCACAACCACAACATGATGTCCAAACTCCTATACTCATTGGTCTGATCGATGAAGGCAAGCATGCCAAACACCTTCTTTACCACCCTGTCTACCTGTGACGCAACTGTGAACTATGTACTTCAACTCCTATGTCTCTCTGTTCAACAACACTCTACTGGGCCCCACCATTACCTGTGTAAGTCCTGTCCTGGTTTGTCGTACTAAAATGCAACACCTCACATTTATTTAAATTAAATTCTATCTGCCACTCTTCAGCCCATTGGCTCAATTGATCAAGATCCCTTACTAATCTTAGATAATCATTTTCAGTGTCCATTGGTGTTATCCGTAAACATATTAATAACATTTCCTAAATTCTCATTCGAATCTTTCATATAAATGACAAACGTCAGTGGACCCAGCACCGATCCCTGCAGAACACTGCTGGTCACAGGCCTCCAGTCCGAAAAATAACACACTACCACCACCATGCCTCCCACCATCAAGCCAATTTTGTATCCAATTGGCAAGCTCTCCCTGAATCCCACATGATCCCTAACTTTACTAACCAGTCCACCATGCGGAACCTTGTCAAAGGCTTTACTAAGGTCCATGTTGATTGCCCTATCTATCTTGGCCACATCCTCAAAAAACTTAATGAAGTTTGTAAGACACGATTTCCCACACACAAAGCCATGCTGGCTATTCTTAATCAGTCCTTGCCTCTCCAAATCTATATAAATTCTCTCAGGATCCTGTCCAACAACTTATCTACCTCAGACATCAGACTCAACAGCCTACAGTTTCCTGGCTTCTCCTCACAGACTTCCTTAAATAAAGGCACAGAATTAGCCACTTTCCGGTCTTCCAGCGCTTCACTCATGGTTGTTGATGATACAAATATGTCAGCTAGGGGCCCTGCAATTTGTTCCCTAGCTCCCACCACATATTGGGACAGGCTTCTTCAGGTCCCAGAAATTTATCCACCTTTTTTAAACTACACAGCAACAATCACAACATTGAATTATCTGTTCTTCGTGGACAATTCAGTGTCAAATCCAAGTCACATCTTTTATCATTTTCTTTTGAACTGACTGCTTATTTATAATATATGCCCTTGCATGTTACGTCATACATGAAAAGAAATTACCTGAAATGAGTTCTTGTAAATGCTATATCTCTTTCCCAGTTGCATATTATATGATTACAGGTGAAGGTGCAACTTTCATTCCAGTCAAATCATTACCTAAAAGTCAACTCTGTCAGCAGGTAATTTCTGAACAATTCCTTGCTACCATTGTAGTAGACGTCAAATCCCATTCTGAGCACACTCTACACAACAGAATAGGTGTACATTGCACTTATGTCAATGATTAAAACTACAGCTTTTAATGAACTCTCAGGACAGAAAACTATGACCTACTCTAGCAAGATATCTTTTGTATTCCTTAGTACAGCTATGGGTTTAGCTGTATAATTTAAAGAAAAAAGTCCTTAATATGTCTCATCCATCTTCAATCTCCAGTTGTAGTCAACGCCATAGTCTGATCCATGGTATTTTTGTCATGAGTTCCTTTTGCAGACTCAGTCTTACGAATCTCAACAAGGCTTTAATCAGAATGCTAAAGGTTGAGAGAGGTATTCCACTTACAGTCGAAATACTTAGGCCTACAACTCTCACTTTTGCCCTCAGCATTTCCCTTTACAGTTTGAAAAAGAATTCCTGGGGCATTTCCCGATGCCCCTTCTCTACTCTGGTAAGTTGCCTTTCATTCAATCTCTCACCCTCTATCCTTACAAGGTTTAAAGAGGGATGGTGGGTGGGGGGGGGTTAGAAAAATGGTTTTAGGTTTTATGGATTAGCTCATAATTGTCAGCCACTCCTGATGTCTACCTTGCAGCTGCTCTCCTCTGGTTTTCAACACAAGTTTTAATTAAGGTAGTCAACTTTTAAATTTGAAGAGAACAGTTTCTTTGTGAGCTTCATACATGGTATTTACTCTTCATGCCAGTCAAAACTGCTCTGTTCTAATTTTTCAGATTCAATGTAGGTTTGTCCAGGGTGCCTCCATAAGTTTCACAATTCTTATGGGTTTAGCTTACAATTTGTAAGAAAAATGTCTTTTATATTTCTCATCTATCTTCAGTCTCTAGTTAAACCACAATCTGATCCATGATATTTTCCTCATGAGTTCCTTTTTTGCACTCACTTTCATGAACCCCAGCAAGTCTCACAGGCTTCTTCAGAATGCCAGAATTTGTGTAAGAAAGTGTCCCACTTACAACTGAAACACTCAGGCCTGTGTGTTTCCGAAACTAACATGTACACAGCCAGCACAGTCTTTCTTACAGTGTCATATTCCACCCAAAACCTGCCCTGAAAGTGATGCACAAATCTCATGCACTCTATCTGTCAACTTGCTCTGCTTGGAAATTAACCAGTTTCTTTCAGTCATTTCATGCATTTTCCTATCTTTACAAATATGAATGATTGGTTCCACATCCTTATTCACGTATTTTGGAAGAGGCATACAAATGTAAACAATTCCTTACTGAATTTTAGATTATGGCAAAGGTTTTTTCTCAGTTTCCTTCTACATCTGAGGGCTCTTTTCTTTAAAAACAAAGTGCAACTTTCTGAGCTAATATTCTTTTTTATTTCTTTCTCTTGTTTCTCTTTTCCTTTTTAACTCAAGCTCCAGGATCTTAAATTCTCATTCCATTTCTTGTATCTGGAATGCTTGTTCCTTTTCCTCAAGCTGAAGTCTTTTAAGTACCCTTTGTCTTCCACTTCTCATCACTTCTTTCTCATGTTCAGTCTGCTTTAGCTGGACTCACTAACTCAAGTGACAAACGACTCAGCATACCTAGACCCCTTGTATTTCCAGCAATCCCAAATGTTGTGCCACAATTTAACTGTTTCTTTTTTTCTCACATTTGCCGGAAGTCTGCTTTTAACTCCTTTGCCAATTCAGATGCATTAGCCTTAATCAAGTCTTATATAACAGTCAGGGATAACGTCTCCATCTTCAATAGCTTGCAATGCTATCTTATTTTGCAGTATCAGAAATCTGTTATATGTCCTTTTTCCCTTTCTCAATTACTCTTACTCCAGGTGCAAACTTATGTGGTCCATGTTCAAAAATCCTGCACAGAACCATGAACTTTTGTCACAACCCGAATAGGATTGCACTGGTAATCAAGACTGACTAGACTGCACAATTGTACAAATGACCAACTGAATCACCAATATGGTTAATAGGCCTGACTCCTAGTTGATAATAGTTACTCCCAGGTTTACTAGCTTGTTCTCAGGACCAATGCCATGACAAAAAAAAGGATGTGATGCTGGAGATCTGAAACATAAACAGAAATTGCTGGAGAAACTCTGCACGTCTGGTAGCATCTGTGAAGAAAAAGCAGAGTCAACATTTCATTTCAGTACTTTTCTTCAGACAACATGTTCAGGGTGCATTCATCAGGTTACACCATATTTTGGTTTGTGCAAAGTGACAGGATTAATTACCTGAGTGCAAAGGCACCTCTAGGTAGCAGCAATGACAATATGATTGATTTTGAAATTTCGAAGTGAGAAAAGTGTGTCTAAGACTAAACTTAAATATGGGGAACCAGTTGGGCATGAAAGCTGAGCTAGGTAAAGTGCACTGGAATACAAGACTAGGAAATAAATAAATAGAGAAGTAGTGGCATACATTTAAAGCAGATATTTCAGAATACTCAGAGTAAACACGTTCCTACATTAAGGGAAAGTTCTGAAGGCTAGGCTCACCATCTGCGGTTAACAAAATAATTATGGAAAGCATTAAACTTAAGGAAAAGGCATACAAGACCTCAAAAAATGAGTAACAGGTCAGATGCTTGGACAGAATATAAAGAATAGCAAATAATGACAAAAAGATTAATCAAGAAAAAGAAATTAGAGTATAAGAGGAAGTGAGTCAGAACCGTAAAAAATATGAATAGCAAGAGTTTCTACAGTTTTTTGAAAAAAAGAAAAGACTAAGTAAAGCAAGTGTTGGTCATTAGGAGAGTAAAAATAGCTAATTAATGGTAGATAATGAGGAAATGGAAGATAAAGTAAACAAACATTTTGTTTCCGTCTTCACTATGGGGACACAAAATATTCCAGTATTATTTGTAAACTTGGAGATGGAAGATGGGAACTTGTTAAATTACGATCACTAGAAAAATAGCATTAAGCAAACTTATGAAGCTGTGCACTGAAGCTGGGTCCTGATGGACTTCATCCTATGGTCTTAAAATACATAGTTAATAAGGCAGTTGATGTGCTAACGTCAATTTTCTGAAATCTTCCAAATCCAGAAAAGGTTGCATCAGACTGGAAAGTAATAAATATAACCCAGCCAAGAACAGATGGAGGCAGAAAACAGGAAACTACACGACAGAGAAGGTTTAATGGATTGATACCTGGATTAAGCATGTGATAATATGAGAAAAGTTTGTACAAATCAGCTTGGAGCCATTGCAGTCTGGAAGAGTGAGGAGTATCTTGACTGCACTGCATAAGATCCTGAACGATCTTGACAAGGTAGAAAGTAGAAAGGATGACGTCTCTTGTGAATGAACCTAGAACTAGGGAGAATTGTTTGAAAATCAAGAGTCGCCCTTTTGAACAGAAGTGAGGAGATGTGTTGCTTCTCGGAACATTCAAGGACATTGGAACTCTCTCCCTCAGAAGACAGTGGACGTGGGGTCAAGGAACATTTTAAAGACGGAAGCAGATAAGGTTCTTGTTACGCAAGGGAATCAAAGATTATCAAGGTAGCTGGAAATATGGAATTCACATCAGAAACAGACCACCCACGATCCTACTGAGTGGCAAAGCAGGTTCAAGGCACCAAATGGCTTACTCCTCCTCCTAATTTATATGTTATTTTGCATATCCTTAACAAATTCAGCCCACATTCTCAAAACAAAACTGAAAATCTTGAATCAAAATTAAACTCACTTTTCAGCAACAGGTTTGGCAATATTTTCAAAAATTTCCTCTTGTTTTGCTCCTTGATCGAAAATTTGCTGGAATCTGCAAAAGAAATTATTTTAAGCTAAATTATATGACCCTCCATAAAGTATACTAATTAAAGCCATTCTCCTTTACAGCCTGGTTTTTGAAAACATCTGTAACTTTTGACAGTGAGACCTATTTTGACACAATCCCCTACCATTGCCAATCAAATCTTGACTTCTCTACATCCTGGAATTGGATGATTATCTAAAAAGATAAAACAAATTTGTAAAGCCATCAGAAAAATCTATGGACAGGCTTAGATGAGCTCTTCTTACAGGGAATGGCGATGCACACAATGGGTCCAATGGCCTTCTGTGCTTCAGCAATTCTATTCTTTCTACTATTGCCATTAAACATTTTCATGCAAATCAACAAAGCTAAATTAAATGAACCAATGCATTCCCGCAACCTTTGCCACAAGATCAAGTCAGAGATTGGGAAATCTAGGAGACCTATTGAAACATGAAAGATTCTTACAAGGCTTGACAGAGGAAATGTGGAAAAGGTCATCTCCCCTTGTGGAAGAGTCAAGAACCAGAAGGTGTAATTTCAGAAAGTGTTTCCCATTTAAGAATCTTAAACCTGGACCCTCTACCCATCAGCCGCCCAGCACTGCAGTAAAGACCACACAAGAATGTGGAATAATGCAGAGGCAATCACACAACCCAAGGCATAAAAACATTCAACCTCCAAAAACGTACTTTTGTTGATATAATAACTAAGGGGCTCAACTTAAGAGGTGTCACATTCCCAAGAAGTTGTCATCGTCATCTGCAATCACTTACTAATGAGTATACCCATTTACCTAGGAAATTCTGTGTTACTGGTATTGGGTTCTGTGTGTCCTTGTGTGGGTAATCAGCCTGATCCTAGAACAGCATCTCTAACCACACACTTCGCAGGTATTTCAATGGAATTGGTCCTTGGACTCAAGATCACTGACATCCTTTACCAAGACTTCTTTTCCATAATTCTTCTGGCCAATGCATGTTCTTGAAGAATTGCGTCCCTTTGTTCAGGAGGTTCCTCCAAGTCTGTTTCTTTTCTAGTGAGTGTTGATGCCTACATTGCATTTCCAGAAGGAAAGAAGTCTTCAGGAAGGAATTAAAGTACTTCCTTTGTCCTCCTCTTGTTTGAATACCTTCCTTGAGCTGGGCAAAGAATATTTGCATTGGCAATCAGAACTCAGGCATCATAGGTACATTGCCAGCCCAGCAAAGTTTGTTTCAGATGATCATGGCCTCAATGCTCATGCTATTGGCTGCCTCAAGGATGCTGATGTTAGTCTGCCTGTCCTCCCAGCTAATGCAAGAATCCATTTCAAACAGCATTGATGACTTTTCTCCAGGGCATTGAGGTAACATCTAAAAGAAGCCCAAGTTTCTGGGATTTCTTCAGAGACTGGCAGAAGGCGGCTGATGAGGATTCGGGTGATAATCTTCCTGGCAATGGAGAATAGAGAGGTTCCTCAGTAGTTCCCACAGTCCTTGCTTAAGGATGGCAGTGATGGCAACATCCCTGACTGGCTACAAGACCAGGAAATACCAAAGATAACAAGGTGTAGAGCTGGATGAACACAGCAGGCCAAGCAACATCAGAGGAGCAGGAA
>JAHRHZ010000040.1:35988728-36013023 GCA_024137785.1 Ginglymostoma cirratum | reverse complement strand
ACTGGTCGGGGAGTGGGTGATGTGGGGGTCAGGGCTGGTTGGGGAGTGGGGGATGTGGTCCGAAGGGTCCTGCTTCAGCGCACGGCCAGCTTGGCGAGTCGATCCTTCTCGCTGCTGCCGCTGAAAGTATGAGAGGCGCAGCCGTGAGGCAGTACCGGCTCAGCCGCTCCCGTCCTCACGGTCTACAACGGCAGCGACTGCTTCGCTCCGCGGTAACTCACCGCGATCGGCTTCTTCGTGGGCCGAAGCCGGGCGTAGATCTGAATCGTCTGCTTGACCATGACTCTCGGCCCTGGCCCGACACGAAACCAGGCCCCGTCTCCCTAACAACAGCCGCTGGGTAAACTACCGCAGCCCAGCAACAGCATCGACCTGGCCCATTGGCTGCCAGTCAGTAACGCTCCTATGTGTAGCCGTTCGTCATTGGCCGGTCCACAGGCTGTGGGGGTGGGTGTGGTCAGGAGGGCGGCACGTGCCGGCAGCAGCGTGGAGTGCGCGAGGTTTCTGAATGCCGCATGCCGGTGTATCCACCGCAACACTCAATCCCATTGCAATACATTCATTTTGCACGATGCAACCACTGCCACACATTGAACTGGCACGGCGCATCCACTATGTCACACTCATCTCACAGAACGCATCCACTGTAACATACTGTCACACACAACCTGCACGTTTCGTTCACTGCAACACACTGAACTTGAACAGTTCATCCATTGAAACATACTGTCGCACTAGACCCGTATAATTCAGCCGCTGCCACGCATTGCTAACACGTCACACTGAACCTGCACATTTCATCAACTGCAACATACCATTACCCTCAACCTGCCAAATTCATCCAATGCAAATGGTTCATTTGTCAAAGTGAACATGGACAATTCACCTAGTGCAACACATTGTCGCACACAATCCACAAAATAGTGCAGTACATTTCATTGTGAAACTGAACCCACACAATCCATCCAATGCAGCAGGATTTGTTGTCTAACTAAACTGAAACCACAATTTAGCCAGTGCAACGCAGTTCATTGTCAAACTAAACCTACACAATCCAACATAAGGGAGGTGATGGCCTGACGTAATTACCAATGGACTGTTAAAATCCAACAACTCAAATGATGTTCTGGGGACCCAGCTTCAAACCCTGCCACTAGTGGATAAAAAAAATCTGGAATTAAGATTTGATTGTCAGGATAAATCCCATCTAATGCCATTTAGGGAATGATGGACACCATCCTTACCTGGTCTGGCCTAAATGTGACTCCAGCAATGTGGTTGACTGTTAATGGACCTTGGGGAAATCAGGGATGGGCAGTAAATGTGACACCCTCATCCTGTGTATGAATAAAAAACGCAGATCTAACGCAGCATGGCTTCCCCCATGTGACACTGGACCTATACAATTCCCTGAAAGCAGAATAGCTTGTTGCAAAATTGCACATGTGGGCAATTGGGACTGGAAATCAAGCCCCACTCTTCCTGGAATGATCAAAAAAATTAAAGATTTTAAAATAAATTGTCAGAATTCCCTAATTTACCTGATTTTCAGGTATTGATTGATAGAAAGCACAGGCCAGATTTTTGTACTTAATAATAATTATTATCTATTACAAGTAATCGGACTGTAGCTACAGATAAACAGTTAATAACCACTGAAGTATAAATCTACTACTTAAACTCTAATCACCTTATAAAATCACCCTTATACACAGATAAACATAAACAGGGGAAAAGTAATGCATGCATGGTGGGAAAGCTAGGAAACAGTTCAATAGTCTTTGTTCACAAGGTTAATGAGTTGGTCCTTGTTGATCAGAAACTATCTTCTCAGCTTTCCATTCCCAAATGCTTCCGCAGGTTTGCAAGAGGCACAGGGTGGCTGGTTCAATTTTACAAGGTCTCTAACATATCAATTAAAAGTCACACAGCAACGGCTGAAGAAAAGCCAACCCAGTTTTAAAGTGAGTTTTGACTGTAGGTAACAGAGACAAGCTCTTGAGCTGTTGGAGATCTGATCACTTCTCATTATTTTGTTTCCACACAGAAGCGTCTCAGTTACCTAAGAAACAATTACATGGTTACTGACAAGCAAAAAGCCTTTGTTATCAATAACTGGTGACTAGTCCATAGACCAGTCAACATTTTGTTGCAAAGCAGAGGTCCATCTGTAGACAGCCCCTTAGCTCCAGTTCATTCGCAATTTCTGCCTTGACCCACAAGTGTACAACTTTGAGTTTCAAATTACTTGCTTTCAACCTATACAACAATCTTTGATTTCTAAAACTGCTCTTTCTCACTTCAGTTTATAACTTAATAAGCACAAAAATAAAAGTGCAGACACTGCACTAACAAAATAAGTTAAAGATGTCTTTAGAATAAAGGATGCCTGAAAAGGTAGTAGGCCTGAGGATTATGAGCAACTTAGAAATCTGCAAAGGACAAGGAATAGACTGATTAAGAAAGGGAAAAGAGAATTTGAATGCAAACTAGCGAGGAATAGAAGGTTGGACTGTAAAAACATTTATAGGTAAGGAAAAGATTAGCATGGGCAAATGTGGACCCATTACAGATGGGACATCATAACTTACAGTGGAGAACAAGGAAATGGCAGAGAAACTAACCAGTTACATTACCTTCTTCCATGAAGACAGATGCAAAGAAAATCTCCCAGAAATGCTGTGTGACCAGGGGACTTGTGAAATTGAAGCACTGAAAAGAAAACATTATTAGTAAAGAGGTAGCACTAGAAACTATGTAACTTAACTGAAGGTTGATAAATACCCTGGACCAAATGATCAAAGAGTGATGGAGAGGGTAGCTAGAGAAATAGTCATTTGTTATCCATTAAAATTCTATAGATTCTGGAAAGGTTCCTGCAGATGGAAAGTAGCAAACATGACTTCACAATTTAAGAAGTGAGAAAGTGGGAGAATGGAGAACTACATAAGTGGAAGTTTGACATCAGAAGAATGGAAAGCATTAGATGTTGTTATAAAGAATGTGATAACTAGATATTTAGAAAAGAATGGCAAAATTGGGCAGAGACAACATGGCTTTATGAAAGCGAAATCATGTTTGACAAACTCGTGGGACTTGTTGTGAAAATTACTTGTGGCATTGATAAAGGAGAATCATTGTTTTTTTCTTTATTCATTCAAGAGGTGAAGATGTCTCTGGTGAGGCAGCATTTGTTGCCTATCCTTAATCGCCCAAAGGGCTTTTAGAGTCAACCACATTGCTGTGGCTCTGGAGTCACATGTTGGCAAGACCAGGTAAGGATGGCAGTTTCCTTCCCTAAAGGGCATTAGTGAACCAGATGGGTTTTTTCGACAATCGACAGTGGATTCACGGTCATCATTAGATTCTTAATTCCAGATGTTTATTGAATTCAAATTCCACCTTGGAATTCAAGCCTTGGTCCCCAGAATGTTATCTGGGTCTCTGGATTAACAGTTCAGCAATAATATGCCTAGGCCATTTCCTCCCCTGGACATAGCGTATTTGATTTTCAGCAGGCTATGGATAAGGTCCTACACAGGAGCTTATCAAATAAAATTACAGCAGATGAAATTGGAGGAAATAAAATTGTGGATTGAGAATTGGTTAACAGACAGAATGCAGAGAGTAGCAATAACCAGATCATTCTCAGCATTTTTTGTCTTTATTCATTCACAGGATGAGGGCATCACTGACCAGGCAGCATTTATTGCCCATTCCTAATTGTCCAAAGGGCAGTTAAGAGTCAACCACATTGCTGTGGGTCTGGAGTCACATGTAGGCCAGACCAGGTAAGGATGGCAGTTTCCTTCCCTAAAGCGCATTAGTGAGCCAGATGAGTTTTTCCAACAATCGACAATGGATACATGGTCATCATTAGATTCTTAATTGGCAGGCTATTAGTCATGTTTACTGTAAGAATCAGTGATAGGTCCACTTATTCACTCTCTATATAAATGAATTGGATATAGAAACCATATGTAATTTTCCCAAATTTGCTATTGACTCTAAACAGAGTGGAAATGTAGGTTGTGAGAAGAATGCAATGAGACTTTGTGAGGAAGTGAATTGGCTAAGTGAATGGGCTAGAACATAGCTGATGGAATATGATGTGAAAAAGGAGCAGTTCTTCACTTTGGTAGACAAACGGAAAGGCAGAGTAGCTCTTAAATGGAGAGAGTTTCGGACAGCAGGTTTCAAAACCTGGATGTGTTTTTTCATCAGTCACTAAAAGTTAGCAAACCCATTTCTGGGAAGAGGCTGTCCATTAATATTCATTATAAACCCACCAACTCCCACAGTTATCTGGACTATACATCTTTGCATGCTGCTTCCTGTGAAGACTCCATTTCATTCTCTCAGTTCCTCCATCTCCATCGCATAAGTTCCCATGAGGCCAAATTTGACAAGGGAGCCTACATTCTGCCCACAAAAAAGACCCTGAGCTTCCAGTTGCCTGCCATTTTAACACACCGGCCTGTTCCCTGGATAACATCTCTGTCTCTGGCTTGCTGCAGTGCTCCAGTGAAGCTCAGCACAAGCTGGAACAATAACACCTCATTTTCAACTTGGGGACCCCACAGGCCTCTGGACTCAATGTCAAGTTCAATAATTTTAGGGCCTGAATTCTGTCAACGTGCTGGCCTCCTACCCTAACACCGGGCCATGTTATCACATAGCCTGCCATTACACACTACCTATTGTTAGCTACTAACGGTCTCCATTAACAACTATTCACCCTCCTACCCAGATTGTTGTGAACTCCTTTGTCTGTCCAACTGTTCTGCTCTCCGTTTGGGATCTATCCCCAGCTTTTGTTTACTCCTTACCCCCTCCCTCCTGCCCTATCTTCTGCACATAAACTGACATTTGCCTAGTAACTATCAGTTCCGAGGAAGCATCACCGGACCCAAAACATTAACTCTAATTTTTCTTCACAAACGCTGCCAGACCTGCTGAGCTTTTCCAGCAACTTCTGTTAGTAAAGGGTAGCAAGCAGATTCCACAAGCAATTGGGAAGTCAAATGGCATGTTTGCATTCATCGCAAGGGTATTTGAGAACAGGATTTAAAATGTCGTTTTGCAGTTTGTGGAATGAGTAGAGCTTTATGAGACATAAATTTAATGTAGAGAAGCTTGAAGTAATTCATTTTGGCAAGAAAAACGAAGAAAGGCAAAATGAAATAAAGATGCAATTCCAGAAGGGGTCCAGAAAAAGGGAGGCCTCTGAACATAAGTGCAAAAATCATTAAGGGTGCAAAAAGCATTAAAGGGTACTGCAATCATGATGGTCAAACTGTCCTTAGGAATGAGTGGGTGGGGAAAATTAAATTAGTATTACCTATCCTTTCCTTCATTGTACTCTCCTCATGACGCCATCCTGTGATCCCCTAAAACCAATCCATTCATCTCCTTGCCGTTACACACTTCCTGACCTCAGCTTGGGGTCCAATGAAATCCCCAGGATCAACAAGCTGCCGGCCTCTTATACTGATTCAGGAGTGGGGTATGTCACTCTTTATTATGCCCACGACAACACTTAGTGTGAGGATCACTATAGCCAGCCCTTCAGAACTATGTATGGAAAGACTGAACTGATGAACTACAACAGATAGTCAAGTATGGGTACTGGGGGAGCAGAGTGGGAGCAGGTGGGTGATGAGATAGGGGAAATAGCACGATTCTAAGATAGTTGTGACAATCTTGATTATGCTGTGCTGTCTGATTAACTGAAGCATTCAGAAGTTCAAAATCTTAAATATGCGCTGCAATTTATATGGCCAAAAGTAGCAGTTGCCCTCTTTTTTTATATAAGCTGTTCCACTGGCCAACGTCTTGGGTTCATATTGGCTTTGGCTTTAAATCAACTCATTGTATCATCAATGGAATCTTTTATTGAGTGTGAAAGGTATGACATGCATTTGGAGCCTAAGCTCAAGGAATACAATCAAGAATTAAAGCTTTCAGCAACATAATTGCAATAAGGAGTCTATCAATTGTCAGAATCGAAGTGTTTGCCATTGGCAACTTCAGCTGAAGTTTTAATGACAGCTTCCAACTGTGCAGAGAGGTTGAGATCAATTAGTCCTGAGTGTATAATATATTCCCAGACCGGCTTCACCAAATAATGTATCTACTTGGCAAACAGCATACAATGAGAGGATACATGCCAATAGACAGAAGTAAATGATATATTCAATACTTGAGCTGAGAGCCTGCATCACATTATAGTGCAGAGAGCCAATTCATTCAGTTCATGGTTCCTATGTAAGGCACACTATAAATATATGAGCAAATCAAGCAATTAGGAATTTTTCTTTCAGCAAAGCAGATTTTAACTATCCACTAAGCACTTTTAATGTCTGTCACCCAGATCAATCACCTTGACATCTCTTCACTTTCAAATCCCTTGCCCCTCAACCAGTTTCACTCAGTCAATTTGGGGCGGCACGGTGGCTCAATGGTTGGCCCTGCTGCCCCACAGCGCCTGAGACCTGGATTCGATTCCAACCTCGAACGATTGTCTGTGTAGAGTTTGCACATTCTCCCCGTGTCTGCATGGGTTTCCTCCTGGTGCTCTGGTTTACTCCCACAGTCCAAAGATGTGCAGATTAGGTAGATTGGCATGCTAAATTGCCCATTTGCAGCCCGGGATGTGTAAGTTAGGTGTGTTAGCCATGCGAAATGCAGGGTTACAGGGAAAGGGTAAGGAGATGGGTCTGGGTAGGATGCTCTTTAGAGAGTCATTGTGGGCTTATTGGGCCAAATGGCCTGTTTCCACATTATAGGGATTGTTACTGGCTGGCCTTCTCTCTGAACTATAACGGTATTCACAACATTCTATGACGTAGGAAATTCTAAGATTTGTCCCGACAACAAAAAGGAATGTCCAAGCGGAGTGATGGAGTTCCCAAGATTTTGTTGCTTTGTCCTAGTGATAAAAGTTTGGAGAGTTTAACAGTATTTCACTGTCTGATGCTACGTCTGATGTCCACATATTTGGGCAGCTACGGAATGAAGGTTTGTTAGAGAGCCACATCATACAACAACTTGCACTTATAGGATTTTTGATGCATAGACGTCAGGCCATTTTAGAGCTGGAGGAAATTGCAAAGATACTGAGGTGAGGCCATGGAAGGGAAAGAGAGATTAGAAGGTTGAATTGAAAATTTGAAAGTTGAGGCAGGTTGGAGGTTACTGTAGGTTTGCAAGCACAGAAATGATGGATGGAGCAAGACAGGAGAGTTTTAGATTAGTTTGGACGTACAGACAGTGAGAGGAGGAAAAAAATCTTCATGGACACCTCCATTGTGCAAGTTATAGGTATAAAATAAAATAATCACATCTTTTACTCATTTGTTATTCCTCTAAGGAATTTTGGATTGATAGAATTTATATCTTTTCTCTTTAACAAGAGAGTAAAGAAACAGAGTGCTCAGTTTAAATGCTGGAAAAATTGGCAGCTCTACTCAAGGGCTGACACACAGCCAAGTAACATTCAAAAGATGTGTTTTAAAAAAAGGTAGTCATTCACAAAAAGGTTGTCATTCACAGGCCAGGGTAGCTGGAACAGATCAAAATCAGTCTCTTGCAAAGTGCTGGGAATATTTTTTATTTTCCCATTCAAAGATGAAAGAAAGCATGCTGGCTTCTGCTGAGTCCAGAAGTTGCAAACTTTCTTCAGAATATTTTTCAGTAACATCTGTGAGAAGCTAGGATCATTTAAAAAAAACCGAGGTTACAGACACAGTTCAGGCTCTCGTCCAGCACTTCAGTGTTCGCTGTAAAAGTGTGGTTTCCATAAGCAGACCAAATATCCATTAAACTGAAATCAACTCCTTTGTACCTGCTGTGTCCTGGTGCCTAGAATTAACAATTATCCTTTAGCTTCTGATACTGGCTGCTGAAGATGCCTACCATAGTTTATTTTTTATTCATTCACAGGATGACGCTAGCTAGGTCAGAATTTATTGCCCCCATCCCTAATTAGAGTCATTGAGATGTACAGCATGGACACAGACCCTTCCGTCCAAATCTATTCCCATTTACCAGCATCTGGCCCGTATGGCTCCAAACCATTCCTATTTATATATCCATCCGAATGCCTTTTAAATGTTGTAATTGTACCAGCCTTCACCACCTCCTTTCGCAGCTCATGCCATATACAACCACCCTCTGTGTGAAAAAGTTGCCCCTTAGGTCCCTTTTAATTCTTTCCCCTCTCACCTTAAACCTGTGACCTCTAGTTTTAGACTCCCCCACACTGGGGAAAAGACCTTGACTATTCACCTTATTCATGCCCCTCATGATTTTATTAATGTTTGCAAGGTCACCTTTCAGCCTCCAACACTCCAGGGAGTGCCTCAGCCTATTCAGCATCTTCCCACAGCTCAAACCCTCCAACCCTGGCAACATTCTTGTAAATCTTTTCTGAACTCTTTCAAAATTCCTGGACGGCAGTTAAAAGCGAGGCACATTGCATGGGTCTGGAATCACATGAGGCTAATTTAGGTAAGGACAGCAGTTTCCCTCCCTAAGGGACATTAGATCAGTTTTTCTTACAATTGGCAATGGTTTCAAGATCATCATTAGACTCACAATTCCAGATTTTTATTGATTTCAAATTACATCAACTACCATGGTGGGTTCAAACCTGGGTCCCCAGAACATTACCTGGGGCTCTAAATTAAATGTCCAGCAATAATACTGTAAGACCACAATGTCTCCCAATGCTTCCATGAAAGGTAGAAAATAGTATGATGTTGGACCAAGTTGTACAGGCAAAAGCATTGATTTATTTGCAAATAGAAAAACACAGGGCAGCTTCTTAAAGCATAATGTTGAACAAAAATAAGATATAATCAATTCACAATGAGTTGAAGTATTGCTTTTACTCTCCTGGAAAAGGGACAGATATTATGTGGAATTTTATAACGTGCATATATACATCAATGATGCAAGTGACTAGTCCAAAGGATTGAGATTTCTAGATAAAACTTGAGCTAAATAGTACACAACTACAAAATTTATTCACATGGGAAGCCCTTCATTTCACAACTAATCTTAATAAAGTTAAACAGCAACCTAAATATGTAGTAAGATTCCCACCTTATAAGGCAAGTTGTTGATGCTGGGATGTTATTGTCTTCCTTCCAAACATTTCCTTTAGTGATTCAGTCATCAGATATATTAGATTTATCTATTCTCTCGTCTGTTGATCCGCATCTAGTGACATTTCAAAGGAATGGCCCTAGCCATCTAACAAACAGTTAATTAGTTCCAGAAAACAAGTAAAGGAAATAATTTAAATTTTTTTTTCTCTGCAAATGTTTCTTCTGAATTATGCACATTGACTTGGATGGGTAGGTGTGCTGGGCTGCCCATGAGACATTCCCTTCAAGACTTAGTGGTTGGTTCCAATTACTAAATTCAACTTACCTACTCAAGAAAATTTTTAAAAATCCCCATTTTCTCACACTGACTGAAGTATTTGCATATTAAGAATCCTTCCCAAACCCTCCCCTTTTTATTCAAGTTGCTTTCATAAATGTAAATATCTCCTGTGGCAAAGTTAACGATCAGAAAGCCACTGACAGCATTGTTTTCAATCTTCAGTTTGTAAAAGCGATTTTGTGATGAACTCCATGACCCATGTCTGCTTCTACATGGACACCTTTGCAAACTGAGATTGGTAACTCAACAAAGCAATTGAATGCTAACATTGTGGAAATGCTATTGGACAGGGTGTGGAGGTCTAGGCAAATGCTCTGAAGATAAAAGTTCAAATCCCACTTTTGCAAGTGCGAGAATACTAATTCATAAATCTGGAATAAAAAGCTGGTATCTGAGATGATAAACATGAAACTAGCAGATTGTCATAAAAGTCCATCTTACCTGGCCTGTCCTACATGTTAATCCAGACTCCGACAACAAGGTGGTTGATTCTTAATGGACCTATGAAATGGGCTGGCAAGCCACGCAGTTGCATCAAACCAATGCAGAAATGAAAGTCAAATAGGAATAAAACCAGTTGGATGCCTAGAATTGACTTTTGCAGTGAAAATGACAAAAGGTACACCCTGCCCAATCAAACATACAACATCTTTGACACTAACATCTTGAGACATGTGTCAAAATTGGAAGATTTCTCTTACAATCTGACGCTGGGTGATTCACACCGTTGAACTGATATCAATCAGAAATGGCTGTGCAGTCAGGAGAAAAATGCCCTGTGGGTCATGCCAGAAGTCTCATGGTTTTAGGGCCTAAATGGACAAGCAATGAAGGACAGCTATGACTCTTCCATGTTAAATACCATGAAAGAGACACTGAGGGTGACAAGGGAACAGAATGTACTCTAGCTGGGGGACTTCAATGACCATCACAAAGAATGGCTTAGCAGCCCCTCTACTGATTGAGCTGGTTGAGTCTTGAAGGACATAGCTGCCAGTCGAGGCCAGCAGCAGATCGTGAGGAATCAACAAGAACAGAAAATTTACTTGATTGCTAATGTGAATTTTGCATTCATCAGTGCATGTTTACTTGATGCAACATTGCTTATGTTATCCCTCGTAACATAAACAACAAGGACATGGGTAATGCATTTTTGAAAGAGTCAGTAGATGTTTATTACTCAGTAATCTACATTAATATTATATTCACTGGCAAATCCATGACTGGGCCAAAGTTAAGCAGGATCATTAGCTGCTGTTTCTGCCACCATCAGACACATATTCCCCTCCCCTCCCTTGTCAGCATTTCACAGGGAACATTCCCTCTGTGACAGTCTGGGCAACTCCTCCACTCCCAACATTCCCCGTGCTGTCACGGCACCTTCCCATGTAATCACAGATGGTGGAATTTTATCCCTCTTCACTATCCAAGGCTCCAGACACACAGTTCCAAGTGAAGCAGCGATTAACCTGCACTTCACTCAATCTAGTACATCGTATTCATTGCTCACAATGTGGTCTCCTCTACATTAGGGAGATGAAACGCAGACTGAGCAACTGCTTTGTGGGATAACCATGTTCCATCCTCAAAAAATGACCCTGAGCCTCCTGTTGCCTGCCACTTCAACTCACCATCATGTTCCCTGACCACCATTTCTGTCTCAGACTTCATTGCAGTGCTCCAATGAAGTTCAGCGCAAGGTAGAAGGACAGCAACTTAATTTACACTTGGGGACACTGCAGCCTTTAAGAATCAATATCAACTTCAATAACTTTAGAACCTGAATGCCTTTCGCTATGTTCTTTATCCACCCCCACTCCCCAGGCCCTTTCAGGACACAGCCGCTTTCAGCATTTTCACCTATTTAAGATCCCTATTATAAGCTTTTCTCCTTATTTAGCATGACATTCTCCATTCCTTTCTCTGCCAAACTGCGGTTCTCTCTCTCTGGGCTCCAGCCCCACCTATCTGCTCACTCTTTTCACTCAACTCCCCCTACCCCTTGCCTTCAGCATATATATCACCTTCTCCTAGCTACTATCAGTTCTGAAGAAGAGTCACCGGACTTGAAAGATTAACTCTGCTTTTTCTCCATAAATGCTGCCAAGCCTGCTGAATTTCTCCAGCAATTTGTTTTTACTTCAGATTTCCAACATCCACTGCTCTTTGTTTTATTCTAGACTAAGTTATGTAGTTTCAAAGAGGAGCATACATCCATCAGCATATCATGCTTCAAGTGACCCGGTTAAAATGGAGTCTGAGAGCTTTATATCCTTAAGTCAAATGCTATGATACTGTGATGGTATCATGACCATGTCTGTTAAATGTATACTGACACACTAACTGTGAAACATAAAACATCAACCTTAACTACACCAATCTACTTATTGCAGATGTATCCGGCCATGGTATTTATAGGAATAACCAATCTAACTGACAATGTGGGGCTGGATGAACACAGCAGGTCAAGCAGCATCATAGGAGCAGGAAAACTTGACATTTCGGGCCTAAACCCTTTGAAGGGCCCGAAACGTCAAGTTTTCCTGCTCCTATGATGCTGCTTGACCTGCTGTGTTCATTCAGCCCCATGCTTGTTATCTCGGATTCTCCAGCATCTGCAGTACCTTTTATCTCTAACTGACAATGTGGTTTATTGCCCAAGTATATCCTGTCCACAAAACAGTTCTTTGAAAGGATCCTGTTGACATAGTATATCTGGGCTTCCATAGGGCAGTTGGCAAGGTGCTGCTCAAAATGTTAATATGCAAAGACCATAAGACCATAAGACCATAAGACATAGGAGTGGAAGTAAGGCCATTTGGCCCATCGAGTCCACTCCACCATTTAATCATGGCTGATGGGCATTTCAACTCCACTTACCCGCACTCTCCCCGTAGCCCTTGATTCCTTGCGAGATCAAGAATTTAACAATCTCTGCCTTGAAGACATTCAACGTCCCGGCCTCCACTGCACTCCTTGGCAATGAATTCCACAGGCCCACCACTCTCTGGCTGAAGAAATGTCTCCTCATTTCCGTTCTAAGTTGACCCCCTCTAATTCTAAGGCTGTGCCCATGGGTCCTAGTATCCCCACCTAACGGAAACAACTTCCCAGCGTCCACCCTTTCTAAACCATGCATTACCTTGTAAGTTTCTATTAGATCTCCCCTCAACCTTCTAAACTCTAATGAATACAATCCCAGGATCCTCAGCCGTTCATCATATGTTAGGCCTACCATTCCAGGGATCATCCGTGTGAATCTCCGCTGGACACGCTCCAGTACCAGTATGTCCTTCCTGAGCTGTGGGGCCCAAAATTGGACACAGTATTCTAAATGGGGCCTAACTAGAGCTTTATAAAGTCTCAGAAGCACATCACTGCTTTTATATTCCAACCCTCTTGTGATAAATGACAACATTCCATTCGTTTTCTTAATCACAGACTCAACCTGCAAGTTAACCTTTAGAGAATCCTGGACTAGCACTCCCAGATCCCTTTGTACTTCGGCTTTATGAATTTTCTCACCGTTCAGAAAATAGTCCATGCCTGTATTCTTTTTTGCAAGGTGCAAGACCTCGCATTTGCTCATGTTGAATTTCAGCAGCCATTTCCTGGACCACTCTCCTAAACTGTCTAAATCATTCTGCAGCCTCCCCACCTCCTCCGTACTACCTGCCTGTCCACCCAACTTCGTATCATCAGCAAACTTCGCCAGAATGCCCCCAGTCCCTTCATCCAGATCATTAATATATAAGGTAAACAGCTGCGGCTCCAACACTGAACCCTGCGGGACACCACTTGTCACCGGTTGCCATTCCGAAAAAGAGCCTTTTATCCCAACTCTCTGCCTTCTGTCAGACAGCCAATCCTCAATCTACGCCAGTTACTCACCTCGAACACATGGGCCTTCACCTTACTCAGCAGCCTCCCGTGAGGCACCTTATCAAAGGCCTTTTGGAAGTCTAGATAGATAACACCCGCAGGGTTTCCCCGGTCTAACCTACTTGTTACCTCCTCAAAGAATTCTAATAGGTTTGTCAGACACAACCTCCCCTTACTAAATCCATGCTGACTTGTTCTAATCTGACCCTGCACTTCCAAACATTTAGAAATCTCATCCTTAACGATAGATTCTAGAATTTTACCAACAACCGAGGTTAGGCTAATCGGCCTATAATTTTCCATCTTTTGTCTTGATCCTTTCTTAAACAAGGGGGTTACAACAGCGATTTTCCAATCATCTGGGACTTCCCCTGACTCCAGTGATTTTTGAAAGATCACAACCAACGCCTCTGCTATTTCCTCAGCCACCTCCCTCAGAACTCTAGGATGCAGCCCATCGGGGTCAGGAGATTTATCAATTTTTAGACCTTTTAGCTTTTCTAGCACTTTCTCTTTTTAATGCCTACCATACTCAACTCTGCCCCCTGACTCTCCTTAATTGTTGGGATATTACTCATGTCTTCCACTGTGAAGACTGACGCAAAATACTTATTAAGTTCTTCAGCTATTTCCTTATCTCCCTTCACTAGCCTTCCAGCATCAGTTTGGAGCAGCCCAATGTCTACTTTTGCCTCTCGTTTGTTTCTTATGTACTGAAAGAAACTTTTACTATCATTTCTAATATTACTGGCTAGCCTACCTTCATATTTGATCCTCTCCTTCCTTATTTCTCTCTTTGTTATCCTCTGTTTGTTCTTGTACCCTTCCCAATCTTCTGATTTCCTAGTGCTCTTGGCCAATATATAGGCTGTCTCTTTTTCTTTGATACATTTCTTGACTTCCTTTGTCAGCCCCGGATAATCTTTCTTTTCTTTGGGATGAACGTCTGTATTGTGTCCTCAATTACACCCAGAAACTCCTGCCATTGTTGGTCTACTGTTTTCCCCGCTAGGCTCTGCTTCCAGTCGATTTTCGTCAGGTCCTCTCTCATGCCCCTGTAATTACCTTTATTTAACTGTCACACCATTACATCCGATTTTGCCTTCTCTCTTTCAAACCGCAGACTGAACTCTACCATATTATGATCGCTGCCTCCTAAGTGTTCACTTACTTTAAGGTCTTTTATAAAGAAGGATCACATGGGGTGGGGTTACTTATTAGCTTGGAAAGAGGATTGGCTGTCCAACAGAAAGCAGAGAGTTGGGATGAATGGGTCATTTTCTGGATGGCAAGATGTGGCTCATGGTGTGCCACAGGATTCAGTCCTTGGGACCCCAACTATTTACAATCTATATTAATGAATTGGAAGGGGAGATAGAAAGTACAATCGCCAAATTTGGGGATGACACTAAAATAAGTGGGCAAGTAAGTTACAATGAAGAAATAAGAAATTTACAAATGAATATGGATAATTCAGGTGAATGGGACAAAAACTGTAAGATTAACTTTAACGTGGATAAATGTGATGTTACTCATTTTGACTGGAGAAATAGAGAGGCAACTTATTACCTAAAATGGAGAGAAACATCAGAGTGCTTCAGTGGTCAGGTGAGAGTATCTACACTTGACATCAAGATACAATATGCATAAGCATGGCGTCAAGGAGCTCTTTTAAAATTTAAGTAAATGGAATCATTCCAAGCACAAAGGAAGATGGTTGTGACTGTTGAAAGCCAATCATCTCACTCTCAAGACATTACTGCAGGGGTTCCTCAGGGTAGGTATTTTCCTAATCAACCTATGCAGCAATACTGTGACAAACCTCTGGAGTAGGTGGGATGTGAACCCAGGCCTTCTGGCTCAGCGTGCCATACCAGACCCAACTAGATTCAAATACCTTTAGCTGCTTTGTCAAAGATCTTCCATCCATCATAAGAGCAGAAGTGGGAATGTTCACAGATCATTACACAATGCTCAGTATCGAGTTTTGAGGACCTCTGTGCTCTTTTTCAGCAAGACCCAATGGTATTTATGACTGGGATGAAAGGTGCCAAGTACAGTAACTCCCATGCCACAGAAGTGTCAAGAGATGACCATCTCAAATAAGAGAGACTCTAACATCTCCTTATGATGTTCAGTAGCATTGCTGTCACAGAATCTCCCACCATGAATTTCCTGGCAATTTCCGTTGGCCAAAGATTTAGCTAGACCAGCAGCATAAATACTGTGGCTAAAGAAAAGGTCATGGGTTTGGGATTCTGTGGTGAGTAACGTGCCTTCTGACTCCTAAAAGCCTAACCACAATCTATAAGCCATAAGTCAAGAATACTATGGGTTACTCAGAGGCCAAATGCTTAATACCTGTTCTTAGCTTGCGAGTTTGTACTTCCACTTGCCTGGATAGGTGCGGTTCAAACAGCATTCAAGAAGCTTAACAACATCTAATGCAAAGAAACCAATTTGATCAACACCCCTTCCACCACATGGACTGCAGTCATTCAAGAAATGTAGCTCACTATCATCTTCTCAAGGGAAATTAGAGTTGAGAAATTGCCTTGAAAGAATTTGAAGAAAAGGGAGATGGATTCAAATGTACATTTTTCCATTTCATGCTGCCACACCCTGTTATAATAATGTACGTGCTGCTTTTTTTGGGTTATTTTCTCTTTTTCATATTTGTTCTGTTCCATGACGTATATATTACTGTATACCTCTAACATTACGCGATCATATGACATTAAACAATATCCAATGCAGATATATAGAGTCATCCATTGTATGCTGTCACCAATTCACAGGTTGAATGTTTTACATAATACAGCCCAACTCTTTGCCTCATCATTTTGGTTGCCATTCTTAAAAAAAAACTTTTCATAATATGGTAGCTTTTTTGATGATATAGTACATTTAGTAATTTCAGGACTTCTCACAGCACTACCTCGACAATGAAGTACTCTCTGAAGTGCAAACACATTCGTAATGTGGGAAGCACAGCAGCCAGTTTGCAGACAGCAAACATCTGCAAACAACAATGTGACAATGATCCCGCACTTCCGCCCTCACCCCTTCTCCCCTCCCGCAACAGCGATAGAGTTCCCCTTGTCCTTACCTACCATTCCACCAGCATCCACATCCAGAAGATCATTAGCCGCCATTTCCACCACCTCCAACAACTGTTACCTCAACTCCTTTGTCAGTCCAACTGTTCTTCTCTCTTTTTAGGCTGTATCCTATTGTTTACTCCCTACCCCATCCCTCTCCTTATATTCTGCACATAAACTGACGTTTTCCCAGCTACCATCAGTTCTGAGGAAGGGTCACCGGACCCGAAATGTTTACTCTGTTTTTCTTCCTTCACAGATGCTGCCAGACCTGCTGAGCTTTTCCAGCAACTTCTGTTTTTGTTCCTGATTTACAGCATCCGCAGTTCTTTTGGTTTTTATTTGACAATGGTCAGATTCCTGATATTTCAGAGATGTTTTTTCAGGGATAACTATGAGACCAACAAGGGCTGTTCTTAAAAATAGTGGTATGGAATCCTTTCCAGCAATGTGAAAGGCCTTGACCAATCAGGACTTCAGTTTATCATCTCTATTGAAAGCTTGCACCTTGACAGTGTAGTCCTCGCTCAGTACTGCTCTGGGCTGTGAGACTTTTCTGCAGTCAGACATGACAACCTATTGAGGCTGAGACAGGAATGTTACGACTGAGCCATGGTTGACTCCTTCTTTGGCTTAGTGTCAATTTTTGCTACATGAAGTGCCTCAGGATGTTTTGGGATATCAAAGCTGTTACTTAATGAATACAAGTTGTTGTTATAAAAGAGGGCCTGGGGAACACTGCAAAGAATAGCGTTGCTGGAGTGCGTTACACATATGATAGAGCACAGGCAGGAGTAATATTACAAATAAGGTAACCCGGTGGAGAGTGTTACATAGATGATTGCATTTAGTTTGGAGAATGTTACATGGTAGTGACTTGCTGAGGTGATGTCATGAACTGCAGGAACATTGTGAGATTGTTTCATCCCTTTCATATTGACCTTGAAAGATAATGCAGCAAATGTACAATATGCAGTGACTTATTACCTTTACTCGGCACAGTGTACTACACTCTTTGCCACTAGCAACTGTATCATGGTCGAGAGCAAGACTTTCATTTTCTGTTTCTTTGGATTTACTATTTCTTTCCTAACTATGGCCCTGCTCATCTAAAAGTTTTGATTCGTAAATCCCAGTGTGTGTTCATTTTGACTGACAGAGCATTTCGTTGCCTGCTTCCATTTGAAATAAAGTGCTGCATAATAACGGCTAGTTAACTGGCAACATTTCAAATTGATCAAGAATAATAATCTGAAAATTACTGTTGGTGGCTAATCCTTAGCAACTTGCTAATGAGGCTGTCTGACATTTTTCTTTCTGTCATTCTGCTAGAGGTGTTAAGTATTGAAGACAAAATAAATACGTTACCATTTCCTTCAAGCAACAGACAGAAAATGGTAAATGAATGCCTTATGACTTGATTGAGGTGTACAACATGGTGAGAGGCATAGATAGAGTGGATAGCCAGAGACTCTTTCCCAGGGCGGAAATGACTATTATGAGAGGGCATAATTTTAAGGTGATTGGAGGAAGGTATAGGGGAGATGCCAGAGGTAGGTTCTTTACACAGAGAGTGGTGGGCGTGTGGAATGCGCTGCCTACAGTGGTACTGGAGTCAGATACTTTAGAGACTTTTAAGCGACTCTTGGATAGACACATGGAGAATAGTAAAATGTAGGTTATGCAGGGTAGATTGATCTTAGTAGGATAACAGGTCGGCACAAGATCGTGGGCCAAAGGACCTGTACTGTGCTGTACTGTTCTATGTTCTATGTATCTCCCTGGTGAGATCACCAGCTGTAATTTATCGATAGCAAACAGGAACATAGGAACAGGAGTAGGCCATTCAGCCCTTGAGTCTGTTCCACCATTCAATCTGATCATGGCTGATGTGTAGCCTAGCTCTATATATCTACGTTTGACCCATATCCCTTAATACCTTTGCATAGCAAAAATTCATCCATCTCAAAATTAAAATTAACTGATCCTGCATACATTTCCAAACACCTACCAGCCTTTTTGTGGGCTTCCTAACATCTCTTTTGAACTGTGTGGCCCTAATTCTCAGGCTATACCCCTTAGTTGGAGAATCTCCAGCACATGGAAATAGTTTATCTTCATCTTACTTGTCTTTTCCTCCTGATATCTCGATGACTTTGAATAGGTCACCCTTTAACCTTTAAATTCTAGAGAAAACTGGCCTGATTTGTATAATCTCTCCTCATCACTTAACCCAGAGAGAAATTAAAATTAGTAACAGCACAGTTTTTAGTATAATATCCATTATACATCCGTACAGGACCCAAAATACCACTTGTACAATACTTGCACAAGAGTTCCACTTAAGTCACTTGTGAGTTCAATCTTTAGACTGGAACTGCAGAGAGCTTCTTCCTGGAGTTGTCACACACCTGAGTTTCACTGTATTCAACTTTCAGAAACCTCTTGGGGTTTTATCACAACACTTCTGGTCTAGGACTACCAGTAAGTCTTCTCAGGTAACCTCATTCATTATAGATCCTTTCCTTCTCAGGAGCATCGAAACAACAGTCCTATTTCACAGAATGGAAAAAAATTGAAACTAAAAATCTCTCCCTCTAAGCGTTCGGTGTTTCCCTGAAGTTTTAAAAAAAAGATTTCAAACTCTGTTAAACAAAATGAGCCTCCATTACTTATCTTTCTGGGTCTCAAACAATCTAAAATAAATAAATATCCATTCGTGGTGCATAAAACCCATTCACTCTAAAGACAGGCCTGTTTTTTACAAAATCACCATGGCGCCACAGGTGAATTGCCTGAAGATTGGGCGGACAGTGCCTAAAATTGTGCTATTATTTCAAAAAGGCTGTAGGCAAATGCTTGGGAACTATAGACCAGTGAGCCTAATGTCTGTGGTGGATAAACCATTAGGGGGATTCTGAGAGACAGGATTTACAGGCATTTGGAAAGGCAAGGAATCATTTGAGATAGTCAGCATGGCTTTGTGCATGGGAAATCATGTCTCACGAATGTGTTTTGGAGAGGTGACCATGAAAGTAGATGAGGGCAGTGTGGTAGACATTGTTTATATGGAATTTAGCAAGGCTTTTGACAAGGTACTACATGATAGGTTGGTGAGTAAGGTTAACTCTCACAGGATCCAGGGAGAGCTAGCCAATTGGATACAAAATTGGCTTGATAGTAGAAGACAAAGGGTCGTGGGTAGAAGGTTGGTTTTCAGACTGGAGGCCTGTGATCAGTTTGGTGCTGGGACCTCTGTTATTCATCATTTCTAAATATGATTTGGATGAGAATTTATAAGGTGTGGTCAGTAAGCTTGTGGATGACACCAAGACTGGTGGTATAGTGGACAGTGAAGAAGGTTATCTGGGAATGCAGCAAGATCTTGATCAACTGAGCCAGTGGGCTGAGGAATGGCAGATGGAGTTTAATTTTGATAAATGCAAGGTAAACCATTATGATAACGCAAACCAGGGTAGGACTTAAACTGTCGATGGTAGGACCCTAGGGAGAGTTATATAACAAAGAGATCTAAGGGTACAGGTTCACAGTTCCTTGAAAGTGGAGTCACAAGTAGACAGGGTGGTGAAGAAGACTTTCGGCATGCTTGCTTTCATTGATCAGAGCTTTGAGTATAGGAGATGGGACATCTGGTTGCAGTTGTAAAAGATATTGGTGAGGCCATATTTGGAGCACTGTGTATAGTTCTGGTTGCCCTACTAGAGAAAGGATATTATTAAACTTGGAGTGCGGAAAAGATTTACTGGGATACTACCTGGACTGGAAGGTTTTTCTTATAAGGAGAGGCCACATAGGCTGTCGGAGACTGAGGGGTGACCTTATGAGGCCTACAAAATCATGATAAGGTCGATAGCGGACAGCTTTTCGCCATGGAATAGAAATCTAAAACTATAGGACATAGGTTTAAGGTGAGAGGGCAGCAATACAAAAGGGTCCAGAGAGGCAATATTTTTCTCACAGAAGGTGGTGAGTTTCTGGAACGAGCTGCCAGTGGTAGTGGTGGAAGAGAGTACAAATGCATCATTTAAGTAATGTTTAGACAGGTACATGGAAGGGATACGGACTAAATGTGGGAAAATTGGATGAGTTTAAATTGTGAAAACTGGATGGCACGCTGTAGACTCTATGACTCTGTGACTCAATGGATATAGAAATATTTATAAATTAATTATTAACATCAGACACAGAAAACCTACTAGTTACTAACTCAGAATCCCATATTTATAACAAATAATATTTTTAAAATACATCATACTTTACATCCTGAATGAGAGGGCACAAGTGTGGCAGATAGAATATAAATGGATAAGTATAAAGTTATCCACTTTGGTCAGAAGCATAAAGATACCGAATATTTGTTAAATGGTGGGAGATTAGAAAGTTTTGATGTACAAAAGGGCATATATTCCTTGCTCCTAAGTCACTGTAAACTAGCATGAAGATTAAGCAAGCAATTCAGAAGACAAATGATACGTTAATTTTTATCACAAGAGGGTGTGGGTGTAGGAACAACAATGTCTTGCTGAAATTGTATAGAACTCCCGTGAGACCACATCTGGAGTAGTCTGTGTGTTTCTGCTCCCCTTGCTTAAGGAAGGATAAATTTGTCATAGAGGGTGCGCAACTGATGTCCACCAGACTGACTCCTGGTTGGTTGGACTGCCCTTTGAGGAGAGACAGAGGAGATTGGATCTGTATTAGTGGGAGTTTATAAGAATTGGAGACGAACTCATAAAAACTTAGAAAATTCTTTAAGAGACAGAATATCTGCAGACAGGATATTCCCTGTGGTTGTGAGGTCTGAACCTGGGGACACAGTCTCAGATGAAAGATAGGCCACTGTATTTAGATAGCCAATCCTTTGGAGTTTCTGGTCAATGGTAACCCCAGGATGTTGATCATGGGGGATTCAGTAATGGTAATGCCATTGGGTATCAAGAGCTGGTGGTGTAAATTGTGTCTCATTGGAGATGGTCATTTCTTGGCTTTTGTGAGCAAGAATGCTACTTACTATTTGTCAGCTTAAGTCTGGATATTGTGCAGAACTTGCTGCATCTGGACATTGTCCGCTTCAGTATGAAGGGAATTTTGAATGATGCTTAACATTGTGCAATATTTGCCAACAGGTGAACAGAATGATTAAAGTAAGTATGTTTTTACCAGGCAAATTGCTCAGATCATACACTTAAGGTTGATTTCATTCACTTGGCTTTTTGCGTACTTAATCAAAATGACAATGGACCCCATCTGGATCGCCATCTAACCATATTGGGCTGTTGTATTCTGCCCTCGGATGATTCACAAAATGAAATTATTTTATTGAACTCTCACAGACTCACTGAAGCCCATATTTTAAATCAGTCAATGAAACTCTCTGAACATCTTTCTCAAAAGAATAAACAAGACGTCTTCAACAACTGCAGAAGAAAAACTACGACTCCCCAAATGCCTCGCTGCGTCTCTTAGAAACAGGAACCTCTCAGACGATTGGCCAGTGCTAGTGCTGCACTCCTTTTAGTATCTTGTTTTGTGTTTGGTTGTGATGGAAGAGTGACGTTAAAGTCTGTCTGAAGGCGACTCAAAAAACAGTGAAAACAAACCAATGTCAGAGAGAGAGAGCTGGTAGAACGCTAGTGGGAAGCAAACTGGCAGCACCGGCTCAATCTGAGAAGTGGAAACTTTGCAATCAAAACGTGTCCTTCCTCTCACTACTTCTAACAGACTTCCAAGGATCTATTTAATTTTTTTAAAACAAAACTCTTCCCCCCCCCTCCCCTTCTGTTCTTTTGGAAATCTGGGTGACTTGTCCAGCAGACAGGAGGGGGAAAAACAGGAAAGAAATCCAATAGAAATACTTTGAGTGTAAGTACGTATAATGTATGAAATGCTACAATTGATTGCTACAATTCTTTTTTAAACTAGAGAAACATCAGCGAGGCTGCCTCACTCGTTTTGATGTAAAGTTTGTGACGATGCTATTTGTTATTCGCGTCTTGCTGCCAAACAGACCGGAGGGGAGAGTTTGCGAGAGTCTACTCCCTCTGTAAGAATCTTTTTTTTTGAATGACTCACATATAGAAAAAAGTAATGTTGCGGGGTCGTGTATTCAGTAAAACATGTATGTGCGCTGTGACATCATTTAATGTAGTCCAGAGCCGGTGATGCAGAGGTTTGCAATTAAACTGTAACGTTTGCCTGAGATTCAGGGAGAGACATGTTACGGAGAAAGAGAACACTTTCGAACTGCGGTGATTTTGATTTTTTTCCGCTAGCTTCCCATGATTTTGCGAATATTCTCTCTCTCTTTCACACGCGGGACATTCGTTAATCTTTTCATCTTCCAGCTATGTTGCAAGATGGGCAGGCATTGCAATAACTGGCAATGGGCGTGCGAGAGAGGTTCGCAAGAGCTCTGTTATGGTTTCTGCAGGGCTTTCAGTTCATGTTCGATATTTAAACTGTGCCGTGTATGTGTGTTCTGGTACGTGTGAAGAGACAGCTTGGCATTTCTGCTGTCTGGAGACCCACACTCTCTGTAGGGAGGTGATCCCTTTGGAGAACGAGAGTATGATACTTGAATCTGGAGGTTGCAATCAGTTCTTATGTATCTCTGGCCCCGACTGCAGAGCGCTCGCTACTTTCTTCCCAATTGTGACCAACGCGGTTCTTTCTAACAGAGCAATTCGAACGGCTCCTGAGTGGATACAAATCGAATTACGCATTTGCTTTAAATTGTAGCTTCTATTGACAGATTAAGTTGTGCGTTTGACACATATTTTACTCCATTTGCAACATTTACCTACAGCTTGTGTGTGTGTTTATTTAAAAAAAAACCTTGATTTCAGCAATGCTTTTATGAAGGACTGTGACTGTTGGTTTGAGCAGTCCTGGACTGTACATACTGTAAATATTCGGAAAGGCGGGGCTTTTCTTCCTTTAAAGGTGGCCTTAAGATTTACCTCTCTGACAAATCTTGGGTCAGCCGAGCCAAACACAGAAAAAAGACCTCTTCCTTGTATGGTTTTGTGGTAGATGTGATTTGATATCACTTCTGTGAAGCAAGCCGCGATGTTTTATGGATATAAATTACTGCTGGAAGACGAGAAGGTTCTCCAAAACTCTTGTTGCCCCTACCTCGCTTCCGACCTTAATTTCACGGTGCACACATCTTTAAAAATGGTGATTGTGATGAACTTTTTCGCCTGTCCCTTACTCCTGTAGGCGGAGAGCCCCAGCGCTCGTAACATTTTACCGACCATTCTGGCACCTCTGTCCCCACCCTCCTGCCAAGGTCCAGTCTTCCTCTGACCTCATTCACACTCCTCAGGTCAGGACCCTGGTGGTTAAAGAACCCTCCTTCCGTCGCCCAGGAAGTACCAACACCTCACCCACCCCCCCCCCCCCCACCAAGTTCATCCAAGTTGTCCATGATAGACAGTCCAGCAGGAAAATGCTCTCTCCCTGAAAAGACACCAGGTTTCAATGGAGTTCATTGTCTGCTGCCTGTTGGATACAGTGAAGCTAGTTTACCGGCGGGCGGGCGGAGCTTAGTTCAGGTGGGGTCACTTTTAAGAGAATGATTCAAATTGCAGAAGGAGGAGCCCAGTGCCGGGGGTCCCAATGTCAGTGTTGGGGGACTGTGCCGGGGGGTCTCAGTGCCAGTGTTAGGGTTGTGCCGGGGGTTCACAGTGCTAGTGTTGCGGGGCTGTGCCGGAGGGTCCCAGTGCCAGTGTTGGGGGACTGTGCCGGGGTGTCCCAGTGCCAGTGTTGGGGGACTGTGCCGGGGGGTCACAGTGCCAGTGTTGGGGGACTGTGCCGGGGGTCCCAGTGCCAGTGTT
>JAHRHZ010000040.1:35953577-35988718 GCA_024137785.1 Ginglymostoma cirratum | reverse complement strand
GGGGGTCCCAGTGCCAGTGTTGTGGGACTGTGCCGGGGGTCCCAGTGTCAGTGTTGGGGGACTGTACCGGGAGTCCCAGTGTCAGTGTTGGGTGTCCCGGGGAGAGTTTGCCGTAGTGGTCTGTGAAGCTGACAGGTGTGGGGCGGGAAGACCCGGACTCCATGGGCAATGTAGAGGGTGGGGAGAGGATGGAGGGTGTGGAGAGGATGACTGGAACAGGTCAGACACGCCGCCTTTCAGTTGTATCCGGTAAATGCCAGCCGGTGTTTGGAGAGAAACCTGGGGCTGGGGAGGGGCTTGCAGGAGGTGGAGGGAGTGATAAGGAGGGGCAGAGGGAGGGAGCGAGGGGAAGGAGGCGGGGGAGGCAGTGACGGGGAGGGTGCGGGGTGAGTGGGATCGGACCGGGAGGAGGGAGTGACCCGGGGAGGTCGCGGGGACAGAGTGACGGGGAGGGATGGAGTGACCGGGGTGGGGGGGAAGGGGGGGAGTAAGGGGGTGGGGGCGGAGGTGGAAGGGGATGAGTGACGTCGATCTCAGACCTGAGGAACAGAGGGATTTCAGTGTTAAAGCTGGCCAGGGTAGTTTTCAGAGATAGTAAGAGCTGCCGATGCTGGAGTCAAAGATAACACTGTTATCCCTGACTCTCGAAAATTTCCGCCACCCGAAACGTCAGCTTTCCTGCTCCTCTGATGCTGCCTGGCCAGCTCCACACCGTGTTATCTCAGGGTAGTTTTCAACCTTCAGAGGTTAGCAAGGAGCTTCCGGCTTTAGGGAGACTTACTGGACCCAACTGGTTGTGTGTTCCCCGTGTATCAGACATCCATCCGGGTTGCGTTGCACGTGTCTGCACTGTGACCCTGTGAGTGTAGTGGAACCAAACCAGTCTCCGCTGATTGTGGAGTCGGAAAGGGCAATATTTCAGAGCGGGAAATAGTACTCCTTCCTTCTCACTGCCATTGCGCCGAGCAATAGTGGAGCTTGAGTTTAAGAGGCGAAACAGGGGCACTTCCCAGTAATTATGAGCACTTTGTCTCTTCCCCAGTATGCGCTGTTCAATCTCCCTGCGACATTAAAAGCTTCCCCACAAGCGTTGGACGCTGAATTCAACAAAATGTGACCCTTTCGTTGACGGCTCCTTTCCTCCAGATGCTGCCCGGCCTGCTGTGTTCTTCCAGGCTCCTATCTGTCTACCTGGACTCCAGCGTCTGCAGTTTTCATTTTGTGTCTAAGAGTATGACCCTAGCTGGTTTGAGCGCTGCACTCTTCAGGGTTAGTACCAGTCCCCGTTGAATCTGGTAGTTAAGAAGTCAACAGACGTTACCCCCGGTGTCTTGGCAATGCGATATTGATGGAGTAACCAAAGAAATCCACCTTGTTTAAATTCTGTGGCGCTGCATTATACAGAGTTAATCCAGTCACTGTGGGATATCCATTTAAATATTTACTGTACGGTATCGATCCTGGATTGATTGAGATTCCAAACTGTCTAGTACAAACAGGAGTTAACGCTAATGGTTTTATTGAGTTGGGGGATACCAGGTATCTAGCTTCCAGCCTCACCCCGAGTTAATGACTCCCGACTAATGGGCATTTTTGTCATCCACAAAAATCTGATCCTTTAACCCCTTGTACCCTAGAGATAGTGAAGGCCCTCGCCCACACTTGGCAGTGTTATTGAACTCAGTGACTTTCTTTTTCACGATATTTTCCGGTAAACCTGTTCAGAGGTGTGACGAAGTATCTCTGGAGCAGGTGGGACTTGAACCCCGGGCCTCCTGGTCCAGAGGTTCACTATCAGTGCATCGGAGGACCCCCAATGCCCTCGTCTATCAGAATGGTGCTCTGCAACCAGACATGCTGCCAGCTCGGGGTTACTGACACACTTTGGTTCTCCCTGACCTCCCTCTTCCCTCCCTCACGCCCTCCCCGGACAAAGTGATCTCTGATGCGTTGATGTTGATCCAATTAACCGGTTCAGAATGTCTCCAAACCGCAGCCACCAGCACCCCCCCCCGTCCCCTTTGCCCCCACAGCCATGTGCGCCTTAAGCACACTTTTCTTTGTACCAATTTCTGTTCGACAAAGATTCGAACTAGATCTTTCTGCACAGGAAGGCAGTGAACACACTGCATCCCCCCCCCCCCTTCCCACAGTGTACCGGCCTGGCGCTTTTAAACGCATTATTGTTCAGCGTTCGTCACAGCCCCGAGCCCTTCATCCCCTCCGTGGATTTATTGAAAGCAATTTCCACAGCTGTGACCGCGGCGGGATTTGAAGCAACGAACCCTTATGATTGCGAGGGATGACAAGGCAGCATTGTCCGGGCAATGTGAGAGTGATGCAGACTGACAGTGCAAGGTCTCCGTCAGGCTGTTGACTTGTATTTTTCTGTGTGTGTGTGTCCACTCAGCACAGGCTACCAATCCCCCCCCCCCCCACCCCCACCCACCCCAAATCTCCTCCCTCTCCCGCAATTGGTCCCCGCCACTGTTCAACACCACACAAAGGTATCATTGAACTGCCAGAGGGACTGGTGTCACCAGCACTGGGGGGTCGGGGGGGGGGAGGGGGACGAGCAGACAGACACTGATGGAGATGCAATTCCCGACGCACCCAGCAAATAATCTTTAAATCCGATGCCATTAAAAAAAAACCCGACAGCCGTTCTGTGCGTTCCAGGCATCGCCACTGCTGTGCGTGTATGTTGGGGGGGGGGGGGGAGGGACATGATGTGGGGGTGTCCGTCTTGGACCCGAGTGGACAGGTCAAAAATCACAGAGTACCAAGTTATAGTCCAACAGGTACATTCATTTATTTATTCATGTATGTATTTATAGTTGGACTGTAACCTGGGAATTGAGTGATTTTGACCATGTCTGTTGGGAGAAGAGGGCTGGTTTGGGGGTGGTGTGTGTGTGTGTTTTAGGAGAGTTGGGGCTGGCCTGGGATGATGTGTGTGCGTGTGCGTGTGTTGTGTTGTGGGGGTATGGGACTGGTTTGGGGTAGTGAGTGTTGACAGAGGTGGAGCTGGTTTCGGGGTGGTTTGAATGTTTCTTCGGAGAGGTGGGGGCTGGCCTGGAGTGGTTTGTGTGTGTGTTGTGGGGATATGGGACGGGTTTAGGATCCTATGTGTGCGTGTTTGGAGAGGTGGGGCTGGTTTCTGGGTGGTGTGTGTGTGATGGGGGTGGTTTCGGGTAGTGTGTATATTGTTGTGGGGTGGGGGTGGTTTGGGGTAGTGTGTGTGTGGGGGGGTGGGGGTGGTTTGGGGTAGTGTGTTTTTGTGGGGCTATACGGCTGGTTTGGGGTCGTGTGTGTTGGGAGAGGTGGGGCTGGCCTGGGGTGGTTTGTGTGTGTTTTGTGGGGTTATGGGACTGGTTTTTGGTCCTGTGTTCACGTGTTGGGAGAGGCGGGGCAGGTTTCGGGGTGTGTGTGTGTGTGAGGGGTTTTGGGGTAGTGTGTGTGTGGGGTAGGGGTAGTTTGGGGTAGTGTGTGTGTGGGGTGGGGTTGCTTTTGGGTAGTGTGTGTGTGGGGTTGGGGGGTTTGGGGTAGTGTGTGTGTGGGGTTGGGGGGTATGGGGTAGTGTGTGTGTGGGGTGGGGGGTGGTTTGGGGTTGTGTGTGTGTGGGGTGGGGGTGGTTTTGGGGTTGTGTGTCTGGGGGGGTGTTTGGGGTAGTGTGTGTGGGGTGGGGGTGGATTGGGGTAGTGTGTGGGGGGGGTGTGGGGGTGTGGGTATGTGTGGTGGGGATGGGTCTGGGGATTGGTGGGAGAGAAGAAGGGAAGGCAGACACGAACGGTTCATAACGCAATCTTCCAAACTCCCATCATAAAATCCTGGAATCTTCTGCGTAATGTCAATGGAATTTGACTTATTCAGCCCGTGTAAATCAGTGTCTCTGATTAAAGCGATTGTGTATTGTTATGGTGTGGCGTTGTGGGGGCGTGGGGTAACACCGCCCCCGCCCCCGCACCCCCACCCCACGCTTCCATCCCGGCACACAGGAGTCCAAGTGATTTGAAAGAGATAGAACTGTATCTGATTCCATTCTGTTTTAACACGGGAGAATCCGATTGGTTCAAGGCATCTTCCCTTCAAAATGAAAAAAAATGTAAGATTTTCTGGAGCGATTTTGAAATACTTGCGGTCGATGTTTAAAGAGACTTATTTTTACATTGAAATAAAAAGAGTTCCTGAGAAATAGGGGGGTGTTTGGGGGTGGGAAGCTGGCAAGGGACCCACATTCATTCCACGTGTCCCGAGCAGGAGGAGATGATGAAGCTTCAGTTTGAGTTGATGAGGACTATACCTCTGTAAGGGGGTGGCCTATGAGAGGTTTATAAAATCATGCGCGGCTTGGGTAGGGTGAATAGTCAAGGAGGTAGCAAGAACTGCAGATGCTGGAAGTCAGAGACAACACAGTGTGGAGCTGGAGGGTCACGGCAGGTCAGGGCAGCATCAGAGGAACAGGAAAGTCGACTCTTCACCAGGACCTTTCCTGCTCCTCTAATGCTGCCTGTCCTGCTGTGTTCCTCCAGCTCCGCACTGTATCGGGTGAGTAGTCAAGGTCTTTTTTCCAGAGTAGGGGAGTCCAAAGATGTCGCTGCGTGTATGGGATGAGCTGCCAGAGGAAGTGGTGGAGGCTGGTACAATTACAACATTTAAAAGGCATCTGGATAGTGACATGAATAGAAAGAGTTTACAGGGACATGAGCCAAGTGCTGGCCAATGGGACTAGATTAATTTACGGATATCTGGTTGGCATGGACCAGTTGGATGGAAAGGTCTGATTCCATGCTGTACAGCTCCAGGACTCAATACTGAGTTGGCCTTTTGCCAGTAGGAAACAGGAAAGTCCGGGACTGTTGAAATCCGTGTATCTATGGAAGCAGACCATTCGGCCCATCGAGCCAACGGCGACTCTCCAAAGAGCTTCCCACCCCACCGTATAATCCTGCATTCCCTCTGTGCAGACTCCACCCGGACAGCGACCCGAGGCTAGAATCAGAACCTTGGCCCTGGTGCTGTGGGGCAGCAGTGCTAACCAGGGAGCCAGCGCGCATCTAGAGGCGGTGATCTGCTCCTTGGTCATTAACGGGTGGCTTTCCCAGTGCGGGGCTACTGAGCGGCTGCAGCACCCTCGCCCACTCACCTTGGTTCAGAGATCGCTGTTCTGGATCGTTTTGGACCTCCCCCCCCCCCCCCCCCCCACCCGCTCCTCTCCTTGTAGCAATGCGTGCCAGAGACTGGGGTGAGTGTCCGGACCCCATTCCCTCCGTGCACCAAAAGAACCTCCTGTCACTCCCCCCTCCCCCAACTCCACCTCACCTCCCTCCCGAGGTTAGAAGAAACAGTAACGATGTTCCAACATCTGTGTGTGTGTGTGTGTGTGTGTGTGTGTGTGCGCCTTGAGCGTGGTTCGTCCTGGCAGAAGCACAGCGATTACAACATTCTGACAGCTACATGGTCCTTCAGCGCAAACCGTGACTTCAGAACTGCGGGAAAGTAACCAAATACAGAAGGAATGTTTTCATCTTGTGGCGAGATGGTCACCAGATTCGGGTCTTTTTGTTTGGTGAGGGGTAGGGGGTGTCAGGCATGGCTCGGTCCGAGTGCCACATTTTGGGTAGCTTGACAACACCTTTGGCAAAGGGGCGAGTTATTTGCCTCTGTGAGGAGTGAGCTGATGAAGTGGTGGGGGGGGGGTGGTGGGAGGGAAGGGGGTGTGGGGTGGGGGGATTGGGGGAGAGCACATTGATCTTTGTTCGCCGTTTTCATTTTCACTGCAGCTGCACCACTCTTGCCGACCACCAACCTCCTCCCACCTTCACCCCCCCACCCCCACCTCCAACACACACGCGAGAGGGATGTTTTAGGCAATGTTTCAGCTGGCCTCCAAACCCATTTTCCATTGTGTAGCGAGACCCAATGTGAGACTCCTTTCAGCAGCATACTGACTCCTTTCTTTTCAGAGTTTAAAAGCCAGAGCAGAAAGACGGTCTTGTTACAAGGAAGCCTGATCATTGTGTACAAAAAAAACTAATGACTCATGTGAAAAATTATATGACATATAAACATTATTTATTGTAGGGAATGAGAACTTTAGTTTTTAAGGGATGACTTGAAGGGAAGTAATGTAGAGCCTGCAAGTGGCAAACATTTGATACAATAGAATTGAATAGAGAATACTCTTTATTTTGAATCTAATCGAGGAGTTCAGATTGGTTACATAAGAACAATGGATAACCGGCAGCGATTAGAGACAGGAATCTGATTGAGGGATTCAAATGGTTTATATGTCGAATAATGGATACCTGAGAGTGATTTCAGACTCGAATCTAATCGAGGAGCTCAGATAGGTTATGTATTGAATAATGGATACCTGGGAGTGATTACAGATTTGAATCTAGTCGAGGGGTTCAAATGGAGAAGTATGTGCCATCTTTACCGCATAACAGGGAAGACTGTATGACAGTGAAAATATTGTTCCTGCATGACGTAATTATGATCTGCTGGCCTGCAGCTTGCCTATTACTGTTGAATGCAGAATGTTTGACGATGTGCATGAAAAAAAACTACTTTTTGCCTCCCAGTCCTTTTCTCTTGTTTTTGCTATGTGCCATCTCTAATTCGAATGAATTTGCCTACCAAATTAGCAAACACTGTTTTTCTCTGCTTACAACATATAGGTTTCCAATCCCAAGCTGGGCTTCACTCTCCAATACATGTGGATTCGTGTATTCTTAGTGCTGCTTTTGAACTTGCATTTATAAGGTTCCTTTCACAATTACAGGATGTCCTAAAACACCTTACAGTCAATGAAGTTTCTTTTAACGTGTAGTTATTGTAATAATATCAGGAAATGTGACAATCTGTTCGTGCTCATAAGCAGAAGGGGCATTAACAACCAGATAATTTACTTTCAGTGGGCTTGGTTGAGGGAAAGACATTGCCCATGAAATACTACCATGTTCTATTTTGGGCATTGTGATTGAATCTTTAAAATTTGCCTCACCAAATGCGGCTTTTGTTTAATATCTTATCTGAAGAACAGTATCCTGTATAATCCAAACAAACAACCTCCTTTATAATGGACTGTCTGCGCCATATGACACACAAGTACAGGCCCAGATCATGTGTTCAAGTTTCTGTCATGGGGTTTGAAACCCACAACTTTGTGTCTCTCACAGGTGAAAGTTACCAGTCAACCAAGGGTGAAAAATACTTGTTAGTATTCTGCAGTCTGGACATTGGCACCTTATGTCAGTTTATCTGTTTTGGGGAAACGTCATTGTATTCATCCAGTCCCATCTCTTTTGTCTGAGCTATAATTTGGCTGCAGAGATGAGAGGGTGGTAGGAAAGAGAGACCACAGCATCCTCCTAAACTTTATCCAGTCTTTAGTTTTCCACTGGGAAGTGCATTAGTGCACATATGAAGCCAGCCTAACTCAGTACCTTCTCACTGCAAAGTGGTTTTGATTGGGCATCTGGAACTTGTTGCATGAGCATCCATGAATGAAGAAGATTGCCTACAGTGCATTCTGGCTCAAATCCTCTATTGCTGTTGCCTAGTCTTTCCAAATGTTTTCTTCTGAATATTACTGAGGAATGTTACAGGAACATAGAGTGCCTCCTCATACTTCTCCAACAATGCAAGATGAGTTACATTGCTGTTTTAGGCAATTTTAGAATTGTGAGGGAAAGGATTCGAGTGGAGATATAAAGCCGTGTTCTCCCTGGCAATGCTTACACGATCTGCCCTGTGCTCCTTTTTCAAAATAAAATCCAGCTACCATTGACTCACTGAGCAAAATATTTTGTTTAACAAGCTCCAGTTACCAGCTGCAGAGCACCTGATGGCTGCAGATGTGCAAAATTCCTGTTTGAAATTTAAAACATGGATTAAAGGATTCAGTCTAAAAGCAGAGGGGCATTCAGGGAAAGTAACATGCTAGCAAGTCTAAGTAGACTGTCGCTTATTGATAGGTGAAAATCATCAACCTGTTTTTGTCTTGGATTCCTCACAACATTTTCTTTCCGGAAATGCATCTAATTAGCTCTTCAAACTGGCTTACTTTAATAACCATTCCTGGTAATGCTTTCATTCAGTCTAATGAAGGAACATACATCTATATACACTTTTAAAACACATGCTCAGGATATCCTGAAACACGTCATGTGTGATGAATGCCTTTAATATTCATTCTTGTGTACTCAAGCCTGAATGCAGGTCCTTAGCTCACGGCCTGCTAATGTTTCAACCCGAGCAGTTTTCTCGGTAGTTTTTTTTGGGATTGGTGATTTGCCATTACCTTCCACTTCCTGGCAGAATGACGATCTAGGTCCCAAATCTACCTCAGCTAGAACGGAAATCAAACCTTCGCAATTCACATTAATCTGATTCACATCCTAGCTGTCTAGCCAACTGAGCTAACCAGCCTACACTTATTATTTTTTATTAAGCAAGCGCCAATTTTCCACAAGAACATGCTGCTGTTGCAAATCTTCATGAACGAACAGTTCAAGTTGAGAAATCCTGGGCTTGCCTCCATGCTTTCAAGTCCAACGATAGTTGGAAAGTCTTGGGAGCTTGCCTGAAATTTCTAAATACATGATCTCAATGGTCAAGGATGTAATGCATAAGGGATGTCATGCACTTGGAAAAATGACTCTGTAGTCTATACCCTTTTGAGCAAACAGTTGCAGTTGAATGCACTTCCATTGTTTACTGCCTCAACTTTTAATCTCATTTTTAATTAGGTATTGTACAAAATCTAGTGTTCTTTTTTTAAAAAGGAAAAGTTTTCTGAATTGGCTAAATGGACATGTTTTCCACATTGACAAAGCTCAAACTTTCTTACTTGGCCAATTTCCAAATGATTGACTAGATGCATCAATTGTAAGTGAAGATCTGTATTGGCTTTGAATTATTACTTACACACTGTTGCCCAACAAGGCTCAAGCTTGAGAAGTTGGTTAAGTATCCCTGGAAATATAAAAGGTTCACTGCAGAATATCTCAGAAAGGAACTGAAAAGCAAAATGGGATGATCTCTCAGAGGTAGAGAAATGCCACAAAAGTCAAAATATTCCAGAAGGCACAAATCTCAAATTGAAATGGCAGATCTGAAATACTTAGCAGCATTTGAGGAGAAGGTTCAATGACCTTTTGTCAGATTCTCCTGTTAAGTTTGCGGTTTCGTTATTGACGATGTTTTCGCAAATGCAACACTAAGCTTTGTTACTCATGACCCCTGTGGGAATGGGAAAGATTTCCTTTTCTGCAAGATGGATTACAGTATCATAAAACTTTATAAAGAACAAGCATACAATTTCATGATAAAAATCTTCCCTCCACAAGCTGCTTTTTCTCATGTGATTTTGTAGTCCAGACCTTGTACTTAAGTATCACCTTTCATGAGCTCAAAAATCACTTGACAGCCAATGATGTGCTCCTGAAGCATGGGCACTTTTATAGCATAGAATATGTGGTAGTAAACTTATGCAGGGCATTCAGCAGAGAAAGTTATTGTAGTGCTAATGTCACTGGACTAGTTATCCAAAGGCTCTGGAATCATGGGTTCAAATCCTACCATGGCAGTTGGTAGAATTTGAATTCAGTTAATAAATTTGGAATTGAAAAATAGTTTCATGGACACAATTACTGAGACTACCAGTGCTGTAAAAATTCATCTCACTCACTATGTCTTTTTTTAAGGAAGAAAATCTGCTATCCTTAACTGGTCTGGCCTATATATGACTCCAGACTCAAACCAATATGGTTTATCTTGGCATCCTAAAAAAATCCTAAAAGCCACTCATTTCAAGAGCACTTAGAGGTGTGCAACAAATGCTAACTTTGCCAATGGTGCCCACATGTCAGTCAATTAATTGTAATAATGCAGCAGATTGGTTACCCAGAAGCCTGGTATATCTAATTCCAGAAGCAGTCCATCCCTACATTCAACAAGACATTGTCAAGATTCATGCTTGGACTGATAAGTGGTAAATACCATTCATATCACACATGTGTCAGCCAATGGCCATCCCAAACACAAGCAAATGTAACCACCTCCCTGTGAAATTTGTAACCATAATTGAATCTCCGTCAATGTACTCAGGGCGGCTATTGACCAGAAATTTAACTGGATCACTCATATGAATGTTGTGACTACAAGAACTGCCTGTGAGGAACTCAACTTCTGACTCTCCAAAGCCTGTCCACCATCCATAATGCATGTCAGGATTATGATGGAATATTCTCCACTTGCCTGGCCGAGTGCACTTCAACTAATACTTGGAATTCACCACAATCCAAGACAAAGCAGCTGCTTGGTTGGCACTCAGTCTCCATCAACATACATTGACAGCAAAGTTTGCCATCTGCAGTGTGCACTGAAGCAATTTGCCAAGTCTCCCTTAATAACCCCTTCCAACTTTATTACCTCTAACGCTAGAAAGACAAGGAGAGCAGATATATGGAACCACCAGCACCTTCAGCTTCCCCTTCGAGCTGCACAGCATCGTGACTTAGTCGCATATTACTGTTCCTTCATTGTCACTGCAACTTTTGGAGGGAACTCCCTGTCAAATAGCACTACATGCATGTCTATGTGTGGGCAATCCAAAGACAGTAAGATTTAGTGACACAAACCATATGTAATTTTCAAAGGGAATCCAATTATGAAGTAGTTACTTTACTGCAGTTGGTGGAAGACATTCGAGTGCATAACACTGCCCCTAGTGGTGCAGGCTTATGTTGAGGAGTGGGTAGCAGGTTTGGGGTCACAACCTCTTCACCCTGTGAAATGTTCCTTAATTATATTATTGAAGTGGGATGCATAAATCTCCTCATAAGTATTCAAGTTACACTGAAAACACAGATGACATTAAGGAGTTATCTAGACTTTCCTTCCCAAGAGGCAGTGTCCAGACACTTTCTTCCTACTTTCCAAGTGTGAGTGAGAATTGCATCTGTTGCACCATGACCCTTGACCTCCAGAGCTAGTACACGAAAATCCTGGAGAAAAACCTACAAATGTGGACAAGTGTCTATTCCTCCATAACACTTTGGAATTTGGGATTTTTTTAGTTTGAAAACATGTGCATCTGCATTGTCTTGACCCAATTCTTCATGAAGCTGCTTCAAATCATCCTAAGTATCAAACCTATTTCATCTCAAAAAGAAAAATAAACTCCATTTATTTGTAAACTTGATCGCTTGCTCTTTTTTGGCATCTTTCAACCAAACTTTGTGCATAGTTTCAGAGATGGAGTGCTTGGAAAGAGGTTGGTGTAGGGCAAGCTCTCATGCCATGCTGAATCTTGGACACAGTCCACATTCTCCAAATACCTTGACTCTTTTTCCTACGAAAGAGATAATATTCAAAAAGAGACAATTACTTCAGAGGCATTGGGAAGCCTGTCTAGTCTGTAAAGCTCTCCAAACATTTTTTAACCAGACCATTGCAACCAGTGTTTACACATGCAAAAGCATGGTGGGAGCAATTATATTCTGTTATTGCTTGCTGCTGGCCTTCCTGGTTGAAACAGTTTGATCATTTTTGTAAAATGAACAAGTCAGCAGGATGTACAAATCAGGCCTATCAATAATGACAATGATTAATAGCAATGGCTGGAGTGTCACGAGAACCCCAGAAGCAAGCAGTTCTGTTATTACGTTGGTATTGTGTCTTCAGGCAGATGTGAAGTTATGGGTTTGTTCCCACTAACTGTTCTACACATTGAAAGCAGGCATAACCAGAAAATGCTGGCACAAGATGACACAAGCCTGGTTTTCCACGTGACTGATCTTAGCCTTGGTACGCACGTCAAGGTTTCTTGGACAAAGACAAAACACTGCAGGCGTTGGAAATCTGAATCAAAAACAAAGTGCTGGAAAATTCAGCAGGTCTGGCAGCATCTCTGGTGGTGAGAATTGAGGTTAACATTTTGCATTGAATATGGCCCTTCGTTGGAACTGAAAGATGGCAGAAATGAGGGTTTAATGCTTTTGAAAGAGGGAAAGGACAAAAGGAAAAGTCTGGAATAGATTGAACAACAAAGTAGTCATGGAGCAAAAGGCAAAGCAAGTGATAGTGGTTCAGTTTCTTAAAACTGATAATGAGGGTTTTATATATGTATGTTGTAGTGGTGATGTTTATACATTGTAGTATTGGGGCAATGCAGTCATTTAGGGGAACCCCTGGATTTATTGAAGATTTTCAATGGTACTAGTGTAGTCAGGCAATGGCACAGTGGTAATGTCACTGGGCTAGTAATCCAGAACCCCAGACTAATTCTTGGGAGACATTGAGTTTGAATCCTTCAGTGGCAGATGGTGAAATTTTAAAATCAATGAAAAAAACGCCTAATGGCGACCATGTAATCATTGTCGTTTGTCCTAATTACTCATCTGGTTCACTAATACCCTTTTAGGGATAAGAGGCAAAGCCATCCTTACCCAGTCTGGCCAAGATGTGAGTGCAGACCCACGGCAATGTTGTTGATTCTTAACTCCTAACAAATGCAGCCAGACTTTAAAAAAATGAACAGTGTCATGTTACAAGCACATTGCTGTCCTGTAGATTGCAAAGTAATGTAAACAAATGAAGATGATGACTCCGTTCAGCACTCTAACTTCCTTTGGAATAAGGGAAGATTGTGATTTATTTTCAGAAGGAAAGAAGGCTAATTGTACAAACTACAGTGATAACATTTGTGATTTCAGCAGGCAGAATTATATCAGAATGGCTAGTAACCCTTTCTTTTTAAGAGAAAGCAATTTGGTCCTGGCATTCCCAGTTGAATGAAGCTTTCCTTCCCTGGTCTTTAACTTCAGCTCTCTCTGGAATACTTTTCTTCAAAATATAACCAACTCTGCAGCTTCTGCTACCATCCTTGCAGAAGTAGATTGTGTTACAATACATTGACCCTGAGGGTGCTTCCCTAATGTGTGTAGTTATTCCACTGCACAGATAAGTCAATTAGTACAGTCAAGTCTTTTCTCCCACAGAGTGTGATGCTTATATTCTCATTAACATCTCAAAAACACAAGTCGGTGCAAGATTTGACTTAAACTCTGGCATCTGCCAATGCATTTCAGGCATCACTCTCACATCCACGGCCAGGATTCAAGGAAAATAATGTTGATAAACACTCCTGCCTCACCCAGCTCCTATCCCTCTACCTCAATTGCAATCTTTCTTGTGTGATCTTCAGATGGGAACAAGGCAAGTCCATCATTGCTGCTTCTATCTTTAATGGTAGAAGAAATTCTTTCTCCTGAATATCCCAAAGGTCTTTGCAGTGATTTGAATTCCATTGGAAGTCTGTTCACTACTGTTTTGGCAAAGAAGGCAGCCATTTGGACACAGCAAGGTCCCATAAATAGCAATGTCAGTTGAAAACCCCTTTCTCTTCTTCGATTTGTGCCATTTGATCTCTTACACCAATCTGTTTAGGCAGGTGGCATGGTAACTTAATGTTGTAGACTAGAAATGGAATTGTAATGTGCTCATTTTATAGGTATAACATATATATCTGAGAGCTCAAAATGGTTTGCATTATGGAAATGGTTACCAGCAACATTATTAAAGGCAGTAGCGACACACACAACAGGTTTCTCTGCATTTTCCTCACAGTTGGCCACCACTCATTCCTTGATTCTACCCTGGGGCTCACCACTGTCTGTGCTTCCTTGAGTTCTTCTTTGTACCATCAATAACTTGGACCTTGTGGCTTGTCAGTGACGATCATCAACCTGGGAGTTAGCATTGTGTAGAAACTGACCTGGAGCAGCCATATAAATACTGAGGCTATAGGAATATGTCAGAGCCTAGGAATTCTGCAGCACCTAACCCACTTCCTGACTCCCCAAAGCCTATCCACCATCTACAAGGCACAAGTCAGGAGTGTGATGGAATACTCCCCACTTGCCTGGATGGGTGCAGCTCCAACAACACTCAAGAAGCTTGACACCATCCAGGACAAAGCAGCCTGCTTGATTGGAACCCCATCCACCACTTCCAACATTCACTGTCTCCATCATCAACCCAGACAGGCAGATGTATGTACTATTTGCACTGCAGTAACTTACCATGGCTCCTTAGACAGCATCTTCCAAACCCGCGACATTACTAGCAAGCAATGAGGGCAGCAGATACAGGGAACACCATTGCCTCCAAGCCACAAGCCATCTGGATTTGGAGCTACATTACTGCTCCTTCACTGTTGCTAGGTCAAAGTTCTGGAATTCTCTTGCTGACAGCTTTGTGGGCGTAACCGCAGCAGTTCAGGAAGGGGACTTACCACAACCTCGAGGGCAGTTGGGAATGGGCAACAGGTTTGGGCCGAGCCAGTGACAGCCACATTGTGAACGAGTAAGTTAGAAAACAGTGAGGGCAGTGATTAATTTGCGATGCTGCTGCCACCAGCCTCCTTCGGTTTTTATGCAGCAGCGATTCAATCACCTCCACTAATGCAACGTTGTCTCCGCACTGCAATGTGTCAGCCTAGGTTAAGTGTTCAGCATTTTTGGAGATGAGCTTGAACCCCCGGGGATTGCTATCAACCAAACTGTGGTTGACATTGGCTAAAAAAAAGCGCAGTTCATCAAGTAGTTTCACTTTTATTCCCCACAGAACCTCATAACTCTGGAGCAAGTCTAACCTCCTCAACCCTCTCTTCCCCCTGCCCCCCCCCCCCGCAATCTATATGCATTTTTAAACTTGGCTAATCCTTGCTCCTTTAATCATTTTTTCATTTTACTCCTTTCAACCCTGGCTATGTCCGGATGATAGGGGCCTTGAATTTTAATCTCGGTTTCTTAACTTTGTTTTCTTAAAGATATAAATACTGCAAGCAGTAGTTAAATGATTTAAGATGAGGTCACCTCTGAATGTTTACTAAGCAACAACTCCAAGATCGCAAGCCAGAAATCCTTCAGTGAAATGCCTCATTAAATTGATAAATGAACATCACTTTTTGGTTTGTTCTGTAATTCTTTTTTGCCATTCAGACATGCGATTCTTGCATTCACTTGACATGAAGGGACAAAACAGACTTAAAAGAGAAGGTAAATCAGTACTGAATTCAGGTGTTTAAGTCGCTGGAAAGGATTGGTAGGTTCGACCAAAGAAATAATTCCTTTGGCGGAGGAAGTCCAGAACTCGGGGAATAACCAATTAGAGCAACACAGTTCATGGGATGGCAGCAGGTAACATTTCTTTCCCAAAATGGTGATGGAAATCTGCAACTCTCCTCCAAAAAAGCTGTTTGAACCTAAATGTCAACTAAAACAAAAATTCGAAGCTGGTAGATTTTTATTAGGCAAGGATATTAAAGGTTATGGAATGATACCTGCCTATATAAAATTGCGCAGGTATGGCCTGTCCAGAAAAAGCAGGACAAATCCAACCTGACTACTTACCAGTTTGTCAGTCTACTCTCAATCATCGGTAAAGTAATTCAAGGTGTCGGCAACAGTGCCCTCACGCGGCACTTACTCAGGGTTAGTTAGCTGGATGGCTGGTACGTGATACAGTATGGTGGCAGCGGCATGGGTTCAATTCCTGCACTGGCTCCTTCTCAACAACCCCCACCTGAGACTTGGTGACCCTCAGGTTAAACCACCACCAACAGTCTCTCTCTGTCTCCAATGAGAGAGCAGCCCTATGGCATTTTTACCTTTAATTGTTAACAACCTGCTAGCTGAGGCTCAGCTTAGGAACACTTAGATCCTGACCTTATTGCTGCCTTACTCTAAGCATGGGGAGACGAGCTGCAATATGGAAGTGATGCGAGGGTGACCGCCCTTGACATCAAGTCAGCAGTTGACCGACTGTGATACCAAGCAAAGATACCAAGATACCAAGCCCGGGCAGATGGGAATGAGGGGAACCATTGTACCAAGCAGATGACAACCCAGAACTTGCACGTTCCCCTCCAAGCTACACACCATCCAGAATTGAATTGTATCACCAGTCCTTCACTGTGGCTGGATCAAAATCACCTGAGACCTCCATTGGATTTTGGCGTGCATTTACCTGTGCAAGATGTGCTGTAGGGTTTCAGGAAGTCGGCTCCTCACTCTCAATGTAAAGCCAATTACTGATAGGCAACAAAAGTCAGGAATCTTGGGTGAGGAGTGGAGCGAGGAGAGGGCATGGCTGTCAATCTCTTTATAAACTGATGGATTATAAATCACTTTGGATGTGTTTTAGTTTGCGTAGGACAGGACCTAAACAATGAAGGGAAAGTGTTATTTCGCTTCTAGGGGAATAAAGATAACGGAACAAAATCCCAGTGTCTATCAACCCTATCCTTTAGGAGCTGACTAACGTCAGAAAGTTGTGTCTGGTTAACTCATGCTAACCATTGAAATGTGGCAGAAAAGGGACATTTATCTGCTGACACAGTAGAAGCACTGGCATCCTATGAAGAAGTAAATAAAAATGTCATTGTGTGTGTGTGTGTGTGTGTGTGTGTATGTGTGTGTGTGTGTGTGTGTTAGAGGCGGGTGTGGGTGGTTGAGTTTATCGGTGTATGTATAATACACAATGGTACAGAGGCAAGTATTGTGTAACACATCTTACCTCTGGAGAGTCTGGTTTGGATTCAGCCCAAAGAAGGGAAACTGGGAAAATATTTTTACAAAAACCTTAAAAAATATTAATCACAAATGAATTGAGCCTTTGTAACCTTGGTCCAGTCCCAGAGGTGCATGAGACTCAACAAAACGGCTTCTGTTTAACTTAGGGTTTTGGCAGCTACAGCTGTGAATAACTGAGGTGGAAAGTCTTGGGAATGGAAATGTGACACAGTGGATGATGGTGATTGGACAAGCTTCAAGCCCACATACTGCTGCTGGCATTCAATTAAAAGTAAAGCAGATTAGTAGTTGCCGCATCCCTGAACCAAATTCCTTACACCCTGCACCAACCCTCTCCTGCTACCACCTCTTCTGACCCGATCCCTCCTCACAGTGTTTTTTTCCCAGTTGTTCTGTTCTCTTCAGCCAGATGATATCCTCATACCAATCCCTTCAAGTTGCTAGTGACCGCATCTAAGCCTCCCACCAAAGGTAATTTGGAGCAAGTTGCCAGGATATGTGCAAGGGCAGCCGGGTGCATGAGTATCCTGTACCTCCTTCTCTTCATCGCCACCCTCCTCCATCGCCCCAGACCAACCTTTTCAGCGTCGTTCCAGTCTTTCTGCCTCTCAGCCGTTTCTCAAGTTGTAACATTGTGGGCTCAATCCCATCTTACTGACTGAGCTCAGAAACCAGCCTAACACTCCAGAGCTGTACCAAGCGAGCAGTCCGTAAGGCCATAAGATGTAGGAGATGGGGTACATCATTCAGCACATCGAGTCCACTCTGCCGCTCAATAAGATCACGGCTGATCCCTATAACCTATTGTTGAAGGGGCTGAATTTCAAATTAAATGATAAACCAAGGCACTCTCTACTCTCTTCAGTGAAAGGTGTCACGTTAACATACACTCCGTCTACTAGTGATGTGCAGTGGCATCAGTCAAATCAACTGCAGCAAGTCACTATGCCTCCTTAGACAGCACAGTCCACACCTGCAACCTCTACCACCTAGAAGGACAACAGCAGCAAATGCATTTCTTTCATTCATTCGAGGGAAGTGGGCATCAGTGGCGAAGCCAGCAGAAATTTCCTATCCCTGAATGCTCTCGTGAAGGGGCTGATGTGCTGTCTTCTTGAAATACTGCAGCCCTCCTGTGCCCGCAGTTGTGTCAGAAAGGGAGGTCAGGATTTTGACTCTGTAGTGGTGAAGAAACTGCAACATAGTTCCCAGTTGGGCTTCCGGATTGTGCAGTATTCCCATTCATCTGCTTCTGTAGAAGCCACAGGTTTTCAAGGTGCTGGATGAATTGCTGTAGTTCATCTTTCACGTGTCGCGCACACATTGCTGGGCCATTGTGTGTTGGTGATGAACAGAGTAAGTTTTGTAGGTTGTGGGTGTGATGGCAGTCAACTGGGCTGCTTTATCTTAGATGGTGTCGAGCTTCTTGAGTTGTTGGGAGTTGCACCCTTCTAGGCAAATAGAAACTATGCCATTATACTCCTGACTTGTGTCTTACAGATGGTACATAGGTATTGGAGACAAACGAGGTGAGCATTTGCCAAAAATTCCCAGCATCTGACCTGCTATTGTAGGCTCAGTATTTATATGGCTGGTCCAGTTCACTTCTGGTCAATGGTAACCAGAAGGTATTGATAGTGGGGAATTCAGTGATGGTAATACCATTAATTATTGAGGGGAAATGATTAGATTCTTGCTTGTTGGAAATGGCCATTACCTAGCAGTACATAGTGTCAATGTTACTTGACACATATCAGACCAAGCCGGATTTTGCTGGCACAGACTACTTCAGGTCCTGAGGAGTCACCAATTGTGATGGGCATTGTGCAGTGATCAGTGGACACCCCCACTTCTGACCTTGTGATGGAGTGAAGCTCATTGATGAAGCAGCTGACAATGTTTAGGTCTGGGGCAGTACCCCGAGGAATTCCTGCAGCGATGTCCTGGAGTTGCGATGACTGACCTTGCGTCGCGATGACTGACCTTGCGTCTTGGGACTGAGATCATTGTTCATGAGCACCGCCACAATCTGCAAGTTCCCCTCCAATCACACACCCATCCAGACTTGGAACCGTGGCATTGTCCCTTCACTGTCACTGGGTCAAAATCTTAGAACTTCCTTCCTAGCAGCATTGTAGCTGTACCTAGTCATACCATGCCAGTGGAGATTATCAAGAAGGTCCTGTCTCCTTGACCTCACCACTCGTCTGATGAGAGAGAAGCCGCATGGTCCTGCGGACTATGGTGGCTTTACCTTAATATACCAGCTCACCAGCACCTCCTTGAGGGCAATTAGAGATGGGCAAAAATGCTGGCCCAACCAGTAAAGACCATGAACTAAGTTTAAAAAAAAATTAAAGGACGTCAGAGGAGATGTTCTTGATTTCTCAGTGACTATTTACTATTAAAACAGATGAGTGGCACGTTGCTATTTTTGAAGCTTTACTATCTATGAATTAGCTGCCCTGATTCCTACATTAGAATCGCAACTAATGCTATAGTCCCACTGGGCTGCTCTGTCAGTATGTGAGTTTAATCTGAGTGTCACCACACCTCAGGCAAGGGGAGAGATTGAGAAGGTGGGATATTCATGATAACCTCAGCTAGTGCAGGAATTGACCCAAATTGTTGGTGTTACGCTGCATCACCGATCCAGCTGGCCAGCCAACTGAGCTAACTCTATCACCATTGTTTGGTCTGTGAACAGATACTGTCAGATTGCATGGAGCAAAGGCCCACAAAGTGAAGAACAGAAATGATTATTTAACCTGTTTTAAGTACACCAGTTGGCCTGGACATCTCTTCGCTTTGATTCGGAGATAGCAAGAACTGCAGATGTTGGAGTCAGAGATAACACAGTGTGGAGCTGGAGGGACACAGCAGGCCAGGCAGCATCAGAGGAGCAGGAAAGTTGACGTTTTAGGTAGGGACCACGTCCAACCCTCCCTCTCTACCCCGCCCCCTTGACCTGACACAACCTGTCCATCTTCTTCCCCAACTATCCAGCTTATCCTTCCCACCGACCAATCCCCACTACCCACCACTGCCTGCATCCAACCTATGACCACCCTACCTACCTTTCCCCAGCCCCACCCATCCTCCCTCCTGCCTCCTTGATCTGATACAACCTGTCCATCTTCTCTCCCACCTCTCCACTCCTCCCACTTCACTGATCAATCTCCACCACTCTCTACCTGCACTCACCTATCACCATCCCACCTACCTTCCCCCAGCCCCACCCCTCTTCTCTCTATGTATTTCCCAGCTCCCTTCCCCCTCCTCTATTTCTGAAGAAGGGCCCCGACCCAAAACGTCAACTTTTCTGCTCCTCTGATGCTGCCTGGCCTTCTCTGCTCCTCCAGCTCCACACTGTGTTGCTTTTGCTTTGATTGTGGTTTAAAATCATTTATATACCCTCAAGCGGGCTGAGGGGGAAGTTCTCTGTTTAACTAATGTCTCATCCAAAAGGCAGCATCTCTGGAAATGGAGTGCCTCCTTAGCACCGCACCCAACTGTCAGCCTACGTGTGTGCTCCAGTCCTGAAAATGGGATTTGAACCTATTGTTTTCTCACTCAGAGGTGTGACAGCGCCACCAATTGAGTTAAATCCTGGCCCCTGCTGCTCACTTCCTTCTACAGCTTTGTTCAAATGGCGATGTTGCCGATAGGGGTCATGATTTAGGCATGTTCTTTTGCATCCAGTATCCCCACGTACTGTGGCCAGGAGTGGAACTATAAGCAAAATTCACATATCAAGCCAGGGATGCTGAACCTATGCTTCGACCAATTACTATAAGCACAAAAGCTTGGCAATTTTCTGCTTTATGTACTGCAGTGGTTATTTTCTCCAGTCAGCTTACTTCTATTCCCTATGTTCTTGGGAGGTAGGAGTAATTTATTGTCTTTGTGTCTGCCACTAGGAAGGCCAGCATTTATTACGTATGAATAACTGGCCACCTTCTTGAAACTCTGCCATTCATATGGTGAAAGTTCACCCATATTTCTGTTAAGGTGCAGGGTATATGACGTAGTGAAAGGAAAGGAACAGTGGTATAATTCTAAGTCAGGACGGTGTGTGACTGAGGGGTGGATGTGAGGGGAACAGAGTATGTTCTCATGTGTCTCTTATCCTCCTACCTGAGTGGTAGAAGTTGTATGTTTGGGATGTACTACCAAAGAAAACCTGGTGCATTGCTGCAATTCAGTTATGTAGATCGTACACACTGCTGCAATGGTTTGCTGGTGACGGAGACAGTTAAATATTTTCCAATCAAACTGTTCAGAGATGTTATTATATACCTCTTGAGCGAAAAGACACAAACCTGGGCCTCCTGGTTCAGAGGTAGGGATACTACCACAGTGCCAATGTTTCAGGTCTCGACGATTAATTGAAGGTAGACCATTCAGCTGCCTGAGCCTGTGATGCTATTTAGTTTGACCATCTGTAGTTCACCTTAAACTACCTTTAATAGGAGAGGAATACATATTGGGAACTAGAAAGCTCAAAAAATTTGGGGGATGGAATTGTTACACATTACAACCATTTATTGTATTAGTCATGAAACGCACTAACTTAGCTGTGGAACAGATGAAAGCAGTCTCCATCTTAATTTACCCCTTTTTTGGTTTTCTGAGTGCTCCTCAGAGTTTCAAAAGGAACAGCATGTATAAGACCCAGAACAAGAACTTTTCCTGGAAGAAGAAGGTACAAAGCTCTATGAATGTGGTGCTGATGTGGTTAACGTTCAGCCTTACAAAATGTTCATGTTGAGCCATGTGACACTAGAACATTCTGGCATCTGTATTGTTCTTTCCCTTGGCTTGAGTGCCGAGTGCACTATTGACATTGCAAGGGACAATTTCCAATCTGCCCATCCTGTTGGAGAGAGATCCTAATGTCCTTCACATGATGGTTAAGAACTTGTCAGTGGTGGAAGGCAATATTTTTGGTGTATTTTATGCTCACGAAGGATGAGGAGTGTCAAAACTGAGTGACTCAATGTTGGCATTGACCAATGCAAGCCAAGGATGCTAGGGGCTGCTGCAGATTGAAAACTCTTTCTGTTTTCTTTTCAATTTTAAACTAGAATGAACTTTTTGAATCCTATATCTTTGCAAAGTCTCTGAGCCCAATTGTCTAGATATTAAAGTAGACCTTGCTAGTGGGTCTACATCTGCTTGAAGTGGGAAATTTCCTCATTTGAAACACACGGCAACAGAAGAAGCAGACTTTTACTTTATCTGTCTGGGGTAGATTCAAACCCTGGCACCAGAGGAAAAGAATGTAGTGTCATAAGCCACCCAACCTCCAACACAATACTTGTCATTACATCTTTTTTGGTAAAAGTATCTTTAATATGATTTCGGGCAAGGATATGGTGATGTAGTGGTGATGTCACTGGTCTAGTATTCCACAACCCCAAGGAAATAGTTTAGGATTACAGATTGGAATCCTACCATGGCAGATGATGAAATTTTAGCACAACGAAAATCTGGAAAGAAAAACAGGCTTAAATATAACCTCTGTTCATTATCGCAAAACATAATGGTCTCTAGGGAAGGAAATCTGCCATCCTTGCCTGGTCTGACCTACATGTGACTCCGAACCCCGAGCAATGTGGTTGACTTTGAACTGTACTCCAGTATTTAGAGATGGACAACAAATGCTGACTTAATCAGTAATGCCCACATCTAATGACTTGAATTTTAAGATTGTGTTAAAATTGATCCAAACTATATTAAGCTGTGAAACGTTCGAGATAAGATCTCACAATTTTGTAGAAGTTTAACATAAGACCCAGAAACATTATGAGTTCAGAGTGACTGTTGTCCTGTTACAAGGAGAATTCATAAGGATCAGTGTGAGGACATTGATGGACACTTTCAAGAACAATGATTTGCAGTTGGGGCTCCAAGTAAACAACATGCAATTATATAGAACCATTAATGTATTGTAACAAAGCTTAGTTTTCAAATTAGTCAAACTTGAAGACAGCTGAAGTGAAATGTAAAGAGGGATGCAAAATGGTTATCATCACTTTCATGATTGCACAAAGTTAAGATCAATTTTAGACCTTGGCAACTAGTGTTACCAGATAGCACTCTGTAGTGATTACCATGGCAATTATTCCACTGCATTAGGTAGGCATATTAAGGTCTCTTATAAGCTGATGGTTGCACATCTGAAATGAACAGACTATAATACAGAGAGTTCTTGTAGTGCAGTGGTAGTGTCCCTACCTGTGAGCCAGGAGGCCAGGATTCAAGTTCCACCTGCTCCAGAGATACGTCCTAGCAAACCTGAACAGGTTGATTCAAAGAAAGTTGTTGGGTTCTTGTCGCAGTGACCCTGGTTTGGCTTCAAGCCCTATCTGTGCTTCAGCCAAACAGGTTGATTCAAATTACTCAGACCAGGATCCAGGGGGCACTTGTGTTAGTGTCCATTCCTCTGGACCAGAATGTCAGAGCGGGGTGACATAACATACCCAAACAGGTTGATTGAGGCCAGGATTATCTTGGAAAGCATTGCTCAGCAATGAGAGCCGGACCAAAGGTCTTTAGAAATGCATTCTTCTGGCAATCAGACTGAGCTGTTTCCAATCTATTCTGCTGATGGGCTCAGTTTTTTCACTGCCTCTCCCAGACTCGCGTGCAGTTAAGTACCAGCAGATGATCTGCATTCTTGGTTAATGGATACTGGATTGTTCTGCCTCAGTTAAAACCAATGATAGAAAATGAAGTGCAGTCATGGGGGCCTCTTTAGAATCCTCTCTGTAGATAATTTACATTTAAGGGAGCATCCATAATGTTAAACATTTTTAAAAAATCAAGCAACTTGCTCCAACTTCCACCTTGGCCCATATATTCGGTGCACCTCCCCAACCGAATCCCCTCACCTCGACCCTATTTGCACTTGGCTGCAAGCCAGCCTTCCCAGACCAGTGAGTGCATTTTGCTTGGTATTAAAATTGACCCCAAAATCATTTGGATGGCATTTAGATACTGTATTCGGCTTGAGTGCCCACAGGAGCTGACTCACCTCTGGGCAATTATTCACTGGCACTCTCTGAATATACCTGTTATGTACAGAGCCACCTCCTCTCTCTCAAAGTAAGGATGTTCCAGAGGACCACTCTCTTATTAGAGAGAGATGGCTGGTGGTGAGTGTAATCGGAGGGTCACCTCACCTCCGCTGAGGGGACAAGACTAAGAAGGCAGGACTTTCTCGGTAACCTCAACCAATGTGGGAATTGAGCCCGTGCTGTTGGCATTACTTTGCATCATACACCAGCTATCCAGCCAATTGAACTAAATGACTCCCTTTCAAAAGGTGTAAACTGATCAATGAACATCCAGATATCTGCCTTTCAGAAAATAAACACAGAGAGACATTTGGAAAGTTAGTTCCTTATTCAACCTCTTAGGTAAGGTCAATGGAGTTTGTTATTGAGGTGAAAAGAAAAATTTAAACAATATATCGAAAGAACAACACATCCTAGCTGTGTTCATGCACCTTTCGATGACCATCTTTATAGCAGCAGCCCAAGAGGTTTGAGACAGACTGTCCATTTTCACCAATATCCTTAGGAAACTGTTTAGCTGATTTATAAGGAGGTGGGAGAGAGGGGATGAGGACTTGAGGAGTGATGGAAAACTCCTTTAATATGGGACAAAATAAACTTTTGGGAAAACAAAGTAAAAGCAAGGTTGTGAATATTTCTGATAGTCATTGAGAGCATTCTGGGTTTCCTCAGTATTTTACACGTTTGCACTTAATGAGAAAAACATCTTGTTTGGCAAAAGAGGATTTCAGATAGATTTACTGCTGTTTGATATGTTAATTGGAATTTGAACCTCTTTGGCTTTTCGTATTCCCTGAACAATTCTGTTACTGAGTATCTGGCCTATCTGGCTGCTTTATACTTGCGTTTCCAGTAATTGGCCTGTACTGTGGGAAGGAATGCTTCTGTGTCAAAATTGGAAAAAAAAAAATCCTCTCATTAATTAGCTCCCAAAAATGCGGGGTCACAAATCCAGTGCAGATAAAATTAGATGTTTAGCGATTTGGACAGTTACCTAAACCTTCTTCTGAACTTTAAAATAAAAGTTAACAAAACCCTCATCTAAATAATCAGCAAGATGAGTTTTGAGGAGAAAAATGGATGAAAATAATACAGTAAACATTTTATTATCCAGCACCTATGTGACCAAGAATGTGCCAGATGATCAAATATTCTGGATAATCAAGAGGTCCACGTAATTAATGTAAAAACATCCACTAAGTAATAGAAATGCAGGGAATACACACATCACCGTTATACTTTATTGACAGCATAAATCACTTAAATAATAATGCAACTTTGCCTTAAATCAAGCTTACTGGCAGAAAGCCTTCTCACTCACACCATCAAATGACTACTCAGACATCGCGGTAGCTCACAGTATTTGAGGAGAAATTGACTCGAAATTGACCCACGTATTGGTGTTTTGTGTGCCCACTCATTTGATCAATAAGTATATTTACATTGAGATAAATAAATTAAAAGTCTATAATAATTGGGCAGAATAATAGAGTAAACTTCATGGTAGTTGAGGAACATAATTTTTGCTGGTTTATTGAGAATGCTGGTTCATAATGCACTGTTTAAAATAAAGCTTATTGTGCGCCCATTGGTAAAATGTTACATTCGAAAGTATGCGCCTTTTAATTAAGCATGGGTCTTGTCTCAATAGACTTAGTTCCAATGATGTCATGAGTTGCACCGTTTTTTCTTACCTATTTGCTGCAAAAAGAATCATGTTGTTGAAGCTTTTCTCTTTGCATTCACCTGGACACAGTGCAAGAATGTCAACTTTTAAAAGAAGCAACCAGTTATATGGTATGAGAAAAGGGTGCTGATTGGTTGCATGTTGACTCTGATTGGTCAAGAAGCTGCAATGGAGAATGTCAGGCACAGTGCCTGGATATGTTTTCTCTTCCTACAGAGTACAGGTTGTTGCCTGAGAGTATCTATAGCTTGTTGCAAGCATTAATGAGCAATGTTGCAAGCCTGACTGATAATGCTAAACTGGCTGTTAGTGGAAATCTTGGCAAGCTGATATAAACATATGAATTCAGGGTGGAAATAGACCATTTGACCCCTCAAGCCTGTTCTGCCATTCAGTAAGATCATGGCTGATCTGGTTCTGTTCCAAGTTTCACATTCTCATCTCTCCCTCCCCCACCGTTATACTTTGATTTCCTTGCCTAACAAAAATCTTTGCCTCAAAGGTATTCAAAGATGCAGTTTCCACCGCGTCTTTGGGCAAAAAGTTCAAAAGTTGCACCTCTGGCAAGAAGAAACAGCTTTCCCACATCCACCTTGCCAAGATCCTTCAGGATCTTGTATATTTCACTTAAGTCTCTTTGAGTAGAGTGATGGTGGAAGGTTGCTTTTCAGACTGGAGGCCTGTCACCAGTGGTGTTCCCCAGGGATCAGTGCTGGGTCCTCTTTTGTTTGTCATTCATGTGAATGATCTGGAGGAAAATGTAGAAGGCATGGTTAGCAAGTTTGTAGACGACACCGAAATTGATGGCATTGTAGACAGTGAAGACTGTTTTCTAAGATTACAAAGGGATCTTGATCAAATGGGTCAATGGGCTGCAAAATGGCAGGCGTAGTTCAATCTGATAAATGACAGGTATTGCTTTTTGGTACAACAAACAAGGGTAGGGCTTATACAGTTAATGGCAGGGCCTTGGGCAGTGCTGCAGAACAGAGGGACCTAAGGGTTTAGGTATATAATTCTTTGATGTTTGCATCACATATAGACAGGGTGGTTAAAAAGGTGTTTAGCACACTTGCCTTCATTACTCAGTCCTTTGAGTAAAGGAGTTGGGATGTTATGTTGAGGTTGTACAGGACATTGATGAGGCCTCTTCTGGAGTACTGCGTCCAGCTCTGATCTCCCTGTTATAGGAAGAATATTATTAACCTATAGAGTTTTCAGAAAAAGATTTGCCAGGATGTTGCCAGATGTGGAAGGTTTGAGTTATAAAGAAAGGCTACATAGGCTGGGACATTTTTCGCTGGAGCCAATGGGTCCACGACAGGACGAAGAAAGCACGACAAAGACTCTGAGGGAGTTCTGAGGAAGGATCACCGGACCTGAAACGTTAACTCTGATTTCTCTTCATAGATGCTGCCAGACCTAGTGAGCTTTTCCAGCAATTTCTTTTTTTTACAACTCCCCTTGAAGCTCAGAAGCATTGACATGAATGACTGGGGAGGAACATGCTATTACTCATTCAAAATAGTCACAATTCGTCCATCAAACTGCTTCATGCTTTAAATCCAAATGCCTTAATGAGGAGATGAAACGATGGCAGGGAGTAAAACAAAGTTCTACACTCCAGATCACACTATCTTGTGGGGCATCCAACAACATGTGCTCAAAGATCCACAAGTCAAAAATTAGCTTGTTCGGTCATTTAACACGAGAAGGTGATGATCTAGTGGTATTATCTAGATTATTAATCCAGAGACCCAGCTAATGTTCTGGGGACCTGAGTTGGTATCCTACCATGGTGGAATTTAAATTCAATAACCAAACTAGAACTACTCGTCTAACGACGACTACAAAACTATGATCAATTGTCGAAAAACCCTATCTGCTTCACTAATGTCTCTCAGGGAAGGAAACTGCTCCCCTTTGTTGGTTTTCCCTATACATGACTCCAGACCTACATCAATGTGGTTGACTCATTGCTTCCTGTGAATGAATTAGAAAAAACTTAAGTTCGAGGCAGATATTCAGGACTCTGAGTAAGCTTCATCCTTGATTCAATGACGTTATCACAAATCAACAGCGCGTGAAAACCTATCAAAAGCTGGCCATGAATTTGGGCTGTGCACTCATCCTGAAAACTATATGTGTTTCCCTCTATCTTTATAAAATATAAATAGTGTAAGCTCAATCTCACCCAGCCAGGAGGAGGCGCTGTGCACTATGTCCTAGAGACATTTATATTCCTTTATTAGATTTGAAAACCCTCTACAGAATTACTGATATGATCATCACTTCTTTTCGAACCAGCAAAAGGACATTCATTGAATGTTGCAGTAAATTATTGTGTTTTTGTAATTGGACACTACTATCAGTTCAGAAGACAAAAGCAGCTCTGACTGCAGAGGAAGGTTGGGAAGAAAAAAATGTTTCTTGGGGAAGGATTAGTTGTTGTTGGATCAGAACATCTATGAACTAAGACCCCTTTACTACTTAATAAAAGTTTGGAATGTTATTTAGATTTTCGCCACTCTTCTTTTCCTCCTTATTATAGTGTCCAGTGGACCGTCAATAAAATAAAACTTTCCACCAAGTACTTTCTATCAAGGCAAATGTTAAACAAACATTGTCCTTCGTACACTCAGCTGATGATGTTGGCATGATTACTTAGAAGAATATGGGCAAGCATGGAGTAGGAAAAAATCTAATTACAATTCTTGGCATGCCATTTTTATTGATCCAGTGCATCTGGAACCATCATGCTGTGCATTATCTCCATCAGAACTTCTCACCTTCAATATCATTTTATTTTCTTTATCTCAACATATCCAGGAAATGTCTTTATTTCTATATATCCTTGAAATCTTCATTCGCGGTCCTAATCAGTTCTTTCTTTATTAAAATTGAATGACACAGGATTAACTGCTGCCTGTTAGCACACTGTGTGAAGAAATTATAGCTCTTTTCAACCTCAGGTTGGTCTTCTTAACTCAAATAATGTGTAATAAATAGATAGTACAACTTGTGTATGAGAGTACATTGAGTTAGTGGAATAATCAGCTTTTGTTCGGCACCAGATAGCAGGAACTGCAGATGCTGGAGAATCCATTTCTGAAGAAGGGTCTAGGCCCGAAACGTCAGCCTTCCTGCTCCTCTGATGCTGCTTGGCCTGCTGTGTTCATCCAGCTCTACAGCTTGTTATCTCTTTTGTTCAGCACAGATTGGTTTAGGCAGTATCAGATACAGTCTCATTCACTTAGAAGGGCTGTGTGCCTTATCGTTGATCTAAGTCATGCTTCTTAACATGGAGAGTTTGTTATATTTACCAATCAAAATAATTGATTTTTCTTAATGAAAATGAAGCATAAATTGACCAACTCCATTTCATAATCATCATCCCATTTCAGAAGAAAATGGATATGGGCTAATTTAATTACAGAACATAGAACAGTACGGCACAGGAACAGGCCCTTTGGCCCACAATGTTGTGCCAAACATGATGCTAAATTAGACTAAGATAACAAGGTGCAGAGCTGGATGAACACAGCAGGCCAAGCAGCCTTCCTGCTCCTCTGATGCTGCTTGGCCTGCTGTGTTCATCCAGCTCTACACCTTGTTATCTCAGATTCTCCAGCATCTGCAGTTCCTACTATATCTGATCCAAATTAGACTAATTCCTTCTGCCTGCCCTTGGTCCATATCCCTCCATTCCTTGTATATTCATGTACTTAATCTAAAAGTCCCTTATTATATCTGGCTCCAAACCCGTCCCTGGCAACGGGTTCCAGTCTCCTACCATTCTCTGTGTAAGATACTTACCCCTCACATCTCCTTTGAACTTTCCCCCTCTCACCTTAAATGCGTGCCCACTTGTATTAGACATTTTAATTCTGAGAAAAAGATTCTGACCAAGAACCCTATGTATGCATCTCATTATTTTATAAACTCCTACCAAGCCTCCCCTCAGCCTCTGCTGCTCCAGAGAAAACAACCTGAATTTTTCTAGCCTCTCCTTATTGGCCATACCCTCTAATCCAGTCAGCATCCTGGTAAACCTCTTCTGCACCCTCTCCAAAGCCTCCACATTCTTCCTGTAATGTGGCAACTAGAACTGAATGCAAGTGTGACCTAACCAAAATCTTATATAGCTGCAACATGACATCCTGACTCTTGGACTCAATTCCCCGACCAATAAAGGTAAGCCATTCTGTACGCCTTCCTCCATACCCTATCCACCTGAGTGGTCAATTTCAGGAAGCTATGGACTTGAACCTCAAGATCCCCCTGTATGTCAAGTTATGTCCTTAAATGAGAGTGCTGTAGCACCAACCATTCTGTACTAAACTTGTTTTTATTCACTCGTGGGACATAGATATTGCTGGCTAGCAAGCGTTTGTTGCCTGTCCTTAGACACTGTTGAGAAGTTGGTGGTGAGCTGCCTTCTTGCACTGCCGCAGTCCATGTGTTATAGGTAGACCCCCATTGCCCTTAGGAGGGATTTGAGGATTTTGATCCAGCAATACTGAAGGAATAGTGACATATCGCCAAGTCAGGATGGTGGGTGGTTTGGAGGGGAACATAGGTGTTCCCATGTATCTGCTCCTCTTGTCTATCTAGATGGAAGTGTTCACGGGTTTGGAAGGTGCTCCCTTGGGATCTTTGGTGAACTCCTGCAGTACACTTTGTAGATAGTACACACTGCTGATACTGAGAGTCGGTGGTGAAGGGAGTGGATGCTTGTGGATGTGGTTCCAATCAAGTGGGTTGCTTTGTCCTGGATGGTGTCGAGCTTCTTGAGTGTTGTTGGAGCTGCACCCATCCAGGCAATGAGAGTATTCCATCACACTCCTGACTTTTTCCTTGTAGATGGTGAACAGGCTTTGGGGAGTCAGAAAGTGAGTTACTCGTCTCTTACCTGCTCTTGTAGTCACTGTGTTTATGTGGCATGTCCAGGTGAGTGTATGGTCAATGGTAACCAATGATCAAAGTGGATTATTGAGTCACCCAACCAAATAAATCCTTGGATACCTTGAGTGTTCAGTGTCTGAATCCAAAAAAAGTTATTGAAGTTGCTAAGTTGTTAAAATGTTTCATGATCTAATGTAGGACCTAATTATACACACATGGACTAAAGAAATAATATTGTGATGTAACATTAAAGACCATTCCTATTTTGGACTTCTACTTCCATTATGACAAATGTGTTAAACTATATGACTGTGTTGTTATCCGGGTTGGATTTGTTGGACCTTTGAATCTGAAAATGCTCAACATCTTTATGAAAATCGATAATCTTGTGATTATCTGGGACACTGAGACAAAGACTATTCCAAGTTAATTTGCCTATATCTTGAATGCAGTCTCTCAGTTGGTTGGGAAAATGGTATTTACGTATCTCGGTTAGGGATATGGAAATTGGCCCTGGCTGGCATTTATTGTCCAATCTGATATGCTGAGAAGATGATGCTGTGTCACCATCTAGAACCACTGCAGCCTGTGCGGTGATGGTGTCTACACTGTGGTGGTAGCTAGGGACCAACCACGAAGGAATAGCGAGAAATGCTCAAGTGAAGGTGTGACTTAGAGATAGGAGAGCTTCTACAAAACTGTTGCCTTGCCGTTTCTAAAGGATGGAGGTATGGGGTTGGGAGGTACAGTTAAACAACCCTTGAGGAGTTGTCGATTTGCATGTTGAGGAGAGTACAAACTTGTAGCCATGGTGTGCCATTGATGTAGAGATTAAATGGCAGGGGGCAAGGAAATTCTTGGATCAGATTGCTCCTCTATTTCATCAGACTGCAACTGTGTACAAGTAAACAGGAACATCATTTCATCCACTTGTTTGCAAACAATGTTCCAAAGCTTCTCATGCCATTTATTCAAGAGCAACAAATGGATGTTTGAAGTATCAATGCATGCAGATGTTTCTGGCATCCATGCAAATTCCATCAACACTGTGGTGTCACACATTGAGCAACTCTGAATGATTGCCATTGTCCGTTGTGATTCAGCTCATAAGAGGGCTTTGGATGAAGAAGGCCCTGAGGCTCTATCCTCCCAACACTATAATTTTCACTTGCATTGCAATTTTTTTTTAAGTGAATAAATTGATTTGGATTTAACTATTCCACGTGCCGCTGTGCTCAACCCTTGTTGCAGAGCAATTTTTCTTGTCATTTGCCCTGAACTTGTCATTTGCTGCCCTGACCCTGTGAAAGAGAGAAAGGTTCTTTTTGTTCATTCATGGGATGTGCCTGTTGCTGTCTCGGCCAGAAGTATTGGCCCTCCCCAGTTGTCTCAAATAGGCGATGCTGAGCCATCTTCTTGAACTGGTAAAGTCTATTTAGTGTCAGTACATCCACACTGATGACGGGAGCTTCAAGGTTTTGACCCAGTGACACTGAAGAGATGGCAATATATTTCCAAACCAGGATGCTTTGTGGCTTGGAGGAGAACTTGCGGGTGGTGGTATCCATATGTGTCTGCTGCCCTCGACCTTCTGGGTAAAAGTTGTCATGGGCTTGGAAGGTGCTGTCTAAGGTACTTTGGTGAATCTCTATAGAGCGTCATAGAGATGACACACGCTGCTGAGCATCGCTGGTGGAGGGAGTGGATGTTGAAGGTGGTGGCTGAGGTACCTATTAGGCAGATTCCTTTGTCCTGGATACTATCCAGTCTCCTGATGTTGCTGCTGTGATTACCTAAGCCAAACAGTGATTATTTCACCACATGCCTGATTTCTGTTCTGTGGATAGTCACAAAGCCCATGAACATTGTGTAGTCATCAGCGACCATCCCCACCTCTGAGCTTCTGATAAAAGGAAGGTCTTTAAAGCAACTGAAGCTGGTTTCTTTAAGGACACTACCCTGAGGATCTCCTGGAGAGATTTCATCAGACTGAAATGATTGACATCCAAGAAGCACAACCATCCTTTATGTTACATGTGACTTCAAACAGATCCTGCCATCCGATTCCCACTGACATCAAGTTTGTAAGAGGTCCTTGATGCTATTCTCGGTTAGAGCCATAGAGTGGAAACAGACCCTTTGGTCTAACCAGTCCATGCCAACTCTAATCCCAAATGAAGTCCCACCTTCCTGTGCATAGCCCATATCCCTCCAAACATTTCTTATTCGTGTATTTACCAAATGGCTTTTAAACGTTGTAACTGTACTCGCATCCACCACTTCCTCTGGAAGTTCTTTTCACACACAAACCACTTTCTGTGTCTTTTTAAAATCTTTCTCCTCTCACCTTAAATATATGCCCCCTAGTCTTGAAATCCCCCACCCTTGGGAAAATGTACCTCTTATTCACCTTGTCTATACGCCACATGGTTCTTATAAATGTCTACAAAGTCAATTCTTCACCTTCTATGCTCCAGTGAAAAAGGTCCCAGCCTGTCCAGCCTCTCCTGAAAAGTCAAATCTCCATTCTTGGCAACATCCTGGTAAATCTCCGCTAAACCCTCTCCAGCTGAATAATACCCTCCCTCTAACAGGGAGACCAGAATTGGACACAGTACTCCAGGAGATGCCTCACTGAGCTCTGTACAACCTCAACATGATGTCTTAACTCCTACACACAGTTGCCTCTTTAACCCCCTGTCTGTATGGGATGCAAACCTCAAAGAGTTATGTACCTGTGCCTCTTGGTCTGAATTCTCCCTAATTCTGGCTTGCTGTCAAGACCAATCACTGTAACCCCACAATTGAATTATCTCTTCTGTCCATGTTTGTTCTAAGGTTGTAACAAGATCGAGAGCCAAGTGTCTTGACCTACACTGACTAATTATGAGTGAGCAGGTTGTGTAAGCACTGTCGATGACACATTCCATAATTTTTTTTTTTGCTGATGATAGATCGATGAGAATTGACCAGATTGGATTTGTCCTTTTTTTTATGGACAAGACAATTTTGCACATTGTTGGGGTGGATGCCAATGTTGTAAGTGTATAGGAACAGCTTGGCTAGAGGCATGGCTATTCCTGGAGCACATATATCCAGTACTATCGTCAGAATGTTGTCAGGTCCCAAAGCTTTTTCAATATCCAGTGCCTTCAGCCGTCTCTTGATATATCACATGGAGTAAATGAATCAAATTGTCTAAAGACGGGCATCGCTGGGGACCTCTGGAAGGCTGAGTTAGATCATACAGTTGACAATTCTGACTGGGAGTGGTTCATTTGTGCTCATGTGCTGTATTTGCATCTTCAGATGTTGCAGGGCATTTAATGCTAATTAAACAATTAAGAAATTTAGTCACTGTTATGGTGTAGGAAATTTGCAAACAGCAGCTGAATGCAATGTGATGATGTCCAGAGAACCTGTGATTTTTTTTTAAGGAGGATGGCTGTTGATAAGCACGAAAGAATGCCTGCACTCTTCTTTCCTCCTAGTTTTTTTGCTCCAGCTGCAAGTATAGTTCTAGGCTTTTACTTGCTTTTATTTCTCAACTTACTCAAGTCTCAGCCTGCTGCTGGAGCCCTCTCTATGTTTTCATCACCTCTCAAACCGACAATTTTAATGCAAACTTGACTGGTGCCTAACATTTTATTTTTCATAAACTAGCACCCATCCATACTTCAGCGGCTTGTGCCTCACTTCCTCTGTAAGCTCCATTCTTAAGTCTTCCCTCTGTGCCCTGACCTACACCTGCTCTCTGTTAAGCAATATCTCAATTTTAAAATTCTCCTGCGTGTTTTCAAATCCTTCCCTGGCCTCACCACTTCCTATCTGTCTAATCTTCTCTATTTTGTTATGTCCCATTGTCATGCCCATTGGATTTTGAATTGAATTGAATTAGCTTTATAATCACATGTACTCAAATGTGTACTGTGAAAAGTTTATAAATCACCTCCTGTTAGAGCACTGTCTTAGGTACGGCTTCTTCAGTTATAGATTAGTTACAGTGTAACATTGTCACCAACATGCAGTGCCGTTTTAGATACAAAGGTACCTAGGTATAATCCTTAGTTACAGTGTAGAAAAAAAAGGTTACTTTACAGATATACACAACATGACCGTAGTTCAGAGAAAGAAGCAAATTTAAAAAGACAAACATCTCAGATTCTCTCTCTCTCTCCAAGGGCTCTCTGCAGCAGACCAGAACAGGGGGCTTCCATATAGTCATGTTCCGCGCTGGGCCACCAGAGGAATGAAAGGCTACCTGATTGAAACGTACAAGATTCTCAGGAAACTTGACAGAATAGATGTGGAGAAAAGTTGTTTCCCCCTTGTGGAAGAGCCTAGGACTGGAGGGCATAATCTCAGAATAAGGGATCGCCCATTTCAGACAGATGAGAGGAATTTCATCTCTTGGAGGGTGGTGAATCAGTGGAATTCTTTACCACAGGGGAACGTAGAGCTTGGGCTGTTAAGTGCATTCAAGTCTAAGATGCACTCATTTTTAATCAGTAAGGGCATCACGGATTATGGGGGAAAGGCAGGAAAGTGGAGTTGAGGATTATCAGAATCACCATTGAGTGATTTTTTCCAGAGTTTTCAGACAAACAGAAAGTTTTATTTACACAAGATAAAGGTTGCAGGCCAAGTAATGTGAAAAATGTATTGTATGTGATGTGAATAAAAACACACACCACTACCACAACATTGCTCTTGTATCTTATGGCCTTATGTTTAGTACACCACTAAAAGATGCAGTTATTAAAGCATCACTGTATCAGGGCAAGGTGCAGAGCTGGATGAACACAGCAGGCCGAGCAGCATCATAGGAGCAGAAAATCTTGACGTTTCGGGCCTAAACCC
>JAHRHZ010000040.1:35932189-35948577 GCA_024137785.1 Ginglymostoma cirratum | reverse complement strand
CACACACACACACACGCTCACACACAGTCTCACACACACACACACACATGCACGCGCACACACACACAAACGCACACAAAGTCATAGGCACACACACCTAAACACACAGACGCACACTCTCACATGTGCACAAGCAATGACACACATAGACACACACACACATACACAGAGATGCACGCACATATGGACACAGACACAGACACCCTCACTCTCGCACACACAGACCCCCACACACATACAGACATAAACACTCGCACACACAAACAGTCACGCGCGCACACTCACACACAAAAACACACTTTCTCTCTCTGTCTCTCACACACACACACACACGCTCACACAGTCATAGACACACACATCTAAACACAGACACACACAATTACACGTGTACACACAATGACACACATAGACACACACACACACATACGCAGAGATGCACATGCATATGGACACAGACACCCTCACTCTTGCACACACAGACCCCCACACACATCCAGACAGAAACACTCGCACACACAAACACTTACACACACACACATACACACAAACAAACATTCACACACACAAACACTCACAGACGAACACTCACTCACACACGAACACACACACACACACACAGATATACAGTTCACAGCCTGTAAACTGTGCAACTGCTTATCTTCCATTTCCTCAACAATTCAGATGAAGTTGTCACCACGTAGCAGGAATGTGCTGCATTACCTCAATTTGCCCTTTCACCTCTGTGTCAAGAGATTCTAGATTTAAGCTTCAATTTTGAACTCAGCCTGTAATCCAGCCTGGCCCGGGTAGACATAATGAGGTCGCAGCACTGTATTATCAGAGGTGGTATCTTTTCATTTGCACATTTAATCATGTCTCCTTAATCATGTTGACATAAATTGTTCAATTTTAAGGCAAAAAGTTCATCTGATGTCCTGACTTACTGTCCTGCTGAAAATAAATTCATTGTTTGTAAAATAATTCAGGTGCCAACAGGCGACATATCAATGGAATAATTTCATCCTTCCCTATTTTATTCAGCTGGAGAGGCTTTTCCATACTGTTTGAATCAACTGTTCACGAGAGATACGTGGTAACATTCTCCGGTTATAACATGGCTGAATTGTCTTTGAGTCAGACAGGTTAGAGATTTGCAGTCAACAATGATCATACCATCAAACCACAGGCCTCTGAAACCAGTTTTTACAAATGTATCTCTGCCAGGCCTGCACTCTGAATTTTCATAGCAGTAATTGTTGTCCAAATAACGAAATGCCTCAAAAAGATAACTGAAGAAATCAAATTTGTTGAGAAAAATACACAGAAAAACAGATATTTGGTGTTTACCATTCTTTAAAAGGGTGGGGATTATTGTCCAGGATCCAAAGATTTGAGTAGACATTTCTAAAAGGTCGTATGCCATATATGAGGCACCATTTGGAAAGTCTACAGAAATGGAGTTATCGTGAGAGAGTCATCTAGACTCAAAATGTTAGCTTGTTCTCTCTCCATGGATGCTGTCTGACCTGCTGTGATCTCCAGCATTTGTTGTTTCCACTACCTATTCAACTCTCTGTTATGGACTTGACTCATCTTGTTCCTTTAGGGGATTGCCTGTGCCCTGGTCAGCAATCTTCCTTGGGCCATATTTATTCTTGGCGATAGTAGACAAGAGAAGGTAGCTCCACAAAGCCCCCGTTAGCGAAGACCTCTAGATTGGAGTGTTCATTAGAATGATTTCTTGTAGCTCTTCATACCCGTCAGTGCTACCAGGAGACATGTCCGCTCCCAGTCTCCATAAAGAGGCTGAGAGTCAAATAAAGATCCAGGTCACGTATGAGTAAGAGTGGGATGGGGTTTGTGGGAAGGGGTTGGGAAGAGATTGGAAGAAAGGGTTTTCAGTGACCCTCGCTTTAGAAAGATTATCCGTGCACACTATGCACAGTTCCAGCTTGAAATGTTAATTTTCCACTCTCATACATGCAATTTGTGTTCAGCAGTTGAACTGACAACCAATGACTGTACTGAGCTGAAGGGTATCGCCTGTTTTCAGTGACAGAACCCATGCAATTGAATCATGAGATTGCATTGCAGGCTTTGAGCATGCTATGCCAGACTGAAATGCCAGTGTGGTTCAGAGAAGGTGCCTCACTTTTGCAAGTGTGCCTTTCATCTGTTCTCTCATCTAATTCCAGAATGTCCCATCGGTGTCGTTGACTAGAATCCCTGCAGTGTGGAATCAGGGCATTTGGCCCATTGAGTCCATACCAACCCTCTGAACACCATCCCACCCAGACCCCCCCCCACCCCCCCCCCTTCCTACCCCCCCCCCCCCCCCCCCCCCCACACCCTGTCCCTATAACCCTGCATTTCCCATGTCTGATACATCTCGTCTGCACATCCCTGGACACAATGGGCAATTTAGCACTGCCAGTCCACCTAACCTAGACATCTTTGGACTGTGGGAGTAAACCGGAGCACCCAGAGGAAACCCACGCAGAAACAGGGAGAATGTGCAAACTCCACACAGACAGTAGCCTGAGGGTGGAATTAAATCCAGGTCCCTGGCGCTGTGAGGCAGCAGTGCTAACCACTGAGCCACCATGCTGCTCATTCGTCGTAGAGAATGGAAGTTCTGTCTGTGGCCTGGCCAAAATTGGTTCCTCAACCAACCATTAAAAACAAAACACTGGGAATGCTGGAAATCTAAAATATTAGCAAGTATTTCCAGTGATTTGGTTAAAACAACCAAAACAGATTATTGGGTGATCTATTGTGTTGCTGTTTCTGATTCCTTGCTGTATATGAATTGGAACCTGGCTTTTTCTGTGTAACATCGTTAACTACAGATGAGATATATTTCATCTAGATTGTGAATCACCCTGAGATTGTGAAAGGTACCACGTAGTTTGCTTTCTTATGTGGTGTACTCTATACTTGGGCGTGCGTCACAAAACAGAAATCAGACTAGTAATTCTGATTTTAGCAAAGAGTAAAGTTGAGGCTGAAGTAATGACTTCAGGGAGAATCAAGCACCCCGCTTTGGTCTTTTTGGGAATCCCCAACCACGTTTTTAGTTCAATTAGCAGTGAATTGGTTGCCATAACAGTCCCTGTTTTTTTTTACTTTATTCATTCAAGGGTTGAGGGTATCGTTGGCTGGGCCAGTATTTATTTCCCATCCCCGATTGCCCAGAAGTAAGAGTCAACCACATCGCTGTGTGTCTGGAGTCACATGTAGGCCAGACCAGGAAAGGATGGCAGTTTCCTTCCCTAAAGGGCGTTAGTGAACCAGATGGGTTTTTCTGACAATAGACTCTTAAATCCAGTTTTTTTTTTAAAATTGAATTCAAATTCCACCATCTGCTATGACCAGATTTGAACCCGGATCTCCATAACACTATCTGGGTCTCTGGATTAATAGTCCAGCAATAATGCCACGACGCTATTGCCTCCCTAATAGAGGAAGTGGTAAGATCCCTCCTTCAAGAGCTCCTGGCCATTTTGGAGGGTAGGCAGCTTCTTGGTGTGGCAATGGTGCATCTGGGACTGGTGGCCATGTCGGGAACTGCACTCAACTGATTGATGACTGCTTCCCACCGAATGGATGGAGTAGCAGGGGTTGGAAGTTGGCTGTACCAGGCTGGTTAGGCAGGCCTTGGCAAAGGGGTGGTGAGGGCAGTCGGGTAGAGGATGTAGCCACAGTGGGGGTTCAGGGGGGAGTTAGGGATATGAGCCCATCATAACCCCCAACTCTACCTGCAGCAGGAGGGGCAATGCCAGCGTTCATTAGGCACCTCCAGTGTTGAAGCCCACCTTCCATGAATTAAAAGCGAGCCACACCATCCTCTGCTTGAGTGGATCGTCCTCTACCATCTGCCACTATTGGTTAATGCCACAGCAGTGGGAACACACTGCATACATTTCACTTCCCACCTCCCCCCATCAATCTCCAGTAGAGCTGGTAAAACCCACTCTTTCGATTTAGAAGTGCCGCACTGGAAATTTGACACCGAGATCCATTTCTTTAAAAGGTTTTCCACCTTTTCAGGCTCTGATCAAAAGCTGTACTTTCTCCCCACTTGTTGAGAGCTTTGCTGCATCTTTGAGAGTCTGACTTTCCTGGCTCTGGAATCCTGAAATTTGAAAGAGACAGTGCCTCTTTAAGTTGTAAGGTTTAACGCGAAAAAAAACTCCAATGGAAACTTGGCGATGTGCCTGTCGGAGGAACAGGAGCCAGCTTTCTGTGGTTACACTGTGCAGTGTATAGCCTACAAGTTGCCGGACAGGAAATCATTGGCATACTTTATCTGGGACTGTTTGGAGTTAGTTCTGCCTGTGCCACAGGGCAGTACTTACAGAGGGAAATATTTCTCCAGGTCATTCTGTCTCTGTGTTTTAAGCCCAGCTAAATTAGGTCCTTCTACCGTGGTTGCTCAGATGAGTTAATGGGATGGCAGCTATAGGCTGTGGAGGTGAATGTAGCATCGGTCGTTTTATTTTTGTAGAAAATCTAAAAGTCAGAATAAATCTTCAATGGCAAGAGGTTGGCCACTGGGGATTCTGCGAAGGGACCTGGGTGTCCTTGTTCATGAATCAGCAAAAGTTAGCATTCAGGTGCAGCAGGCAATTGAGAAGGCATGTAGCATGTTGTCCTTCATCATGAGCACAGGAGTAAAGACATCTTGCTGCAGTTACACAGAGCAGTGGTGAGACCTCACCTGGAGTATTGTGCACAGTGGCAGTCCCCTTATCTAAGGGAGTGATACATTTACCACAGAAGGGGTGCAGCAGAGGTTCACCAGATCACCTGAGATGGTGCGAATGTTTTACAAGGAGAAATTGAGGAAATGGGGTCTGTGTCCTGTTCCTTGAGTTTTGAGGAACGAGGGCTGACAGCATTGAGACTTCCAAAATCCTTGTAGGGGTGGGACAAGGCAGTTAGAGATGTTTCTTCTGACCAGTAAATAAAAAAAAAACCAAGGGACGTAACATTCAGATAAAGTGTAGATCATTTAAGATTGAGATGAGCAAGATTCTTTGGAACGTTGGGGTGAACCTTTGCAATTCTGTAATCCACAGCCTGTTGAAACTCAGTCACTAAGTCTGTTCACGACAGAAATCAATAGATTCCATGGAGACCAGTCATATCAAGGGTTATGAGGATAATCTGGAAGAGTAGCATGCAGGTTGATGATGGGCTATGATCTAGTTGAAAGGTAAAGCAGATTTGACAGGCTGAGTGGCCTACTCCTCTTTGTATCTACCTTCCAAAGGAAAGGTGATGGACAGGATAGGAAAAGGGGAGATGAAGAAGGAATTAAAGAATAATCATGCGACAGGGCAAAGACTTAATGATGTATGCTCCATATATGGCTCAGTGGTGGACTCAGAGAGTTAATGTTGTGGGTTCACTCCTACACGAGCACAAAAATCTTACCTGATGCTCCCTCAATGGTGCACTGTCAGAGCTTCTGTCTCCCAGATGTGTTTTACTTAATTTGTACTGGGGATGTCTGGGCATCACTGGCTAGGCCAGCATTTATTGCCCATCTCTAGTTGCTCCAGAGGGTGGTTAAAAGTCAATCACATTACTGTGGGTGTGGAGTCACGTGTAAGCCAGCTAAGTAAGGACAGCAGTTTTTCTTCCATGAAGGACAATAGGGAATCTCTGACGGGTTTTTTTTTAAGAAGCCCATCAACAACGATTACAGAGTCACCACTGGGGCATTTTCGTATTCCAGAATTGTTTTAAAATTTGAAATTTTCACAATATGCCGCAATGGTGGGATTCAAACCCATGTCCCTAAGACATCAGTCTGGTAGTTTCTGGACTGTTAGTCGAGGGGCATTGCCACTACCACACTGAGTCCAGTTATGGGTAAACCCAAGGCCCTGTCTGTCCTCCCGGGGATATTGAAGAAGGGCAGGAGGGTATTTCCCCTCATGTCCTGGCCAACGTTTACTTCTGACCCTTTGGTCACTGGAATAGACAATCTGGCTGTGATCACATTGCTGTAAGAAATCTGGTCATTGGCAGATTGGCTTTTTTAAAGTTATTATTTGTGGGACGTGGGCGTTGCTGCCTAGCCAGCATTTCTTGCCCATCCCTAGTTGCCCTTGAGAAGGTGGTGGTGGTGAGCTGCCTTCTTGAACCGCTGCAGTCCACCAGCTGTAGGTTGATTAGGGAGGGAATTCCAGGATTTTGACCCAGCGACAGTGAAGGAACAGCGATATATTTCCAAATCAGGCTAATGAGTGGCTTGGAGGGGTCATGGCCTTCCCATGTACCTGCTGCCCTTGTCCTTCTAGATGGAAGTGGTCATGGGTTTGGAAGGTGTTGTCTGAGAATCTTGGCAGTGCATCTTGTAGATAGTACACACTGCTGCTACTGAGCGTCGGTGGTGGAGGGAGTGGATACTTGTGGATGTAGTGCCAATCAAGTGGGCTGCTGTGTCCTGGATGATGTCAAGCTTCTGGAGTGTTATTGGAGCTGCACTCATCCAGGCTGCAGTGTTTCTTGTGTTTGCAACTTCATATTAATTTCATGATCTGTAAAATGTGATATATCTTATTAATCTTTGATGCTTGTTCAGAGCCCAAAGGAACATGTCCTACCATTGAACCATCTAATGAATGAAGGCTGCGCTTTCCGAGCTACAGAGAGATTGGTTTCTGCATCTGTATTTTTGGCTGACAGAGAATGGTGATTTAAGAACCATTGTATGGAACTAAACCAGAGATTGGAGCAACATTGTTCCTTACGTACTTTGAATGCATTAAAGCTGTGAGCACTGAACGACAAACCCAGAGTTTTTGGAAACATAGATATGTGGGAAGAGGTGTCTGGCACTTTCAATGAGCATTATTTTAATGCAGCTTACAGTTTTTCGGGTAGAATAACAGGTTCACACTTCATCCGTTGACTTCAATGATGGGCATAATTGGGTGTGACTTGCACATTATGTTAAAATTAGCACCCATGGATTCCAATCTCAGAGGGGAAGCTCTGTCTTAATTCTTGTGAAAAAAGAAGTGTTTTGAAATGCTGGCTTGTCTTGTTGGTGTGTTCCTGATTGAAGAATTTCATATTCATTGTGAGTGGAATGAAGAGAAGGGGGAGAGAGATTGCAGACTAGTCTCTCAGATAAGGCCTGTTTCTGGTTATATAGCACTGTTGACAATCCCCTGTATCATTTTACTGATGATTGAGCAGATTGATGATGGGGCGGTTATTGGCCGGGTTGGGTTTGTCCTGCTTTTTATGTGCAAGACATACCTAGGCAATTTTCCACATTGTCGGGTTGATGCCAGTGTTGTAACTGTACTGGAAGAGCTTGGCTAAGGGAACTCTGGAGCACAAGTCTTCCATGCCATTATCGAAATATAGTCAGGGCCCATAGCCTCTACAGCACGCAGTCCTTTCAATCACTTCTTGATATCATGTAGAGTGAATCAAGTTGGCTGAAGATTGGCATCTGTGCTGAGATAAATCCTTTGTTAGGCACTTTCTGGCTGAAGGTGGATGAAAGTACTTACGGAATGCACTGTCTGAAGTGTGATGGAGGCAGATTCATTTGAGGCAAACAAGAGGGCATGGATTGTGTTTGGATACAAATAATGTTCAAGAGTATGGGGAAAAAGCAGGAGATTGGCATGAGGTAATGGTGTTAATTTGAGGAGATAATGCAGGAATGATGGGCTGAATGGCCTTTTCTGCGCTGTGACAATTTTGTGATTTGGTGCTACTTCAGCTTTATCAGCCTAAGTTATGAGAAGGTGGGTTAATGGATCTTTTATCATCATTTATTGCATGTTCCTCCGTTGGTGCTAGGTAACTCTTCTCTCCTGTTTTAGTTTGATCAGTCAAGCCTTATTTACCCAGGGAAAGCCTCAGTATTTTTATGCTCAAAGATCTGAAGAGAATTTGATTTCCACCCTCCTAATGGATGTTGTTTTTAGATTGGGCATTTGTAAGTATGAAAGAGGAAATTTTATTCCCACTAGGCGTCTGTCTGCTAATGAGCTTCCTCAAGCAGGGCTTCATTTCAGAGTCCCTTATTTAGTTAGAGATTAGTGTAAATATTGGTGTCTGTTTGACAGAGGTGTTGAGGGGGAAGAGGAGGTATTAGAGTCTGTTTAACCCAGAAATGCTGAGATAGAACCATATAAAATGAAGCAGGAGTAGGCCATTCAGCCCTTCAAGCCTGTTCCACCATTCTCGATGATCATGGCCGATCATCCAACTCACTACCCTGTTCCTGTTTTCACACCAAATCCTTTGATCCCTTTAGCCTAAGAGCGATATCTAACTCCTCCTCGAAAATGTTCAATCTTTTGGCCTCGACCGCTTTCTATGACAGAGAATCCCACAGATTCACCAGTCTCTGGGTGAAGAAAAGTCTCCTTGTCTCTGTCCTAAATGGCCTACTACATATCCTTATACTGTTATCCCTGGTTCTGGATTCCACAGTCATTGGGAACATTCTTCCTGCATTTCACCAGTTCCCTCCTGTTCAAATGTATTGGTTTCTGTGAAATCTACCCTCATTCTTCTGAACTCCAGTGAATATCTTCCTGACTGATCTGTTCTGTGTCTGCATCCGAGCATCTTGCCATCCCAGGACAGTAGAGGTTGCTCAGATGTCACTGCGAATGTCTCAGATCTGCAGCTGCTGTTTCTCGTTGAATGAAGCTCACTGAGTTCTTCTTGTTTCAACCGAAAGAAGACGTTCCTGGCAACAAATTCCGCTAACGATGGGTTGATGCCGCCATCTTACTGATTGTATCACTGTGGAGCCATGCCAGGACACGTCGCCATGACAACACTTCCCCTCTCTCATAGATACAAACTTTCAGGAAGCAATTTAGGGAGTGTGTGTCACCCATGGGGACCCTATAAAACAGTTGCTGAGAATTATCTGAGTTGAAGGGAGTGCTGACGGCTGTCATACTTTATTCCTGGGAATTTATTCCTGCTCTGGTTTGGATGAAGGATGTTGTTGCTGGGCAGCGGGACATCAGTGCTGCTTTCATTCCGTGTTCCCAGGTCCATCTCGGACAGTTAGGGAGTTAATGCCCCTTTCGTCAGTCCCCAACACAGTTACTGTTTAGCCTCAGAGTGCAGTATTTGCTGCTCGTATATGATTTGATGCTGACGAGTGGTGTTAGTTGATTGGGGTCGACATGCACAGAATTGGGTTAAGACTGCTCGAAACCCTTTCCAAGCAAGACTCCTACCAGTGGTAAACAGAGGGAGACTTCCATTGGGCAAGCTAGACTAGTCCTAGAGTCAACCATGAGAGTAATCCAGGGTCATAAATAAGAAAATGGCCCAAAGTCTACTAAAACAAACAATCCTGCTCCCAGACAATTTTCCTTTAAATATCCCCGTTGATGAGTTTCCAATTAATATATCCATGAGGTCTCTATTGAAGGAGGAAATGTATGTGTGTATACATATGTGTGTTCTGAAGAATCAAGCCCTTGGTTATTTATGGCCCCCTTGGGCAGAAAGTAAATATCTGGGTGTTGACATGAGTGCTTTGTTTTAATTATCCTGATATATTTAGGAACCAGTTTAGAGAGCTGCTTTGTTTCCCTAGCTGTCGTACCCGTTTGTCGTGTGTTTGCCCATGTGTTTGGCAGAAGCTGAACGATTGGAATGAAGCCTCTAAACAAAGGGCACGGTGCTGTAGGCTTCTCATTGGGCCAGGATGCGTTGATGACAGACCTTTGGGTGTCGCAGGGCACTCTGCTTATTATTATCTGAAGCGCTTACATTTTTTTCAGTCATTTCTGAACAAAAGAATGAAAGAAAGATCGCCAACACTTGATGGTTTGCTTTAATATGGAAAACTCAGGCCTCATGAGACTTTGATTGTGCAGAGTCCATGTTCTTACAACATAGGCAGTGATGGTCAAGAAAAGGCATTTGGACCCAACACATCCACCCCCTTTGATTAATTGACCCAGCTCAACGGTTCCATTCCAAAAAATACATTTTACTTGTAACATTTCTAAATGAATTTTGCATAACAATTCAAACCGACCATTATATACACCGCAAACCAGATCACTTCATTGCACTATATTGTGTGGGTGCTGAGTTGCCTCATTACACTTACGGGTACAGCTCATTTTTGCAATATCCATTTCCCATCAGACACACAGCATGAGGGATTATACAAAGCGCCTCAGCCTCTTGGTATACGATGGTGGCGAGGTTATGATTTGCAAAGGGATTCCTGAAGTTGTGGCATTTTAAGATAGCGCCTGTGCTGAGCTGAAGCCGAGTTTTTCTGCACTGTCTCCTTGCTACTGTAAGACCCCCCAATGAAATTGAGAATCCCATTGAAAATGTTGTATTTTGGCAACGTTGCTATCTGTCTGCCTTCTCACCCTTTTCCTCAATCTGGAGGGACACCCAACCTTACCCCTTTTTTTAAAAATAAAAAAACGTGCCCCACTTACTAACTTAGTTGCGACTTCCAAATATTTTAACCTTTGGCTCCTGAAAACTGGAATTCCTTATGCTCCCAGCATGTATTTATTAAAGGGGGTATTGGGTGGTGGGTTTGTTCCCATCAACAGCTACATGGAGACTGCCCCAACTCCTCTCTCAACCTTGCATCTATCCCGCTGTGGATTGGGTATGAAGTCTTAGAACTGGAGTGAAACTTCTCAAATTGCTGGCTCGAAGGGCCGAATGGCCTACTCCTGCACCTATTGTCTATTGTCTAAATTGTTTTCAAAATGGGCTGAGGGACAGAGATGCAACTTTTAAATATGCTTCACCCAATGAATTCCACTGTTGAGGCCAAATAAACGCTGCTCTAATCGAAGAATAATTTCAATCCAGTATTCCAATGGGCTCAAACTGCACTCTTGACTCTGTAATTGTATGGAATTACATTTAAATAGAGGGTCCCTCTTTGAGAATTGTGTTAGAGAACTTTTAACAGTCTATTTACCAAAACATTGGCTAACTCACCCCAGTGACAGGCAGCCACAGGAGTAATGATGTGCAAGGTCAGGCATTTTGTTCAGTGAGTTGTGTTTTATTCCAATGAGACAAGAGCTGCACAGAGGCCAATGATCTAGGGAACACATATCAGGGCCAAAAGTTGGGGAGGAAGACAAAGAGACAGCCATGGACTGAAAAAAATACTTTCTCGAATGGGAAATTCTAAATTGGGTCCATGCAGAAATTTTGTGCCCTTTTCAAATTTGAGCAGGTTGTCTTCCTGTTTTGAATATTTTCTATCTTTGCAGACTGAAATAACTTCACAGAGGCTGGTATCGAGTCACCAAGTCACCCTTTATTTACATGTGGAGAGTCCTTGACATTGATCCAGCTCCCTCAGAGCCAGTTCTCGGCTGACACTCCTGTCTGACACTCCTGTTCTTATCTGTCAGCCAGGGCTCCCTGATTAGACCAGATTAACAGCCCCAATCAGGGAACCCATATTCTATGAAGTCCACCTGGCTGATCTTGTTACAATATTACACACACCATTATGCTTTCATTTTTTTGCTCATTGGGTTTCTTTGTTTCTGTGTCTTCCCTCTGCTGAAGGTGTTAGGCAATATGTGAGGCCTCTGGTACCTTGCCTGAATGGTCACGTCTCATGGTGAGGATTGGCAGGCTGCCTAATTCGACAGTCTCTCTGACGGTGGAGCCTGCCCAATTATAAACCCTACATGTCTACAGAGCCTGTCCAACTGTTGCAAGTGGATGCCTGTAGAGTATGTCCATTTATGGGTCCGATACGATCTTGGGTTTGATCTGACTGTGGGCCTGGTCCAACTGTGGGTCTGGTCCGACTGTGGATCTGGTCCGACTGTGGGTCTGATCCAATTGTGAGTCTGGTCCAACTACAGATGAAGTCTGATTGGAAGCTTTCACTTTCTTTGACCTTTTGGTCGTGATGGATTAGCAGTTGAGTTTCAGTTGTTGAGAAGATCTCAATCTTGAGCTTACCGCCACCTGGAGTAAATGGGATTCAGGAGGATGACTCTCCACTGGTTGGAGTCATTCCTGGCACATAGAAAGTTGGTCATGTTTATTGGAAGTTGGTCATCTCAGCTCCACGACATCTCTGCAGGAGATCCTCAGGGTAGTGTCCTAAGTCCAACCTTCCCCAGCTGCTTCACCTTCCCTCCGTCATAAGGTCAGAACTGGGGATGGTGGCCCATGCTTGCACGATGTTCAGCAACATTTGCAACTCCTCATATACTGAAGCAACTAGGGATGGGAAATAAATGATGGCCAGCCAGCAACGTCCACATCCCAAGCATGAATAAAAAGAAAACCTCACTTGTCCCAGGGCATATTCAAGGCTGGTATGGACAGATTTTTAATCGGTAATGGAATCAAGAGTAATGGGCAAATGGCAGTGAAGAGGAGTTGAGGAACGTCAGGTCATCCATGATCTCATTGAATGGAGCAGACGCGGTGGGTTGAATGGCTTATCTCTGATCCTATGTCTTATGGCCTTATAGTCAATCACACCCAATGTGCTTGATAGCCCTTCTGCCAACTCAGTCCCAACTTGTATACCACCATCACCGCAACTCTCTGCTATTCCCTCTTCATTCCAACTCACCTGTTACTCAGCAAGGGTTTAAATCAGGAAGCATCCTGATGGAAAAGAAAGCTATTAGTCTATTTGTGTGTTATTATTCATTCAAAGGGTGAGGGTGTCACTGGCTAGGCCAACATTTATTGCCCATACCTAATTTCCCAGAGGGCACTTAAGAGTCAACCATATTGCTGGCCTCACATGTAGGCTAGGATTCATGGTCATCATTTAACTCTTGGTTGCAGATTTTTATTGAATTCAATTTCCACCATCTGCTCAGTGCCCCAGAATATTACCTGTGTCTCTGAATTAACAGTCCAGGAAAAATATCACTAGCCCATTGCCTCCCCTCATGTGTCACTGTTGGATAAAACACATTGATTGATACGAGTTAATACATTGAAATTGCTTCAATTAATCCCCTTGGAAAGTGAAAATTTCACTTGAATGCTCAATGACCTCTGAAAGTAAATATCTCGCTTAGGTGCTTAATCCCTTCTGTCAACAAACCTTTCTATTCCAATGACAGTTAGAGTTGTCTGTCAATAGGCACCCCATTGTGAAAATGATAATTTGGGAAATCAGTCATCCATCGTCAAATGTTACATTGGTTTCCTGTGAACAGCCCCTCTTAGCTAGCGCGGCTTTGTTTAACGCTACATTTTTTCTGGACAGTTGCTTGATAACTTTGCCAGTGAGTTTATGCACTTTTTCTGCACAAGTATTCCTTTACCACATTCCCAAAGGGTACCTCACCTCAACCGGAAGTGGCCTGGAACCTGATCTGAAGGGATATAATTAATTTTCCAAAATGTTTCTCCAGCGCTCACTTTCACAGATTTCCTGTGCCCTACCTGTGCCAATCTGTACAACTATTGCCTTCCACCCAATTCCCATGGTTCCTCCTCCCCATGCCACCTCAGAGCCTATTTCCGCTCAGCACCCTCTTTTTCCCTCTTCACGAACCATGCCAACTCATTGAGTATCCTTGCACATAGGAGAAAAGGCAAGGTTCTATGACTTAAATTTCTATCTTGCAGACTACACTATATTGAGAGAAACACTCTCATTCATACATGTGCATTTTGATACATCTTGATGGATCGGCATTGATTGATCTTTCTTCACACAGGTCCTGACAGTTCTAGACCTTTTTTTGTTGACAGGTCAATATTTGTTGACTGGTCTTGTCATCTTTGACAGTTCTGAAGGTTTCCAGGACTTGGAATTTTTGCCTTCCTCGCCATTTCATCACAATAAAGATGCTTTCCGTTGTGATGTAATTTGGGCGATAGGATTCAGTCTACCACTTGTGCAAAAATTTGTTGAAAGCTACTAGTAAAGGCAGAGATAGTAGGAACTGCAGATGCTGGAGAATCTGAGAAAACAAGGCGTAGAGCTGGATGAACACAGCAGGCCAAGCAGCATCATTTCAGAACAGGACTGATTTGACTATGACCTTAACTGCACTTTCCTGACTAACCCTGATAACCAATCCCTCCATGTTAATCAAAAATCTACCCAGCTCAGTCTAAAATATAATTCAATGATTACCACTTCAAATAGAATAAAACAGGGCTCAGGATGAATCAAAATAAAACTGAACGGTGAATAAAAGCTTTTAAGTTGAATATTGAATTATTAAACTAACCTGAGAGATTCAAGATTCTGTTTTTTTGGGAAAATCAGGAATCTGTTCTCTTCAAGTGTAAAATAAATATCAGAAAACTGTCAATAGAAACCCAATAGAACTGAGAAACGCTGACAACACATGAGGCACCTTGGAAAATGATCAAGGGGTTAACGTTTCCAGTGGTGTTCCTTTGATTAGATAGAAGACTGAATGTGAGTATAATCCTTTAAATGAGGGAAGAGTGAACTAGGGTTGTTTGGTGTCGTGTAGTATAGTGACAGGTATGATGAGCAGTGACTCAGCTCAATGGGCTGTGAACACATTTATTAAGTAAAAAGTTATGGAATATTAAGAATACAGGGTTGGAAGTTTCTGTTTCGGTGTTTCTGATGCATGCTGAGAGCATGTCGGAGAATTTGAACTCCCTCCCAGCCCATGACATTCCAACAATTAAAATTCATTTGCTGGAAAATTGCACAGCTTGGAGTCTGCACTATTTCCTGAGGTGCTTCCAGCACTGTGCAACAACAACGTGCATTTATATAGTGTGCCTGAAGTAACAAAAAAGTGTCCGGGCATTATGAAACAAACCAACACTGAGACACAACAAGATGATATTACACGCAGGTGACACAAAGCTTGGATGAACCGTAAACATGACAGTGTTATAAAATCCCCACAGTGTGGAAGCAGGCCATTCAGCCCATCAAGTCCACACCAACCCTCCAAAGAACATCCCACCCAGACCCAGCTTCCTACCCTATCCTTGTAAACCTGCATGTCCCATGGCTAATTCACCTAGCCAATGCATCCCTGGATACTATGGGCAATTTAACACAGCCAATCCACCCAACCTGCACATCGAGAAACTATGGAAGGTTGTGTGCACAGCCCATACTATCACAGGAGCCAGCCTTCCATCCATGGACTCCATTTACACTTTTCGTTGTCATTGAAAGGCGGCCAATATCATCAAAGACCCCTCCCACCTGGTAATGCTCTCTTCCAACCTCATCCATCAGGCAGAAGATACAGAAGCTTGAACACATGCACCAACAGGTTCAAGAACAGCTTCTTCCCTGCTGTTAGTAGACTGCTGATTGGACTTGTCTCACTTCAAATAATGTTAATCTTTCGAATGTTAATCTTGCTTTGTTCACCTCCTGTGTAGTTGTAACCTTGTATGCCTCACTTTATCTAAGCACCATATGATCTGTATGTCCTTGTTTGCTATGATCTGCCTGTACTGCTTGCAAAACAAAACTTTTCACTGTACTTGTGTACATGTGACTGCAATAAATCAAATCTATAGATTGTGGGAGGAAGCCAGAGCACCCAGACAAAACCCACACAGACAGAGGGAGAATGTGCAGACTCCACACAGACAGTCACCCGAGGGTGCAATTGAACCCAGGTCCCTGGCACTGCAAAGCAACTGTGCTAACTGCTACACCACCATGCCACCTCACATGCCAAGCCTCAAAATGACATTAACATGTGGGTGGAGAAAGTGGCTAGATGGCAGATGAGGTTCAATGCAGAGAAATGTGAAGTGATGCATTTTTTAGTACGGACAACATTGAAATATAACATAAAATTAGGCATTCAATCCTGCAGGAGCGGTTCTATATGTGCACAGAGTGAAAGTGACAGGACAGTAAAACAGTAAGTAAAATATACAGTACCCTCGTCTTTATTAATAGGGGCATAGAGTACAAGAGCAAGAAGATGATCTTAAACATTCACAAATCATCTGTTACACCTCAGCTGGAGTATGGTATACAGTTTTGGATGCCACCTTATAGAAAGGATGTGAACGCATTGGAGAGAATGCAGAAGCGATGTACTAGATTGGTTCCAGGGAAGGGAAACTTCAGTGATGAGGATAGGTTGAAGAAGTTGGGGCTGTTCTCTTTGGAAAGAAAAAGAGTTAAGAGAAGATCCACTAGAGGTTTTCAAAATCTTGAGCAGGCTGGATGGAGTAGAGAGGGAGAGACTGTCCCGGAACAAAAACAAAGGCACAAATTTAAAATGATCTGCAAAAGAAGCAAAGATGAAATGCAGTAAAATGGTTTCACTCAGCTAGTAGAGATAACAAGCATGGGGCTGGATGAACACAGCAGGTCAAGCAGCATCATAGGAGCAGGAAAACTTGACGTTTCGGGCCTAAAC